>PVHY01000950.1:0-173546 GCA_004024945.1 Uropsilus gracilis
CCCCTCCCGCTCCCACTCCACCCCCACGCCAGCTCGCCGGGGAGACTGTCCTGGAAAGCCGAACACCCCCGACCCGCCTTCTCCTAGCCTGCTGACTCCTACGGCCATCTCCTCGCCCCCCGCCTCGGGAGCGGGGACGTCCATCTCTCATCTCACAAGTGAGGGTATCACCAAGCACCTGCCACCTTCTTCGGAATGGATACCCCGAAAACCAGCCTGGTTCCTTGCAGTCCGCTAGTGGGGTGTCAGGGAGGAAGGCTTTCGGCGCGCACACTGCCCGCGTCCTGAGGGCTGACCCACCCTCACCCTGCGCCCGTCCGGGGCCAGGAAAGCCTTTCCTAACCGGGGCTGCGCGGAGAGGAGCATCTTGCCTGGGGCTTGGGACCGGTTTCCCCAACTACAAATTAACAGCCCTGTTGCTGCTCTAAGGTGATAAGGGGTGGTGCCTGTAGCGCACCGTGCCCCACTTGAGCGGCAGATACTGCGTGGCTGTGACCTCCCTCCCGCGATCTAATAGTGATCAGGGGTATACCTCCTTCCCTTCTTGGTCTATATCCTTGGGCTTGCCCCACCGTTGGCCTTAGGGAAAGGCAGAGGGTATTCAGAGAAGCTAAGGCTGCTGAATTGGTGTGGACTGGGATCACTTTTGTCACTTCCAGCACTTCTGCCTTAAGCCTCCGCGCACAGTCTCCTGTGGTCTTTGCATAAGAACTCCTCCACGGCAGTTTGGTATTGTCTTTAGGTACTCAGAAGAGTTCAGAGAGATTCTGGGGAGCTCGGGAGGGATTTATTAGGGCTGGCCAAAGGGTTGGGGATCCAGGCCCCTTAGGAAGGGCAGCTAGTTAACTCGCTCGTGCTTGCGAGACTTTGCCTTACCTGTAAGCCTAAAGGCTGGCCTCTGTTCATTTCGCATACTACAGGCTGCTTTCCTCAAGTCCCCAAAGCTGCTAAGAAGTCAGCCTCTTCCAGGGTTGGAGTGCCAGTCCCTTCACCCCAGTTCTTCCTCCATGGAAGCACCCAGTTGCAAAGATGAAGGTTATAAATAGCATTCAACTTTCAGTCACTCATCTGCCTCCCTCCCACTGAGGAAATGGATGGGTTAGTCCAATTCTGGTGCACCCAATCTCGTGGAGACCTGCAGCAATGGTTTAAAGCTGTCACCAGCATGTTGGTGGGTATAGGAGGTAGGGTAGACAAAGAGGCAGAAGGAACTGGGAGGAAGAAGAAGCCTAGCTAGGTGCTGAGACATCTGGAAGGGGGAAATGGTTGGGGTGCCTTAAGTGATACATGGGGAACAGAGACCTTCTGAGCAAGAGGAGCAGAAAACAAGTAACTCATGAGTTGTGTATTCAGTTCTCTGTACCATAAATGCTCATCCTACCCCCAAGAACCTGACATAGCTATATTTGAAAAATTCAAAATGAGATTAGGGAGGGGAAGTTTGCATCCCCTGTGGTCAGAAAAATTGACCAAAATGACCCTGCAAAGGCAACAGGAGAGTGAAAACTGCATTAAAACAAGCATTATTTTTCAGTAATTATGTGTATATATATATGCATCTATAATGAGCATCTTTCCATATAATGAAATATACTTCTGAAATATCATTTGTAATGAGTACTTATTATTCTGTCATGAGGATAAATATTTAGCCAATTAATCCCCAATTGTAGGACAGTTAGGTTATTTCCATTTTTTCATAATATAGGCAACACTGTAGCTAAATCTTCTGCACATCAAAAAAATTTTGCTTAGGAGAAATTCTCCAATGTTAGGATTTACCGGTGAAATTGTCATTTACATCCTTGAAGATTTCCTTGACTTTTTTTTTAACCTTAGGGATTCTTACTTTATTCTAAAGCCTATAAAATTTGCTTATCATGATAGGAGATACTATACTCTAAATCAGTAAAATAAAGCTTAACTTTAAGTACCCAAATTTGGGAGGGGAACTATTTTTGCTGTATCTTATTCTTTTTTTTTTTTTTTTTTTTTTTGAGACTAGGTCTCACTATTTTTGCCTGTGGAACCACAGGCTCATGTTGCCCAGGTACCACAGACTCAAGCAATCCCAGCCTCAGCTTCCCAGGTAGCTAGGATTACAGGCATGTGCCACCACACCCAGCTATATATATTTTTTGGAACTAGGTCTCCCTACATGCCCTGGTGGGACTTGAACCACCACCTCTGGCCCTGGCCGTGGCTTCCTAGGCTGCCACTTACAGGCATGTGCCAACCATGCCCGGCTGCTGTAGCTTATTCTAAGATGGATCATACAGTCCCAGTGATGCTAAACAGAACATATAGAGGCTTCCCTAGTCCCTTTTTTTTTTTCCTTATATGTGGTCTTTTCACTTCTCTAATGCAAAATACTCATCCTCTGTAATTTCAGTCATCTGCTCTGGGCAGATGATCCCCAAACCCAAGCCCTGGACACTCTTGCGTACCCATGCACAGATTCCAGGCACACAAGCCGAACTCTTCACCTCCCCCATTTCCAGTAGCTTTCCTTCTCCAAACTCCAGCTCCCTCCCTGTTAAGTCTTTCCCTTCCTCTACCCCTGTGGTCCTCACCTGGTCCTTTGGGGTCTCCCTGCCCTTTCCTGGGAATATCCATCTCCCTAACATTCAGGTCTACCAGCAGCCTTCTCAGCTCTTCTAGACTCTGCAGGCCCACATTCAAATTGCCAGCCTGATCCCGGAGAGGATCTCATGCCAGCTTTCTCTCCCACAACTCTCCCACACTTGGCAGTAACTAGAGGGTACTGGAAAGAGAACACAGGATTTGAGTCTGAAAGCTTGGGTTCCTGTCATACTTTTGCCACTTGTTCAAGTGTGAACTTGGGCTGTGGCTGTCCCTCTCTGGGACTCAGTTTTCTCATCTGTAAAACAAAGCTAGCTACCCTGCCTGCCTCCCCTCCCTGTGAGGATGAAATGAGACTATCAAACTCCCTTCTGAACAGTAAAACTTTAATCAGATGATATTAACAGTAATGCATGAAGCTTTTACTGAAGTTCTCTGAAGCTGTGTATTTCTTCTTCTATGTTTGCTCCCTCCCATTGCTCCTCATCCCTGTTTTCCTGGGTTCCTTAACAACACCTCGAAACCTGAATTTCCCCCCCTTTTCTCTCTGAACTTCAATTTCAGCAAATACCTGGGCTTCTATGAAGTACCCCCAAAGTAGCCAACCAAAGGTTCCTCCCCTCCTCGCTCCCTTGGCCCTTAACTTTCTTTGTGTGGCTTTTCTCCTCTTACACCCTTCCTGTCAACAAAGTCCACATTTTCCTCCTGGAGACCTGAGTGGATTCCTCATGCCTGTAGCTGAAGTTAGCTAGGGGCTAGCTCTGGAGCAGGAGCTCACGCCAAGATGCCTCCCATCTGTACTGCCACTCAGTTGGGATAAATTTGTTGTGTAGATTCTCTGTGTTGGGCTCTGAGAGCTGGCAGATGGGCATGACAGGGTTTCTTTCCAGATAACTTCTGCAATCAGGATGCTGGGGGCAAGTTCAGCCCCTGTAAAAACCTCTTCCCGAACTGACCAGATCCTGTACCCAGCTCCCGCCCTAAGGTCTCAGAACTCTGGGAGGCTTTAGAGAGTAGGAGTCTAGATGCACATGGGGCCTACTAGTCCGAGGAGGTCACAGTCCCCAAAGCCCACAAAGCCCACAGAGCCCCTGCAGAGGGTCCAGCCCTCCCTGTCCAGAGGGTAGGCTCTGAGGTGTTCAAAGTCCCTTCCGGACATCTATCATAGCCTACCTGGGGGCAAGCAGTCCTAAACTGTGAAGTACAGAGTACAAGTAAGGCATAAAGTCATCTGAAAGCATCCCAAAGCTTAAAGATAGTAACAAGCATCATCCCTCTGCCTGAAAAGAGTCTAGATGGAGGGAAAGAAAACCATTTCTTAATTCATTCAACAAATAAGAATTGAACTCCTGCTTTGGGTCAGCTCCAGATTTGGTCTCTGGGGGGGATGTGCTGGGGCGGAAGACTAGGCCCTCCCCCTATCACAGCTCTGGCAAAAAGGCTGTATGACACAGCAGAATAAATGTGCAGTTAAAAAAAAATTCCAAATGCGGAGTGGGAGGCTGCAGCTGGCTGGGAAAGCACGAGGGGGTCCAGAGATGAGAGGGTGAGCCCAGGAATTGCTCCAGCGTTGTGGGCTATTCCGGAACCCCAGAGGGGGAGCCGTGTGTCCGTGTGGGTTGCCGTTCATGCCCAGTGCAGTTTCATTTCTTATAAACACTGCATTGGGAGGAAAGAGGCCTCAGCTCTCCCTTCGCCCCGAGGGGCCCGGAGGAGGGGTGGGGCTCTCGGGCCAGGCTGGGCGGCCTTGACCCAAGACCAGAGCAGCACCCTCCTCCCCCGCGCGAATGGGTTCTGCGAAACGGCCTGCTCCGGCTCTCGTTCGCTCGGTGCACCCCTGTCAAGCTGGTTGATTCGATGGGCGCTGCAGCATCCCTGCTCCGCCCTGGGAAAGTCGTGTCCTGATCTGGAGGAGCCCCTCGCCTCCCCGTGACCCAAGCTGGCGCTGCCCCAGACAGAGCTGGGTGTGTGTTTGAAGCGGAGGGGGCAAGAGACCTTCAACTTCCACATTCCTGGCTGGGGGGAATCGGGGTGAGCGGCGGCTCCGGGTTGGCCGGCTTCCTGGAAAGGGAGGGAGAGCGGAGGAAAGCAAAGCCTCCCAGCCGTTCCGCCCAGGTGGCTGCGTGGGACCGGCCCTCGGCGCTCCGCAGCTGGCTACTCCGCGGGTGCCAGGCACCTCACCTGCCAGCGTCCCAAAGCACTTCCTCCTCCTTCTCCCGTAGTAGGCCATGGGTTTGCACCCGGCGCCGCAGCTTCAGGCTGTGACCCGGGGCAAGCCGCTAACCCTCTCTGTGCCCTCATCACCCATCTGTACCCCGCGAGGTGCAGCTCGCAGCCCTCGATGTGCAGCGCTCTTTGGAAATGCCCCTGCCCTCGCCTCTCGCGCCCCTGCTTGGGCTGGCACACAGTAGGCGCCTAGACATGGCGCCCACCTCTGGCTTGCTACCGGGGAAGGCCGCTTTGAGTCCGCCGCTGGCGCGACTCCGCCGGAGCCAGAGCCTCGGCATAGACTCGCCGCGCCCTCCGCGGGAGACGCGTGTCGCGTGGAGCCGCCGCGCGGGGGAGGCTTCGGTGGCCGAGAGGTGGGGGTCCCGTCGGCCGCCGGGTGGGTTCCGCCCGCTCGCCCGACCCCCGCGCGCGCCGGGGTTCCGCGGAGCGGCGCCGAGGGGCGGAGCCTGGGTTTCGGTTTCTTGCAAACGCCGAGGCAACAGGGAAATCGAGGAGTTTCCGGGAACCGCGCCGGGAGCGCTGAGGTTCTCGCAGCGCCGGGCTGCGGGCAGCTGAGGGCGGGAGGAGGGGACGGGCGGCCGTCCAGAGTCGGGGGCCAGTGGCCCGCTGGAAGTTCCAGCGGGAGCCGGGGAAAACCGAGCCCGGAAAAGCCCCACCTAAATGCATCTGCCCGCCCCCTCCCCCTCCCCCGCCCCCACGCGCCCTCACACAAGGGGGCGTGGAGGGGGCGTGTGCGGGGGCTGAACACCCAGGGAGGAGGGAGCAATTCACACGCAGGTGGAGTCTGAGGAATGCGGAGGACCCCTCAAATGGCCGAGGTCCGCCGTGTCCCGCTCACTGTATGCCACATCCCATGTTTTTGTCTTCATAGCTTCCATTACTGAAATGATTCCCGCTGTGCACCTTTTATTGTGTTTATTGGAGGATTTTGCCTGTATTCCCTGGAGCCCCTTCAGGGTGCAGCCTTGACTGCCTATTCCAGCCTGCTGGGTCCCTCTGGGTTTAGAATGGGGTAACCCCAAGACGGCTTCTCTGCTTATTGAGTGAAGAAGTGGAGGCAGAGACATCTGAGGTGAGCAGTAGGACCTGGCATCTCCCCACCAGCTCCCTTGACACCCAGCCCTGTCAGGTCCTTCTGATACCCCCAGCTGAAAGGGGCCCCACTCTCTAGAACAGGCTTCTGCTGCTTTGGCGGGAGGGTGTCCCCAGTAGCTCCCTGATAGTGTGGTTGGATAGTGAGCGCTTGTAGTCATCACAGAGGAATGCTAGCTGTAGGGATCAGCTACTTCCTTTGCTCCCCAGGGCTGTCAGCTCAGGCCAGGGATGACTGTGTGTTGGACCAGGACCAGAGATACTGGGGGTTTGAGATGGGAGACAGAAACCAGGACCATTCCTAAGCCTTCAACCCAAACCAATAACTAGTGTCGGGATAGGAGATTCACCTGCCAGCCCGTGTCTACTAAACTTTTGCTTTCAAGACCCTGAGTCTATATAGGGATCTCCTTCCTTTTCACCTTGGGGTCACCATGGCTCTTGGAAAGACAAATTAAGTGGGGTTCCATGAGTCCAGAAGAGCTGGGGTGGGGCAGGAAACAGCAGTGACCATTCTGGAGGCAGCCAGTTGGTTAGTACAGGGACAGGCAGACAGCATCCCTTGTCCAGGACAGCACTGACTTCCTCTGGCCTAGGCTCAAGGATCAGGGTGGCTGGCCTGGGAGGGAGCCAGGGAAACTCCAAATGCTGCAAGAGTGGAGCACAACCCCTGGTGGCCCTAGTGACTCAGTCTGGGAATCCCGACTCCAGGGGCTGCCCTGAAAATGAGGCTCAGAACAGTGAGGGGGTGCCCCTGAGGGGTCCAGAGACTAGGACAGCAGTTTACCAAAAAGGTGATTGTCCCCTTTCTCTCCTGTGGTCCAAAAATGGATCTGGTCTTGCTGGTCCAAATAGTATCTTTGAGGTAGGGACCAAAAGAACCCAAAGAATCAGTAATATTCCATCACAATCCTCTGGGTCCCCTCCACACTTTACTCTAATCCCCCTACCCTCCCACTCTGATAGCCTTAGTTCTGCAGTCAGATTTCTGTTTGTTTGTTTTGGTTTTTCTCTTCTTTTGCTTTGTTTCTTTACATGTGGGTGCATTCACCCAGTATTTGTCTTCCTCCTTCTGACTTATTTTGTCTAGCATAATCCCCTCCAATTCTATCCAGGTTGTCTCAAATGGCAGGATTACATCTTTTTTTAAAATAGGTGACTAATGTATATAAACCACATCTTTTGAAATATTTTTATCTTTTTGTAGTATCAGTCATCTTTCTATAGTTATTGTTTCCCTTAGATATGGCCCTCCCATCACTAATGCACACAAATAACTACCACCCTGCTTCCCATCCCCCCATTCTCACTCCAGTCATGCCAACTCCTCACTCATTACAAGTGGTAGATTGGTGCTTGGCCCTCGGGTCTCATCTTTTTTCTCTTTTGGAACAATGTCCTTTTCCTAGGTGAGGACTTGTGATCTGGACCAGGATCCTGATCCAGACCAGACTGCTCAGATCTCCAGGAGTAGCCAGGCAGAACATATCAGGCATCCCTTGTAGGTCAGGTGTGAGGAGTGGTTTTCCTCGATTTTTAGTGTTCTGTGGTATGAGACTGCCCCATTTTCTCCAGACCTGTATTTTCACTGGGTTCCATGCCTCCTCATTCATACTGACCCTCCCATCCATCCAGATGACTGTCACATGATGCTGCTTCTGAGTCTTATAGTTCAGACAGTTGGCATTGGGTGTTGGGAACCCAACACACAGCCTCTGGCAATGGAGGTGTTCCCTGGTGGGGACAGACTTCAGCAGGTGGTTGATCAAGCACCATTCCTCTCCTTTCATGGTATACAGCTCTGTTGTAGGGCCACAGTCACATCTCTGAGGCTTCCTCCCCCATTGGAAAAGGAGGGAGCCTCACTCATGCTGCACATATCTCTGGACTAAGGGGTTGGTCCCCCAGTCCCCAGAGATGTTGTAGGTAGAGCTCTGTGATGACTGGGAACCACTCCAGCTTGTCTCAAGGTCTTGGCTCTTGTGGCTCCCACCATTCCACCATCCTCCTCAGATGATGAGTGTGTCCAGGGCCTTGATTTGTTCCTCTCATCTCCTGGGTGTTTCTGCAACTAGAGTGCCTGGTTTTCTGGTGCCTTCTGCAGATCTAACTTAAGTGGGAGTAAATAAGAGGGGGGACACCTCCACCCCAGTCCAACAGAGGCTGCCCAAGTCCCACCCCCAGCCCACACAGAAATAGATGCCTGCTTCTCCCGTCTGAGACTCCTAGACCCTGAGACCCTGGTGGTACAGGACTCACCTTACCTTGCCTTCAGCCTAGGCCATCACGGGGGTGTGCTGAGGACCTCAGAGAGAGCCCAGGCAGCTTTGGAACATTCAACTCCCACCTCTGGCCTGACTGGGACTAAGGTCAGGCTTACCATGATACCACGTCCTCTTGATTATCCATCTGTCATTGGGTACTTAGCCTATTTCAGAGGTACTCAATTTAGATAGGACTGGAGAGGTTCCAGTTCTTTCTCTGCCTGGCCACATCCTCAGGAAAACATCTGCTAACTGCACGACTGATGACAGTGGAGTGAAAGGTCAGTAGGGTTCTGCCTGCCCAGATGCACTGGAAGAAGGCATGACTGTCTCCAATTTGGTGGGTGACGAGCCACAGCAAATGTCACCATGCCAACCAGCCTTTGTGAAGTGCTGCTCTGGGAATCTTTCAGAGGACTGGTTCCATGTTGGTGGAAAAAGTGGACCAGGGAGAAAGGGTTCTGAACTAGGAGGTTTCTGGTTCCTGGCCACCCCCATCTAACAAAAGCCTTTCTCTGTTCCTTGAGAATCCTCGTGAATGTTGGAGAGAGCTTCCTGCAGCCCTTAGCTGCATCCTGGGTATTTCTCGGCCCCAGGCCTGTGCTGGTCGTGCACAGAACTCAGCAATAAGCAGACTGCATCCCTCCGCTGACCTGCATGAGAACTTCCTGAGGGCAGAAGACATTGTCACGCTCAGAGCTTCCTCCCCAGCACCCAGCACCCTTCCTGTAGTTGTAGGCACATAGTAGGTATGTGCCTGATTGCAGGATGACATACATGTCATACCTGGAATGGGAGGCAAAACAGCAAAGATGCTGACATCTGGAACAATGGTCAGCAACGATTTGTCTCCTCCAGTGTTCACAGTTCTCCACTCTGAGAAGGTTGCCTTCAGCAGGTCTTGGCTTGGGTCAAAGTTTATTAAGTAGACCTAAGAGAGGGCATTCCAGGCAGCTGGGAGAACATAAGGAAAAGACTGGAGGCTCAGGAGTGCAGGGCAGACTCTGCTTGTGGTGTGATGTTATGTGACTGAGGGGTAGAGGGGAGGACTGTGGAGAAGCTGGAGAGCTCTGTACTCAAGGAGCCTGTCTTTTAACCCAGTAGACAGGTCCCCTGGGGGTAGGACCACAGTCGCTCTCTTCTGGAGAACTAGGGTCTGTCATCAGATGTTTCTCGAAGTAAACTCTAGGGTAGGTCCTGTAATGGTGACTGGGAGTCTAACCCGTGCTTTAGAGAACTCTCTGTGGCAGCATGGAAGATGATGTCTGTGGGATGCCAGAGCCAGGTGAGGGTAAGGCAGCAGTCTCATGGGCCATGGAACTTTAGGAGTCTCTTACTCTTAGGGCTGAATTTGTACTTGCATGACCCTGAGAGGGAGTGCCTCTTTACATTTTCTCCACAGAGGACTAGTTGGCTCAGCTCAGTCTCGGATCCTGCTGGCACTAGAGGTGGGGTCACCTGGAAGGCAGGCAACTCAGCTCAGGCTGTGGCTGTAGGGGATGGAGGGAGGAAGGCAAACTTGATCACAGAGTCAGAGGACAAGATTTGGCACTGACCCAGGAGGTGGGATGGATTGGAGCAGGATCTCTCTACAAGGTCCTCCCATTCTGGGAACCCATTATAGGAACTTTCCTCTGCCCAGGGAGCATTTCTAGCCCCTACAAGAGTCAAGGCAAGATTCTGGGTGTTAGTTCTTAGTTATAGGTCTGGATAACCAAGGTTATAGAGCAAAAGAGTAGGACAGGTATTAGAAAGGTTGCAACCTGCCCCAGGAATGCTCAGGTCCCTGGTGGCCTCAGCTGGAATTTCAAACCATGCACCAAGAGTCTCTGACCCAGCCCTGCTCTTTGGACTCTGGGTGCACAGCAGGCAAGCAAGGGTGGATAAGGGTGCTCCCTCTGATAGAACAGGCATGCCCAGCAGCACACTGCTTCTCTGCTGACTGGCAGTACCAGGATTACCTCCAGGTCCATGTCCATCTGGGGCCTTCAGATTCATAATTTGACTCTCCCAGCCCCAGACCTCTGGAAGCTCTGACTTTGTGACAGCAATGCCCCCTGCTGGCTAACAGAGACTTCCCTACCCCCTCTATTTTGGGGAGGGTGTATGGAGCTCAGAGGAAAGTAAAGGGTGCAGGGACAGTGCTGCTAGGAGGGCGGAGCAGGAACCAAAGGTGGACTTTGGCTCTGACAGATAGGCAGGTGCCACCTGGTAAACAGAGCAACTGCTTCCTGGTCAATTGCCTTTGAAGCAGGAGCAGAGAGCAGGCAAGCAAGGCAGAGATGGGATTTTCCAAGGTGACTACTGGGGGAGGCCAAAGAAGAACAGCTTTGTCTACTCCCTGGGCATCTTGACCCAGCATGCATACATCTTAGGTTAAGCTCTTGTTTCCTTAGATGGACTCAGGCAAGCCCTCAGATGTCCACAGGTCACCTCCTAGGATCCCATAGAGAATGTGACCTGGGCTGGGAACTGACAGCTGATGGCTACACCTGTAAGGCACAGTACCCCAAGCACTGTACAAAGAGGACTCTTCCCAGACAGAACTGCCCCTGCTAACCAGTTCAGACTGGGAGTGGAGGCAGGGATGTGTCAGCAAGACAAAATCAGAGCATCCACGAGCAACTACCTCCAACTACCTCAGTCTGGATTGGTTCAGTCCTCATTCCTATTCCCTCTGCTGGCCAATGTTCTGTGGCACAGGGGTCAACTGGAGCACTGGATGAGAGGCCCAGTGGACAGAGGGCAGGGCTCTGTGCTGCTTTGATTCCCTCAGCTCTGAGCCAAGAAGTCCATGCAGACACAGCACAAATAGGACCACACCCTGGACAGCCACTTCCCAGAAATTTCTGCCACAAAAAAAAAAAAAAAAAAAAAGAGTGTGGCTTTCCCTGATGAGCCCTGCCCACCCGTGGCCTTGCCTTCTGAAGTCCTCATCTCAGATAAGACGCTTCTTGGAGTTTGTTTATACCATGATTCTTGGCTGCAGTAAGAGTTGAGGACCTTACCTGGCTCCTGGAAGTCTAGGAATGAGACTTAAGTGAAGAAAAAAGGTCTCTCTCACACCAAGACAGTGAAGTTGGCTACTGTTCTCTTTAGGACTCAGAGAGGCCTAGTGCTTAAGAAAGCAGCTCCTCACCAGGCACACCCATGCCCTTGGCAGCCATCTTGATTCACCAGGGCAATGTAAACCCCTCACTGACTCCTCAGACCCTCCTCACCATCAGGCTCTCAGGGAAAGGCAAGGCCTATCGGAGCATCCACAAAGAGAAGAAACTGGAACTATGTGTTAGAACTGCCCATGTACCCTAGGTGCCATGGAGGCCAACAGGTCCGCTGCCGCAGTCCTGAGAGAGAGAGGGATCCATGGGGGCAGCATGCTATAACCAGTAATGTGGGAGGGCTGACCTAGCATGCTGAAAACTGAGGGACAGGAGAGTCAAATTGCTGGTAACAGGAAATGTAGGTGTAGAGAAAAGAGCAGACAAGATCCAAGGCTCTAGTTTTCTTTGACAGGAACACCTCATAAAGGCCCCTGGACTGTACCTGCCAATTACATTGTTGCCTCCTGTGAGTTCTGCTCCCTAACAGCCCTGCAGCCAAAGTAAGGCTGTCCCTTGCATGGCAACTCATGACAGGACTATGAATAAGGCAGCTCTGTCACAAAAACTCCCAAAACATGTGCAGAAGAATTTTCTTTGCTGCTTCTCTGCAAAGTTTCTTCCCTCATTTTCATGCATGTGCATCTTTTCTCTCCTGTTGTAGCCCAGTGATGCTTTTTGACCAGTGGGGACATGGAAATGGCTTGACAAGTGCAGATTATAATCATTTACTCTATGGCCAGGTGACAGACACAGCAGGGGGTGTTAGGGGCACAGACATTCAACAAGTATTTCTTGAGCCTGTACTGTGTCCCCGGCAACTCCAAGGATACAATAAGACAAGGTTCCAGACCTCACTGGACTCATATTCTGGGGCGGGCAGGCAATCCACAATAGTGTCATATGATGAAAACTATTCTGCAGAGAAATAAAATAGCGTAATGCACAGAGGTACCAGCTTAAGATTTGTGTTCAAAGAATATTTGTATGAAATGATGACATTGTAGCTTTCTAAGTGATAGAGAGGTAGTAATGTGCAGAACAATGTGAAGAGTTCTCCAGGTGGAGGGACTAGCTAGAATAAAGGCCAGAGGAAGATAATAGCTCTGTGCATTTGGGGGAAAAGAGCATTGTGACTGTGGCATAGCAGGTAAGAGTGAGCATGATAGATGACAGGCAAGGGTCAGAAAATGTGGGGTGCTTTGGACCCATTGCCAGCAGCTCGGGCTTTATGGGAAGCCTTTGAGGGATGACACAGGTATAGGTGAAATGATTCCAGTGCATATTTTTAAAATGTTCACTATCTGCTGTTTGGAGACTGTAGTAGGGTCTAGTCCAACCCAGTTGTTACCCTTGCTATCTGCAAGGGTAGAAGCAAGAAGACTTTTAGAGAGAACAGCATAGGGGGATGGTCCAGCGAGATGAACCATCCGTGGGGAGAACAGGGAGTCGGTTGAGGCCGAGTAAGGAGGTGAAGCCAAACAGAGATGAGTAAAATGTGGTGGTTGCAGATGGGGGAAAAAATTAGGTAAATCATTTACCTAATAAAGGTTTGTGTAAAAGATATATAAAAGAGGTCCTTTCAGATGACTCATGCCCTTGGAGAAGAGCTCCAGCATACCCCCACAGCAACCTAGACTGCTGGCGGGGGTGGAGGGCAGGGTGAGTCCCATGCCAACAGGATCTCAGGGTCTCAGGCCTTGGGTCTCAGACTGAGGAAGCTGACCTCTGCCTCCATATGGGCAGGAGGTGGCAGCCTGGCACCTCTGCTGGTTCTCAGGTTGGGGAGGGGGGATCAGTAGGCTCTGCCTTTCAGGCTCAATCCTTGTCTCAGTTGGGTCAAAGGTGAGAGTTGAAAGTCCCCCTGGACTACCCGGGCCCAGGAGAGGGCCCCCAGCACACCTCCACTGCAGCCTAGACTGCTGGTGGGGATATGAGTAGGACAAGTCCTACCCAGGGTTGCAAGGTCTTGGGGTCTTGGGCTGGGGAACCTGGCTTCCTCCCTTATTTGGGGGAGGGTAGGAGGCTGGACAGATTCCCAGGGGTCCTGAGCTGGGAGAGGGGAGTTGTACACCCCACCTTCTAGACCCATCCCTGATCCAAGCTGGGCTGGAAGTAGGGGCCGAGGTCCCCTTGAAAGGTCTGGCCTATTGGGGAGCCCCCAGCAGGAGATAAGGTAAGTCCTATACTACTAGGGTCTCAAGATCTCAGGGACTAGAGGGTCTTGGGGCTGGAGGCCCTGGCCTCTACTCTTTCAGTGTCCCAGGGTGGAGGCAGGGCACGGGTTGGGGGGGTTTCCCCCTCTGGTTCCTTCAACCTCAATCAGACCTTCACTGGGAATGAATAAACAGTCTTTCCAGCAGCAGATATAATGGAGAAGAAAGGAAATAATAATGGCCCTGGATACACTCACCGCCTGGGTAAGACAAGCAGTATGTTGGGAACCACTGAGACAAGAAAGTGACAGGTGACCTGTCATATTTCTATTGCATCGTCTCTGGAACTGAGGAACCAAACCCCTGGTCCACAGTGATATTCAATGTGAATGAGGCTCCTCCTTTACCAATCAGTGGGAGAAGAAAGCCACAGAGATGTGGCTGTGGCCCCATGGCAGAACTGATAACATGAGAGAGGAGAGGAACCAACCCCCTGGAGTAGCCTGTGCCCATCAGGGAACACCTTCACCACCAGCAGCTGGGAGTTGGGCTCCCAAACCAAGATATCAGAATAATATGGCACCCAAGCAGAAGCCAGGACAGACACCAGAAAGGATCCTGGAGAAATGCACTACATATTTGCCCTGCAACAAGTTCCTGACATGCTCGGCCTGACTATCCGTCTCAGTTACTCCTGGAGATCCAAGCAGCATCATCTGTTGCTGTCCAGGAGTACAAGTCCGCATCCAGGAAAAAAGGACATTGTTCGAGAAAAAGAAAAAAACCAGTGGGCCAAACATGGACCAACGACTTACAGAGCAAGGAGTTGGAGTGACCGCAAAGGGGCGAGGGGAATGGAGGTCCAGTGGGGGATAGAGGTACAATATGGAAGGGAGGGCCAAATCTAAGGGGGAAGACAACTATACAACCATACAACCATACCAATATTGTATGAAAATTACAAAGTAAAAATAATTAGAAATAAATAAATCTCTAAGATCAATTTCAAAAAATAACTGTGCATGGTGGCACACGCTTGTAATCCCAGCTACTTGGGAGACTGAGGTTAGGAATCACTTGAGTCCACAGATTCAAGACTACCCTGGGCAACATAGTGAGACCTAGTATCAAAAAATAGCTAGGCATGGTGGCACGTGCCTGTAATCCCAGCTACCTGCGAGGCTGAGGCTAGGGATCACTTGAGTCTGTGGATTCGGGACTACCCTGGGCAACATAGTAAGACCTAGTCTCTAAAAACCAAACAAACAAGTGAAAAATATATAAGAATGTTTGTAACTCAATGATAAAAATAAGACCAAGATGATTTTTTAATGGCTAGAAGATTTGAATGAATATTTTATAAAAGAAGATACAAAATGGTCAAAGAAGCATGTGAGAAGATGCCCAATGTCCTTAGTCATTAAGGACATACCAATTATGAAATATCATTACATATTCACAAGGAATGTTAAATGGGAAAGATTAACCATGTCCAGTGCTGACATAATATGGAGCAACTGAATTGCTCCTAAATTACTGACTGGAACACAAGCTATATTGAAAAACATTTTGGCAGTTTCCTAGAAGTTGAATACACACTAACCATATAATCTAGCCTCTCTATCCCTAGGTACTTATCAAAATAATGAAAGTATGTGTTCACATAAAGACTTGTTCACTAATGTTCATAGGAGCTTAATTTATAATAGCCCCAAACTGGAAACAACAAAAATGACCATCAGCAAGAGAATGGATAGATTATAACATATCTAAATGTTGGGACAACATGTGATATTAAAAAAGAATGAACTGGGAACAGAAAGTCATTCTCCACCCTGTCTTTCCCACTAAATGCAGCAATAAAACCTGGACAAAATGTTGGGAGACTCTGAAGAGTAAATAGTAGCAGATAATTGGGGAAGAAAATAATGAACTTGGAAGAGCATCAAACCGAGAATGAATGCCCCTTTTTCCTGCTAGTATTCCCTGACTAGACTCCAGGCAGCCAAAAACCTGAAAGTGGTCAACAGAGCACAGTAAAATCCTAGAAGTCTGTTGGTTCTGGTTTAAAGAATGGGAAAAGAACTCCTAGGGCTCAGAGAGAATGAGGAAACACCCCCTTTAAAGTTTTTCTCCAGTCTCTCATGCTCCAGCACCCACCATTCCCGCACAGTAAGACCTGAAGCCCAAAGAACCTAAAATTCTAGGGGAGGGAAATTCTGATGGGAGGAGTTCCACAAAAGGGAGAAATCCCATTGCATTCTCATTCCTCTACCTTCCCCCTCTTTCTTAGTCCTTCCTTTTGCTGGAAGAGAGCGTAGTTGCCGCAAAGTAAAACTCCAACTTCTGGCTTGAAGATCAAAAGAGGAACCCTACGGAAACCAAAATGTACCCGGGAGATTTTGGAGAGGGAAGGATTCGTGGAACTAACCCAATTTAGTTGTTCCTGAACTCTTGGGCTCAACCTCCACGCAGAGGAAGCACGGATTTGCTCCCTTGCAGCACGTCAGCCTTGAGAATGGAACTAGAGGAGGAAGGCGCCTGTTCTCAGACTGACCGCTGGGGGGCACACAAACAATACCTATCTAGATTACCCCGCGAAGACTTTGAAGGTGGGGCTTTAAAAACGCTGTCCACAGAAGACTGGTCAGAACTTGTGAGCAGTTGTGTCAGTTGTCTGATAAAGCATTTTCTATAGTATTTAAATAAGAGCGAAAGTGTCAGAAAAGTCAATATCCAGGGTACAGAACAACATTGCATGGCATACAAAGATTCCGGGAAATCTCAACTTTCAGGGTAAAGACAACCAAAAGGGGCCAACAGTGAGATTTATAATTATGTAACAAAGATTTTAAAATGCTATAATGAACATCTTCCAGAAATAATCTTGGATGATTGAATGAATGGAGAGATAGTGTCAACAAAGAAAGGGAAAATTGGGAAAAAATAAAGGAATAAAATTTTTAGAACTTTGAAAATACAAGAACCAGTTTAAAAACTCATCACAAATGAACTCAAGAGCAGAAAAGCAATGACAAAGAGACAATAAGTAAGCTTAAGGGTAGACTAATATAAAAATGTGAGAAAGACTAAAAGATGAGTAGAACTCACTGACCAGAGAGCCGGCACTCCTGAACCCTACCTTCGCCCTCTGACAAGGAATTGGTCCCCCTCTTGGGAACACAGCCAGAGGGGAACTAGAAAAACTGCCACATGGGGGCTAGAAGTGGGAGTGTCTGGGAGGTAGTGAGTCAGAAACTTGTCTTAAGAGCCTCAGCCTCCTGTACTCAGCTCCATTCATTACACTCATTCACTCCTCCATGCAGTTGTTCTGACATCTGATATTGATGGATTCCCACATAGGCCAGCATGGTGCTAGAAGCTGAGAAATGAATATGACAGGC
The DNA here is from genome assembly GCA_004024945.1 of Uropsilus gracilis. Classification (NCBI taxonomy): domain Eukaryota; kingdom Metazoa; phylum Chordata; class Mammalia; order Eulipotyphla; family Talpidae; genus Uropsilus; species Uropsilus gracilis. The sequence continues at coordinate 16,830 of PVHY01000950.1, forward strand.
TCCTTTGCCCCGCAGAGCTAACACTAATCTGGGCCTGAGGTTCTGTTTATATACATTTTGTTCCACCCAGGCTCTTCTATGGGTTTATTTCTGCCACCCACTGGGCCAGTGTTTAGGGTGGAGAGCAAGAAGCTGTGAGGAATGGAGTCATCAAGAGAAGAATTTGATATCAAGGATGAGTGATCTCCAGGTTTTCTAGAGTTTCCAAGCTCTGGGTCCCACTGACCTAGTCTAGACCAGTCTAGTCTTTCCTTGACTAGACTCAGGCCACTGCTAAGCGTCAAGTGAGTCAGCCCCAGAAAAATGACTCCTGTGCAGGAAGCACAGCTGGGCCCAAGGACTTGGCTCAGTAAGTGGGCTCTTGTGGGGACCCAGTTAGGAAGGCTGGCATTTGTTACCGCATAGACGTTATCAGCCAGCAGAGGACGGTGTTGGAGCATGTCAACGCCACTGAAAACTGCGTGCCTCTCTGGAGCACAGCAAACAGAGCTTGGCTCCCCTCAGCCCAGGCATCCAAGTTAGACAGGCTTCAGTTGTTTTTCTGTGTGTCTTTCGGACCTTAAACTCCTATAACCACCCCTTAGGAGCAGGGACTTCAGTGGAAGCTTTGCCGATCCCAGAATCCTCTTTCGTATAAATTCTACGGTAATTACCTGGATCAACCAGTAGAGGGAACTGGAGAGCGGCGAACTTGAGTATCCCAGTGAACAATGAGTTGAAATCACAGAAGAGCTACAGAAATTCAGGTAGAATTCAATAAGGATGAAAGGGGTGCTGACAAAATGGCACAAGATTAGAGATGTGGAAAAGGAGTGGTGAAGAGGAAAATTCATCTCAGTGGGGTGGCCACGATACTTCAAAGAAATCAGGGACACCTGTGTTTAGTTAGAAATTGTTTCTGTCACAGAGAGATTTGGGTGGCTGGTCAGCTTTGTCGTATTACTGGGATTTAATGAAAAAGCAGTTTTCTCTTTGGGTAAAGAACCAGGGCAGCGCTCACAGAATGTATAAACCAAAGAGAGTAGGGCCAAGAGCCCAGTGTCAATTAGGCAACCTCCTTCCCCCTCCCACCCTCATGAACTTGCAGCCACCTTGGCAAAGAATTTGGACTTGCACTTAGGCTAATGGGAATTTGAACCTGCTCATTAGGTGCCAGGAGCCCAGCGTAGACCTGAATTACCCAAGAAAGCTCTAGTGAGGGAAAAAGGTACCCTTCCCAGCTCCAGGAGCTCCAACCAACTGCAGAGGATAGAATTCAAAAAGGGGAAGGGCTTTTCCAGCAGAATGTGGAATTCAGGTTCTGGATACTGAGAAAAGATGCGGGGAGTTGGAGAAGACAGAGAGCAGGCACCCACCATACAACTTGCTTGTTGGGATCCAGGCTTCTCCCCCAGCCCACCCCATACGGTTCACCCCCTATCACTCAGAGAGCCAATTCAAGTCACTGACCCTCAAGCAGTAGCCTCCTAATTTGCTTCCCCCACTAAATACTAAAACCCTCATCTGTTTCCATACACATGTATGAGATTTTTTAAGAGAGTAAGTCAGATAATGTCCCTTTGTGACTTTAAATTTTTGGTGACATCCAGTCACTAGAAGAAAACATAGAGCGCCCTATAGCCTGCATTACACCCTAATCTCCTATCCTTCCCTCCTCCCACGCCCCCCCCCCAATGGATTCTAGCTATTCCTGTCTTCTCACTATTGCTCAAACACTTAAATTCATTCCCATTTAGATGGTCTCATTTATATGAGGGATACAGGAAAACAAACAGACAAGAAAAATTTAAACTGCCAGCAAAACTGACGCATAGAGCAAGGGAGGGCGGAGGAGGATAAAACCAGGGGAGGAGGAGGGCACAAGAGATTAAGATGGTTCATGGGTGATAAGGTGATGGGAGAACATCAGAGTAGACAAGGATATAATATATGTGTGTGTGTTTGTACATATATATGTGTGTGTGTGTGTGCAATCAATAAAAATACAATAAAAACACTATAAAGTGAAATTTTCACATTTTAACAGTAAATGGTGTCAAAATTTCCATTAAATAAATTATGTTAAGACCTTCCATACGAAAAAAGTAATTCATTCCATTTAGGATTTTTATACTTCCTGTTCCTTCTCTTTAGCTCTCTGTTCTCCCCAGACTCACATAGCTGGCTCTTGTTAATATGTAGCTCTTGATGTCACCTATTCAAAGAGATATTTCCTGATATGTAAGGTGGCTCTGAATCCCCAGCACCACCCTAACCTCCCTGTCACCTATTTCTTAGCTCTTATCACTATCTGAAATGACCTTTGCTTATCCAGTGATTCTTCCTGGATCTAAACGTAGTCATCTCAAGGACAAGACCTTGCCTGTTATCTTCACCACTAAATCTTTGGTGCCAGACACAGTGCCTGGCACACAGTGGTGCTCCATAATTTTTTCCTTAAAAGAATAGACCTTCACTAATCTTTATTCAGTAGGCTTCATCATCCCTTCCAATTCATAAAAGGCAAACGAAGACTTGGAAACTTCCAAAGAATAGTCATACAGGCAGAACTTGAACTCAGGCAGCTTGAACATAATGCTTATACCTTGACATTGGAGCAATGTCAGCCTTTGTCTTTTCCTTCCTTGATACCACTTGCCACAATTTATACTCATTTGTTGTTTACACCCTGTATGGGGTATTTGATCCAGCCTTCTTGCCAGTGCTTGCAACGGTACCTGGCATATCCTAGGTGCTCAGTGAGAGCTTGCTGGGTGAATCGATGGACAATCACACAGATGAGTGAGGTATGAATGGAAGGAATACGAGGGCACTGTGGTGGCAGACTGTCCCAGGCCCCATCTGGAGTCTGATTCCCAGAGTCTGGCAGGGCCAAGCAAAGGGATCTGCTGAGAAGTTGCCTCTCACTGTAGCAGGTGGCATCTTTTAGGGTAAACGATGGTGGTGGAAAGGAACCCTGACAGTGAGAGTCACCTTCTCTGTGAATCTTCGTATTTGAAGGTTTGCCTTTGGCTCCTGACCAAGCTAAGAGTTCAGCCTGTTCACTGGATTCTGGGTGGATCTATGTGAACAGCTTCATTTCCACTGACTACCTTATGTCAGCACCTTTTCAGCTTCTGAGAAACAGGAAGCACCATGGAGTCTGAAAGAATGATAAGAGACATAATCACATTTCTTTGGTTTTGGGCATGGAGGGCTGGGGTTCCTGTTTGCTCTGACTCAAAAAAACCACCTTTTCCCTTGATGCAGAATTCTGAAGGATGAAGGCTATGTGGGCAATAGGGTTGAGAAGGAAAAAGAGCCAGGGCTAAGAGCTTTTGGAATTGTTATTATGAAAAGATCGCACATACAAAAGAAAAATCACCCATGTACAGGTTGACATAATAACGAAATAAAAACCCATGTGCCTGCCATCCTTATCCCTATGAAGGTATTTCTTCCATAGCATCTCCCTCCCTTTCCACAAGAGGCTATAACCATCTTAATTTTTGTTCTTATCATTTCTTTGCTATGCTTGACAGTTTTACCAGATAGTTAAAGATCCTCAAATTTTATATGATTGTATATTGATATTTTTGATCTTTATATAAATTGTATCATGTTAGGGATATAATAATTGATGTAACCTTGGTTTATAGCATTACATAGGTTTCAGAGATACAGACATATATGTTAATATTTGTACATACATGATGTCCAACACCAGAAGTCTAGTTTCTATCCATCACCATACAATTGACCGTTATTACTCAACTCACTCACCCCTCTTCTCTCTCCCCTTCTGGTAACTTTCTTGTATTGTAAAGGATTGTTCTGTTCATCTTGTGTTGTAAAGGATTGTTTTGTTCATTTATTTGTTTTGTTTTCTTTATGTACCAAATATGAAGTTATATGGTATCTATTTTTCTCTATCTGACTTATTTCACTTAGTGTAATACCTTCTAGGTCTATCTATATTGTTACAAATGACAGGATATCATAATTTTTTTTATAGCTCAGTAGTATTCCATTGTTTATAATTCCACATTTTTATCCATTCATCCATCCTTGGGTACTCAGGTTGTTTCCAGTTGTTGGCTATTGGGAATGAACATGGGGGTGCATTTACCTCCTTGAATTTGTATTCTTTGGATAAATAAATACTCCACAGTAGGATGACTGAATCATATGGTATTTTATTCTCAATGTTTTAATGTATCTACATACTGACTGCACTAACTTACATTCCCATCAACAGTGTATAGGGATTTCTTTTTCTCCACATCCTCACCAACATTGTTGATTCTCATCTTTTAGATCATAACTACTCTCTTGCCTTGTTGCTTGATTGACATTTCCTCAATAATAAGATATTTACAAATGTGTTCATGTGCCTATTGGCCATTTGTATATTTTCTTTGTAGAAGTGTCGATGCAGATCCTCTGCAATGTTAACCGCTCAACAAAATGTTTTCAAACTCTTCCACATCAACACATGTGCTATATTTGCTCTGCTGTATTTACTCTAATCCAGTGAATGAGTAAACCATAATTTATTTATCTACTTTATATTGGTGGATATGTAGGTTTTTTTCCTTCCCATTTTAGCTATAAAAAAACCCAATGCTGTGGGAAGGATATTAGGTAAATACTAAGAACATCTGAATATGGTATAGACTTTAGCTCTAACAGAATGTCAACCCTGGCTTTTAAAGTGGTAAATGTACCACACTAATGTAAGATATTACATTAGGGGAAATTGACTGTGGAATACATGATAACTGTACCATTTGTATTTGTACTAAATTTACACATTTTTTGTGAATCTAAAATTTATTTTTCAAAAAAATCCCAAATGCTGTTAAAAAATTACTTGTTTGTATCTACTGATGTGCAAGAATTTCTTTTGACTGTACATCAGATTGAAATTCTAGGGCGTAGAGTACATGTGTCTTCAGTTTTACTAGATATATGTTTCAAAAGGATCAATTTACTATCCCTCAGACAACATGTAAGAATTTCTCCTACTTTACACTCTGGGCAAGATTTGTAATATCTGACTTTTAGATTTTTGCCAACCTCGTGGGTGTAAAAATGTTATCTTATTGTGGTCTAATTTTGCATTTCCCTTACTAACAAGATTGAACATCTCTTTATAATTTTAATAGCCATCTGTGTTTCCTGTTCTGAGAAATGTTTATTCATGTCATTCACCCTTTTTTCCCCCTAGTGGGTTATTTATCTTTTTCTTATTGATTAAGAGAAATCTGTCATACATTCTGGAAACTATTCCTTTGTCATTTATTTATGACACAAATATTTGTCCTATCTTGTGCCTTGTCTTTTTACAGAGTAAATTTGATGAATGTAGAATGTATCATCTTTTCCTTAGCCACCTGCCTTGGGGTTTTATCTATGAAATCATACCACTTGTACTGGAAAACTCCTGTTAGCTCCTTCAGATGCACTGTCAGCCCTTCTTTAGCCTTCTCCATGTGCTGATAGGCAAAGAAGTATCTTCATGGCTTCCTTGCTCTTGAGCTTTCTTCTGGGTTTAACCACAAGGCAGGTGTTCAAGGGGTGAAGTTAGGGGTCTCTCCTTGCTGGTCTGACTGTGCCCCTTATCAGAAGGACCCAACTCCTACCAGTGTCCCTTTCCATGTAATTTTCATGTCTCTGAGTTTTAGAAATTCTTCCTTCTCTTGTTACAGTTCCAGAAAACTACATTTTTTCCCCTATGGTTTCTCAACATCTTTTTCTCATTTTTATTTATTTATTTATTTTTTAATTTTTTTTTTTTTTTTGAGACTAGGTCTCGCTAGTTTTGCCCGTGGAACGGCAGGCTCTCGTTGCCCGGGGTACCACAGACTCAAGCAATCCCCAGCCTCAGCTTCCCAGGTACCTGGGATGACAGGCGCACACCACCACACCCAGCTATTTTTTTTTTGGAACTAGGTCTCACTACGGGTCCCAGGCAGGACTCGAACCGCGATTCCTAGCCCCGGCCGCTTCATAGGCTGGAGCTTACAAGCACAAGCCACCGTGCCCAGCCTTTTTCTCATTTTTATTATGGACCATTCATTAAACAAACTTTTAAAGTTACCCGGTATAAGTATTCCAGCTGTTTCCTTCTGCATATGCCCACACCCAAGGTCATATTTTCTTTTCAAATTTTTATTAGTTTTTCACTTGGTCTCTCTACCCCAAAATTTCTCAACCTTGGTACTACTAACATTTTAAATGGGATAATTCTTTGTGGTGGGACTGTGCCTTGTAGGATATTTAATAGAATCCCTGGCCTCTACCCACTAGACACCTCTCTCTTCTCTTCAGTAGTGAGAGCTAAAAGTTGTCAAATGTTCCCTAGAGGGGCCATCACTCTCTACAAGAATCATTAATCACCCCCCCATGTCAATACCACACTGACCTAACTATTAAAGCTTGGTACCTTGTGTGGTCATTTCCCATTTTGATCTCCTTCCTTAGAATTTATTGACTAATCTTGAGCCTGCATTCTTCTACATATATTTTAGAATCTACTTGAAAAGTACCATGCAAAAATTTGGGGGGTTTGACAGGGGTTGCATGGAATTTATAGATCAGTTTCCAAAGTTTGTATCCAATTTCTCTATCCATGAACATAGTAGGTGTCTGCATTTTTAAAGGTTCTTTTCATGACTTTCAATAAAGTTTTAAAGTGTTCTCCATATTTTCTTAGATTTACATTTAACACCATATGCTTTTGTAAGTATTGTAAATAATACCTTCTTTAAACATTTGTTTCTATTTGTTGGTGATATCTAACAGTCTTTGATTTTGGTAGATTCGTCCAACAACATGCTAAACTTTCACTCTTTATAATCTTTTATTTTTGACATATTGGTTCATCTAATTGCAAAAGCGAATATCTTCAGTCACAATTTTTAATAGAAACAGAGTCTACGGTTCCCATTAGTCCATGTAAGGCCTTTCGCAAATTGAAATGCAAGGTCTCTTCCTATGGTCACTTCCTTTCCTGTGGTAGGAAACTGTGGTGAAACAGTTAGTCTACAGTGTCTATGAAGTTGACAGTGGTCTCACGGGTTTTGCAGGCATTTACAGTGGTCTTGCAGACATTTTCCCATTGTTTCTTCTTTTAAAGGAATACCTTTAACAGACTGCCACTGAACACAGTATTTTCCATAGGCCTGTCAAGATTCAAGTTCCCTTCTATCTTGGTTTTGCTAAAAGTAAATTTAACAAGTGGATATTAAATTCCAGTAAATTCTTTTGTGCAGTTGATCTAACATTAATATTTTTTCTATAGATTAGTAGGTAATAGATCTTTTATCACTCTTCTAACTACCTGGAAGAATGAAAATTGGAGATACTACCTAGAACTGAGGGTTTTACCAGAAACAACAGTTCTGTTGGAGACTATCTCCACAGCAGGGCAAACATCTAATGACAGAGCATCTGGTCTTGGTCATCAGAGTCTCCATCTCCTCATCATGTGAGATGCCCTACCCCCCCTTAGTTCAATATTTGCCCCCATTTCTCTTCACCCTGAAATCTTCATTTCTTTCTTTCTTGCTCTCTTTCTTTCTTTCTTTCTTTCTTTCTTTCTTTCTTTCTTTCTTTCTTTCTTTCTTTCTTTCTTTCTTTCTTTCTTTCTTTCTTTCTTTCTTTCTTTCTTTCTTTCTTTCTTTCTTTCTTTCTTTCTTTCTTTCTTTCTTTCTTTCTTTCTTTCTTTCTTTCTTTTTTTTTGAGACTAGGTCTCACTATTTTTGCCCATGCTCTCTCTCTCTCTTTCCCTTCCTTCCTTTCTTTCCTCTCCCCCTCTTTCTCCCGGCCTCCCGGCCTCCCGGCCTCTTTCCATTGCCCGACTCAAGCAATCCCCAGCCTCAGCTTCCCAGGTAGCTGGGATTACAGGCATGCGCCACCATGCCAGCTGTTTTTTTGGGACTAGGTCTACGTTGCCCTGCACAGGACTCAAACTGCGATCCCTGGTCCCCGTCGCGGTTTCCTAGGCTTTCGCTTACAGGCATGCGCCACCATGTCCAGCTGAAATCTTCATTTCTATGTATATTTTTCATATGTATGTGTTTTTGTTTTTGTTTTTTTTTTGAGACTAGGTCTTGCTATTTTTGCCTGTGGAACCGCAGGCTCTCGTTGCCCAGAGTACCACAGACTCAAGCAATCCCCAGCCTCAGCTTCCCAGGTAGCTGGGATGAGAGACGCGCACCACCACACCCAGCTATTTTTTGGAACTAGGTCTCGCTATGGGCCCCAGGCGGGACTCGAACCGCGATCCCTAGCCCCGGCCGCTTCATAGGCTGAATGAAGCTTACAGGCACGAGCCACCGTGCCCGGCTTTGTATGTGATTAAATTTTGTTTTTTTCCCTTCTACTAATCTGATGTTAGTGTCTAATGGTAATGCTAATTTCAGCTTGACCAGGCTGAAAAGAACCCAGAAGAGTAAGGATTGAATTTCCTTTCCTCCCCAACAGTTTCATAAAATGAGCTCAGAAACACTTATTTTCTGTGAACTTTTATATATATATTTGAAATTACTTGTGATGTTTGGGAGGATTCACCTATAAAACTTTCTGGTCTATTCTGGGGGGGAGGGGTGTGATTTTAAACAATAATTTCATTTCTGTAATAGTTATAGGACCTTTCAGATTTTGCATGTCTTCTTGCATCAGTTTCAAGAATTTATATTTGCAATTAGATGCATATTTGTGGACCTTCACAGGCTTCCTCTCCTTCCTTTCTCCTGGTCAACACCACACCCACACCAAGTCACAGCTTCACTTCCAGACATCAGTGATATGCCACACAAAGAGGAGCAGGATCTGGCTTCTTGTGTGGTCAAGAGGGACCCAGTTTAGAAGTTCAGAGAAATAAGCTCCTTGGAGTAAGTCTTCACCTGATATGGGAGAGCAAGAGGTGGGAAGCTGGCATCAAAACTCTCTTCTCCTTTGCCCTTTCCCCACGTTCTAAGGTATCATTTGTCCTTTCCTCATTACTGGAGAAATTCCAGGTGATAAGTAAGTGTATCTGCTGAGAAACTTGCTATGTTTCTTCGTGGTTCAATGTAAAGTTGTGAGAGGGCAATAATGTACATCTTTCTCGCTCCACTTCCCTTTTTTTTTTTTTTTTTTTTGAGACTAGGTCTTGCTATTTTTGCCCATGGAACCACAGGCTCTCCTTGCCCAGGGTACCACAGACTCAAGCAATCCCCAGCCTCAGCTTCCCAGGTAGCTGGGATTACAGGTGCACGCCACCATGCCCAGCTAGTTTTTTGGAACTAGGTCTCACTACGGGACCCAGGCGGGACTCAAACCACAATCCCTAGCCCCGGACGCTTCATAGGCTGAAGCTTACAGGCACGAGCCATCGTGCCTGGCCCCTACTTCCCTTTATTCCTCAGTGTCACCAACCTGGGTTTGTAACTCCCTGGGTTTGTAACTCCCTCTTAAAGTATTAGCACTTTAATCCTTTCTGATAAGACATGAACTATGACAGCTAGATCAGAAGGTAAGAAATCCTTGGAAGTAGCATTATCACCTCTCAAGTAATCAGAATCTGTAGCTGAGAGCAAGCAGTTTGGCAAGAACTTCTGGCATGTAATAGTTTGGCAATTTCTTGAACTTTTAATGCTGGTTAATCTGATGAAGAGCAGATGGAGAATAAGCCCACAGAAGATAAAGTGCCTGGAATACATGGGAATTGTGCTAATAACATGGACTGCAGGGTGCAATGACTTTTCTAATAGCACTAGAGACTTACCAAATGAGAATGCTAGGTCTCAGGTAGTCTAATTCCAATTTAAGGTATAAGGTATATGATCAGAATGGGAAGAATTTTATGATAACTTTAAAGGAGACTCTCCAGAAACCACAGGGGAAAGTGAGCTGAAAATTAGGTCAGGGTCTAATTATTTGCAGGTCAGGTAGAGCTCCAAAAGAGAGTAGTTGTATACCTTTGTCATTTTTCTCTGTCGAAGTTAGAGCCTTCTAGGGAAAGGATGGGACCATGAGACTAGAATAGGAACAATTGAGTAGAAAAACCTGAGTCTTCTGAGCCCCGAATTCTTTTGAACCTTCTTCAACTGGCAGAAGCAGTTCTTTCACCCTTTCTGGAGTAGAGCAACTTGTGCTTGCTTGGAGACAGAATAATTATTTCTATGAAAATGTGTGCTTCCCAGATGGCATTTGTTCTCCCCATACTCTTCTTTCAACACCCCTCATTGCCTCCAGACCACTAATTAGAGTCTGATCTCTTAACAACCTGTATCAGTTAGGGCCCAATCAGAAGACAGAAACTATCTGTTATTTTAATAGAGAGAACAGTGTATAAGTTTGTGTTAAGCAGTTATTGAAAAACTAGAAAAACAAAGCAAGGAATCATGAAACAAGGAAATAGCTACCAGCCTTATTGTGAAGATCAGAGGGAAGAACTTAAAATTAGTAAAACTTAGAAACTTGGAGGAAAGGACTTGTGATCCCTCCGTGGAGGTGACATTGTTCAGCGGTGGGTGGTGTTTCTGAACTCAGAAAAGGAGGATATGGGGACAAGACCCAGACCTCTGAGTGGATGCTGACTGAATGGTGCTGGGGTCTGGGAGGAGAATGAGATGAAATTTGAATGTTGGGAAAACTTCAAGATATAATCAACTGCTTTTCTGGAACAAAGTGCTACTGTTGCCAGGGTTAGCAGCAGGAGTAGGAACAGAGAAGACAGAACTAAGAAACAAAAGTACAGGAAGAAGAAAGAAACAAGCCCATTCTTGCTCAGCCTTCAACTTTAGCACCCCCTACTGACAGATCCTTGCAGAATCAGCACAAAGGACAAATTGGTTTGCAGAATGCCTGGTCTAGCTTAGTACAGAAGGTGAGTTTGAAATTGAGAACCAATAGCTTTATAACTGACATACAGTCTTGTCAGGAAGTATAAGGCCGGCAGGAGTAGATCCTAGCACTGATAATAGAGCAGAACAGAGAGTCATGGAGGCTCAACTTCACTGATATGGAGGCTCCTCACTCTGCGTCAGAAAATCATTTTGGCAAGAGCAGCTGGAACTGATCTTAACAGTTTGCTGGTGTGGCTCTTTGAAATCTAACCCTGATATGATATGATCTAACCCTGATATGACCTATGAAATAGGAAGTGTAGATGCCAGAACTTTCTTTGCATGGTGTTAGAGATTTGCTTGCTCAGGGAAATTAGAATACTAAATGGATTTATTGTGCATGACCTGAGAATCCAGTATCTGATGGTATTCCTCAGAAGGCACATATAATGCTCTTTTCATGAACACAGGGAAGGATGCACCAGTGAGGAGAACCAGCTGTCATTGCAAGCTTGGTAATGAATATTCTCTATAAGCAGGTTCAAAACAGAGAATATTGCCATTGACATGGGCTCTCTGATAGTGATGGGATCTAGAGATCCCTAGAAGATCAGAGACCAGGTTGGGACCACTTTCCATCTGAGGCACAGTGAACATAATTACTGCAATGAGCAGCAAAATTATACCGGACAACTGCTTACCAAAGAGGCATTCATTAGAATAACCATGCACTGCTAAAGGAAATACTCAGACAGTTTAAAATTTGCCACATTTTAAGTCTGAACTAACACTGATACCTGAAAAACCTAAATGCCACCAAAATTTTCTAGCTAGGATGGAATTTTTATAGAACAAGTGTCATTATACCTGACAAGTGAGATGAGTCTTTCCATCTGTGATTATTTTTCTAGTTCATTAGTGTAGAAACAGAATAAACATTCCTAGCCCCTGGGAGAAACTCTGTCCCAGTTCCCTGATCCATGAAGTAAAGGTCAAGTGGAAGGCCTTGAATCAATACCTTCACTGATCACAACAGTAACTCAAAGGCAACATTGCATTCCTAGATGATTGCCGCCATGAAATGCTGGAGATGATTGCTTGAATGTGGCTGGTAGTCCGCATTCAAATGGCGACCCCCATCATATCCACATTCAACTTACCTTCAACTGACCTCTACAACAACCAGAAGGATGGTTTTCATTTAGGTGGTAGTGGCCAACTAGCTTGCACAGACTAACCCTCTAGCTAAGAACAACTAGGAAAGCTGGTCAGTCATATGGCTCTAAAAACCTGTTTAAACATTGGGAGGATTAACTTGGTGATGAAGATTTAAGAGATTCAGGTCCTGGATATAAGGGAAGCTTAGAAGTGAACCTGGCCTACCAGACAGGGAGGAGTGGGGATGAGAGCAAAACAGGGAGAAGACTCAATAGATTGTGGTTGCAAATTATTGGTGCTTGGTGGTGGGCACAGTAGGAAAACAGTCATTTGTAGAAGTGTGAACCTATACCCCTGGAACATACACCATATTGTAAATCAACATTACCACGATAAACATGACTTTAAAAATAAAATTAAAAAAAAAGTGAGCCTGACATTTGGTATAGTTTTTAGCCTTGAGACATTTACTGGTTAGTTATCTGTGGTCCAGAGGTTGGAAAGCTAGCAACAGAGAAGCTGAGAGAAAAGCAAGGCTGAAGGACTGCAGGCAAAGCAGTGTCAGGTACTCGTGTGTTAATGAAGGAGCAGAGCTTGGAGTTTGGAGTGCACCAAGTAGGAGGGATTACTGTAAATATGTCTAGTCTTTAGCTGGGGCCAGAAGGATAGACTCCAGCAGAGTGATACTCTAAAAGACTCTAAGAGTGATACTAAGAATAAGAACTAACTTGAAATAGATCTGTCTTTTAAAACCCAAAGCCAACCTTCAACCACGTCTATCTCAGATTATATTAAGATGATTTGTTCTTACTCTAATGCCTTGCTAGAAGTAATGTAAATCATTTCTGGAGGATGACAACAGCATTTTCTATAAAACATTGTTTGATTCTTCCTTGCATTTCAGAACTACCCTTCAAAAGGACTTTTTTTTTTTCTTCCCAAAAGTAAAGTCTCTCAAAATCCTGTTAGCAAGTGTTTATTGATAATTATACTCTTGGGTTTTAATTTATCAAAAAAAGTTGTAAACAGATTTTTTAAATGGCAAAAGGTAATCGACTCATCCCTCACCAAAGAGAGATACAGACGGCAAGTAACAATATGAAAAAATACTTGCCCACACATGTCACCTTGCAATTGCAAATAGAACAGCACCTATTAGAATGCCAAAATCCAAAACACAGATAGCCTTTTCCACAGCTTTGCTCCTCCAGATCTTCCATCAGGCCAAGGAACATCCTAGTCCAACCCTTCCCTCCCCTCCCCCCTTTTTGTATTTATTGGAGCTGGAGGTGCTGGAGCATGTTATGTGTCTAGTTTTGTCCAATTCAGATGTCAGTAAGCACAGAAAGAATAACCCAGAGCCCTGGAATAAACTGGACCCTAATGAGCAATATAAGTCTTTTTTTTTTTTTCCTCTCAGAGACTAGGTCTTGCTGTGTTGCCCAGGATTGTCTCGAACCCTCAGACTCAAGTGATCCCTAGCCTCAGCCTCCCAGATAACTGGGATTACAGGCATGTGCCACCACACCCAGCTAGAACAATATAAGTTCCACTCAGTGGATGTAGATTATAGTAACTGAAGGGCCAGACTTCTAAATGAAATATTTCACTATGATATTGCTTAAAATGAAGGTCTTCCTGAAGCCATCTGCACAATTTTCCTGCTAACCAGGAAATAATTCCCTTCCAAATGCACAAAAGTATGTTGTATCCAGCATGGGGGTATACACTGATTAATAAATATCTGGAACTTGGACCTTTAGGGCTTGTTTGGAGGTTCTAACAGAGGAGCGCAGCTACTGATGTACCCTTGACAGAAGAATGGTCTGGTCCGTCTCTATTCGGGGAAGGCCGTCCTCTTCCACCAACCGAGCTTGCAACTTGGGGAGGGACGCACATGGGACGGTGAGGGAGGAGGGGGACAACCGCCTAGCCAGCCAGATCAGCCGAATCAACCCTGGCGATCAATGGGGTGACAGATGTCACAGCCAGATCGCCCTCACATCCCCGTAAATATCTGAAACTTGGGGGGGGGGGAAGAAATAAGTTATCAAGCCATGAAAAGAAATGGAAGTAATTTAAAAATACATGTTTCTAAGAAACTACTCTGCAGAAACCCTGCACTATATAATTCAGAGGCGTGACATTTAGAAAAGGTAAAATTATGGAGACAGGAAAAATATTAGTGGCTTCCAGGGGCTTTGGGGAGGTAGGAATGATAAGGCAGAGCACAAAGATTTTTTAGGGCAGTGAAACTACTCTCTCTCTCTCTCTTTCTCTCTCTCTCTCTCTCTCCATAATGTGTATGTGTGTATGTCTATATATGTCTACAATAATGGTGCATACATTTGTCAAAATCTATAGCATATACAATACCTAGAGTGAATCCTCATATAAATTATGATCTTTGGGTGATAGTGATGTATTAGATTATAACTATTCTGGTGCAAAATTTTCTAGTGGGGGAGGTGTGTATGGAGTCAAAAGGCATATGGGAGCTCTATACTTTTTGTTCAATTTTGCCTAAAACTGCTCTAACAAATAATCTCTTCTTTAAAAATGTTTAGTTCATTTCCATTTTTAAGGAAATTTTTGCCAATCATAGAATTCTGAGTTGATGGCTTCCCTCGTTGTTTTGAAGGTAATTCCACCATCAACGGGCTTCCATTTTTTGCCATTTAGAAACCAGCTCTCAGCCTAATTGTATGTCCTGGGTAGGTGATCTATCTTTTCCCCTTGAATGCTATTAAGATCTTTTTTTCCCCTTTGATATCCTAGGTTTGTTTTTTGTTTTCTTTTTTTTCTTTCTCCCCCACCCTGGTATTCTAGGTTTATACTTTGATGTATGTAGATAAGTTTCTTTCAATTGATCTCATTTGGAATCACTGTGTGTTCAGAATTCATGAGCTGGATTTTCATCAATATAAAAAAATTCTCAGCCTGTTGCTCCTTGAATATTGCCTTGTCCTCCATTCTCTAGAACTCTGATTAGATAGTTGTCAAATGTTCCCATTTGCTCCTCCGTGTCTTCTATACTCTTGCTATGGGTATTTGGGATCCAGGAAATATTTTTAAACAGTGACATGCTTGCTTAGCCCTGTTTTTAGAGAGTAAGCAATGGCACTGACAGTGGACTGGAGAGCAGAAGAATCCAAAGCCTCATCAGAAAGTTGTCTGCCCTGTTCCTTGGTGGCAAAGTGGGCTCACCCAGAACAAGGAGCTTTCCCAGGGAACACCCACCAGCTGTAGGACTAGAACCTTTGACTGTAGGGCTAGACATACAGCATGGCACAACACACAGCAGGGCACCAGGAGCTTCTCTAGACCTTCCGCAAGGTCTTGGTAGAGGCTACTTCATGTGGTAGCCATATCATGCAGTATCAGAAAAATCCTGGGGCTTCCTAAGTTGGTGTCAGAGTTTTGTTTTTCGGATGTACAGTCTGCTGTTTGTGTCTGCTGTGTGTTCCTCAAATAGACAGGAAATGGGATCTGTCTGCTATTCATGAAGATGGGCCCCATGTCATCCCAAATACTAGAGGAAATTTTTTTTTAGTATCTATTATATTAAACCTCGAGTCCCCAGCACCTCAGAATGTGACTGTGTTTGGAGATAGGGCTTTTAAGAAATGACTTAAAATGAATCTTTCAGTATGGGCGTGATCCATTCTTTTATTTTTTTAATTTTTTAAAATTTATTTATATATATTTCACATCATTTCAGTCCCTGGGGGTCACCTACCACCTCCCCTTCCCACCCGCTCCAGCTGGTCCCCACTCTTCCCTTGTGCAGTTTCATTTGGTTGACCATATATTAGTGAAACCATTTGGTTTCTGTCCCTTTCTATCTGGCTCGTTTCTGCTAGAATGATTTCTTCTAGGTACATCCAGGTTTCCATAAATTCATCAAATTTGTCATTTTTAGTTGATGAGTAATACTCCATTGTGTATATATACCACATCTTTTTCATCCACTCATCAGTTCTGGGGTATTTGGGTTGTTTCCATGACCTTGCAATTATAAATAGTGCTGCAATAAACATCTGAGCACAGGTGTCCTTTTGTACCAATATTGAGGTCTCCTTTGGGTAGATTCCCAGAAGTGCGACTGCTGGGTCAAATGGTAATTCCATTTTCATTAGTTTGAGGGTTCTCCATACTGCTTTCCATAGCGGCTGGATGAGTTTACATTCCCACCAGCAGTGTAAGAGTGTTCCTTTCTCTCCACATCCACGCCAGCACTTGTTGTTGCCTGTTTTTTTGATGTGGGCCATTCTTACTGGTGTAACGTGATCCATTCTTAATGTGTGTTTCAGAAGAAATAAGTCAATAGAGAGAGGGAGGTTAGGGAGGTGCACATGCAGGGAAGCATGAGAGGACACAAGTGAGAAAACAGGAGCTGGGCACCCTGGCACGTGCCTGTAAGCTTCAGCCTATGAAGTGGCTGGGTCTGGGGATCGCAGTTCGAGTCCTGCCCGGGGCAACATAGTGAGACCTAGTCCCCAAAAATAACCTGGCATGGTGGCGCACGCCTGTAATCCCAGCTACCTGGAAAGCTGAGTCTGGGGACTGCTTGAGTCTTTGGTACCCCGGGCAACGTGAGCCTGTGGGTTCCACAGGCAAAAATGGTTTCTTCCTATCAGTTTGCTTGGGCTACCATAACAAAGTATCACAAACTGAATAAATTTAATAACAAATGTATTATCTCACTGTTCTGGAAGTCAGAAGTCCACATTTTGATGTTGGTAGAGGGCTTCTGAGGGCTGTTTGAAATCTGCTTCATGTCTCTTGTTTCTGCTGGTTTACTGGCAATTTGAGGTTCCTTGACCTACAGATGCATCATTATGATCTCTGCCTTCATTTTCACGTCATTTTCCCCTGTATGCAATTTATTTATTCATTCATTCATTCATTCATTCATTCATTCATTCATTCATTCATTCATTCATTTATTTATTTATTTTTGAGACTTGGTGGAACCGCAGGCTCTCATTGCCCGGGGTACCACAGACTCAAGCAATCCCCAGCCTCAGCTTCCCAGATAGCTGGGATTACAGGCACGCGCCACCACGCCCAGCTATTTTTTTGGAACCAGGTCTTGCTATGGGCCCCTGGTGGGACTCGAACCGCGATCCCTAGCCCCAACCGCTTCATAGGCTGAAGCTTACAGACACGAGTCACCGTGCCCGGCCCTGTATGCATTTTAAACTCACTCTAAATATAGTTGGTATATCAAAGACCACAGAGGGTTACTGGAGAGGTTCTGAGGGTGAACTGGCTGTGTCACATGCTACACAGACAACGAACCATTTCATGGATTGAGTGGACAGGGAAGTACTGGCTTAAAAGTTTCTACATCCTTATTTTACCACAATTAATAGCATAAAACAGATTTTAACAGTATCTGACCACTTGACATGTTAACTTGTTGCTTATATATATAGGAGTTTTACTGTGTTTTATGTTTTGTAAAACTGGTCAAGGATTTTGGATGGAGAAGTAGCATGCTAGACATTTTTCCATTCAAAATAATGGAAACAAGGCTCTTCCTTAGTGTTTTCTTGGAAACAACTTTATGAGTGACGTCTGTACCTATTAGACTTATGGCAGGACATAAGTATAGCCTGCAAAGGAGTCTGGACCAGAGACAGTTGGGAGCCAGAGAGTTTTTATGCCCAGTAATGACATGTGGATACAGTGTATTTCGTGAACATCCCAGATTCAACAGACGTGAGGAGAGCCTTCCATTGGGAGTTGGTGATGACTGAGATTAGGTGAGAGGGGTGGGCCTTGACTGAGGCAGCGGGGAAGGAAAAAGGGACCAGAAAAACATTTCCGAGACTAGGACACAGAAGATAAAAGGCAGGGAGTCAGCTAGAAAAGTAATGAGGAAGCTACCATTGTTATGTTAGGCAATATAGGATACCTCAAAGGAAGAAAATGAAGGATCAGGAGCAAGCAGCAGCCACAGGCTTTTGGAGTGAGGATAATTAACAGAGAGTGACTTTGGTTTTGCATTAGTTGAAGGTCTGTCTGGAAGGTCTGTCCGGAAGGTCGATCGCTCTAGGTCCCTCTGAACCCCACTCTAATAGTTCACACCGGTTCTTCCCACTGAACAGTGACAGTGAACATCACAAGATAGGGTGAGAGGACATGCTATCTTGTTGGTATATGCTTTTAGGAGGAAAAGCAAGACTCATGCAAGTGTTCCTTTCAACCTAGAGCTTTCTAGAGTCCCCTCTGCAGATGCCCTGGGTTCTGGGGCCTCACTGTGGTTGGGTCTGGATGAGAAGGCAGTTGATGTGGCTTGTGGGAACACCACTCCTTCTCGTCAGGGGTCATCTGAGTGACTTGTTACTCCAGGGAAAGTAGAATTGGCTGGAGAATCACTGTTTCTGCTTAAAAAACAAAACTAAACTAAACAAACAAACAAAAAAAAACCTTGGCACATCAAAGATGTTCCTTTCAGGTTCGGTGCAACCAGCATTACCTTTAGCTTCTCTGTACCTGGTGGATTTGCAAGAGTTCATTAATGGGACTTCAGATAGAACATGTCATCCTTAACATCCACATTTACTCTCTTGGACCATGCAAAGAACTGGGAGAATGAGCTTTTCTGAGAGAGAATGTGAGTCCACAAGGGCAGGGCCTTTGTCTGTCTTGCCCATGGATGGATCCTGGTCTCTAGAACAGTCCTGGAAGATACCCCAGCTCAATAAAGACTGGCTGAATTGAATGAAATTGACATTCAGTTCCTCTGCAAATCGAGTTTCCTGTTTCCTGACAGTTTCTAGAGCAGAGAGCATGGTCCTGGTCTGTTGACCCGTCTTCCTCCTTCACCAGCTGAGCTCTAGCTCTTGGGGTTTGCTGGGAGCACATTAGGGGCCCCGGTCACAGCAGAGCCTGACCATCCTGCCTGGGTTGGTGCCCAATGGAAAATGTGTCTTCTTACCCAGAACTTGCCTTCTCTGTTCCCGTCTCTCTCTTCCATTCAGTGGGAGCGGTTGCCTCACAGTAGCAGCTGAGCCCAACACACATGAGAGCCATGGAGACATTGAGCAGAATAGCTCCTGTTGGTCAGGCCCCTCAGCATGCCTGCAGCCTAGCCCCTGCGCACAGCATGGCGCCTGAGATCCGGAGCCATTTGAGGGAGGGATCCTGCCAAAGCTGCATGTTGCTACTGGATCTCTCCTCCAGGACTACCTCAGTTTTAAAGTTCCTTTTAGGGCCGGGCATGGTGGCTCGTGCCTGTAAGCTTCAGCCTATGAAGCAGCCGGGGCTAGGGATTGTGGTTCGAGTCCTGCCTGGGGCCCGTAGCGAGACCTAGTTCCAAAAAAAACAGCTGGGCGTGGTGGTGCACGCCTGTAATCCCAGCTACCTGGGAAGCTGAGGCTGGGGATTGCTTGAGTCTGTGGTACCCTGGGCAATGACAGCCTGCGGTTCCATGGGCAAAAATAGCAAGACCTAGTCTCAATAAAAAAATAAATAAAGTTCCTTTTAAAGACTGTTTCCTGGTTTGTTGAGGAGTTTTCTCAGTAATCTCCAGTTATGGCTCTTGCAGTCACAAGCAGACAGATTGAAGTGTGTTGTGTTGCAATTACTGTTCTGCCTCTGGGATGATGGACTCTTCTTGAACCCAGTCTTCCAAAGAGAACTGCCTGCCAGTGCTCCTCTGCCCCTTTTGTCATGCCGTATGTCAGGAGCGGTGAAATCACAGAGCTCTGGGCTCCACAAGGAGTGTTCTTGGTTCCCTCTCCAAACAGGCAGTGAGAGGGACTGCTTGCCACTTTCCTCGTATAGCTGGAAGAGACCTACTTATGTGTTCTTAAGCTGCTTTCCTCCCAGGAAGACTTGAAACCCAATTTCACTCTATGACCTGTCTTGGAAAACCCATTCATTCATTCATTGGTCACCTACTACTTAGCTTGCAACAGTGTAGGTTCTGGGTACACCAGGCTCAGCCCCTGCTGTTGTGCCTGTTACCCATATCCCCACCAAGACCTCCTGGATGATTTCCACTCATGGGTGCCTTTCTACCCTGTGACTTCTGCCACCAGAGAGAGGGGCATGTTCAATAGGCGCACCTGCAGATCCTCCTGCCAATACTGCCAAGTCTGCTCATACCGTAAGAGTAAGACAGACCAACAACAAATTGATGCAAAATAGTCTATTCTTTTTATTGAAAGATAGTGTAACAGAAATAAATATTAAATTACCAAATTCTGAATCACTCCATAAATAATATTAACAGACACTTTATAGAATATTACATTAAATAAGAGAAAAGTATACATCTATTTTTGCCTAGAACCAACTGGAGGAAAATGTTTCAATAATTCTGTTACTTGAAATGTATTGCAAATATTTTATTATTGTTGTTGTCATTGCTTTCTGCCTCTGTGAGGTGGCAATACAGCAATGTGCCCCAAAACATTTAATTTTTCTCTGAAGTTTAATTACACTGAATATGAAGTCCCCACCCTTTGTTGGTCCTCATTGTCATAACAATAAAAACCCTACTCCTCCAAAATCTTTTTATAATAATAGCCTGGTTAGGCTTAACTTTCCATTGTCCACTCAGTGTTTATTACAGCAAGAAATTCTTGCAGGTAGTCGAGGAATTTCTTCACACTCCATCTTTCTTCTCCACACTTTTTCTGTGAAGAAAACAGATAGTCAATATTATAGGAAACATGACTCTTTTATAAATAGGCACAACCAGACAAATATACATGAGTTTTCACTAAACGTTTTTAACTTACCTTCATGAGGTCTATGTGGTTTTTTATTGAAGACAAGTTTTGGAATAGTTTTTCCACGGCATCTCCTTGTACAGTTTGATTCTTCAATATGTCTATCCCCTGAAAGACTTCTTCAATGCATAGGTGGTGCTAAATAAGGAGGATTTTAAAAACATCAATAATCAAAACAAAGTATAAAATTTGCCCTAGAGAGTTAGGCTTTTATTTATTCTATTTATTCTATTCTATTTATTTTATTCTATGTATTTTATCTCAAAATATAACTTCACTTTTTATCTTATAATAAAGTCAGTATTTTACATTTTAATATGACCATGACATATACAATCCCATTATATAGTCATAATTATTTAAATATGTAGAAATGATTATTAATATAGCACATTTGTTATATAGTTTAATGTCTGCTGACATTGATTCTAAACCTATAACCCTAAGTTACAAAGACTTTCAGAAAGACATTAAAATGAGGTAGATAGTAGATATAGTTGAAGAGTCTGATCTACTTTTTAAATGGATTTTACTTGTTGTAGTTATTTATTCTTAATATTTATGTTTATACCTTCACCTTAGCACATTTTAAAAACAAAATAGAGAAAATTAAATAGTTCCAATACAACCAATATTGTATTGCTTAAAATAAACTTATTTATGCAATTATTTTACTGAATCATCACTTACATTTTTATGTTGAGGAGTAGGAATTCTCAGGGTCTGAAAAGGACATCAAATGTATTTAATTTCAAATCACTCTAGCATTCATAATTTAATATACATTATACTTGTTAGTGGTGGCTACCAATTACATATTGCTAACACTGTCATCATCTCATCATGCATAACAGATCTTTAAAATTGAACCATCACAAATGACTACCTATACATTTAGAAAACTGCAGAAATCAAAAAGAAAATTACCCCGTTGTCCATCAGCAGCATTCGATGAGTTGATAGCAGTGTCAAGGTCTCTGCCACCAGCCTATTCATGGAACTGTCTATGGGACTGGCACCGAGCATGGCTGCTTCCAAAGCCAGCAGACTCAGGTACAGAAGCACTCTCATGGCTCTGAAATGTTCAGTGTATGCTTTGAGCAAAGAAAGTGCATAGCACAAGACTGTATCCCCAACCAATTTATTCTGTCTCTTTGAGGAAATGAATAATTTCTAACAATCAGATAGAGACTGCTCAATAATGGTAGGTCATGAAACTAAATGTTTCCAATGCCTTATATCTCAAAATGTAACTTCACTTTTTTATCTTATAATAATAATAAAAATCCCTATTTTTCCCCCTTAAAAAACATTTTCTTTTTACCAAAGGAAATCTTTGGGTTGATACATCATTGCCCCATATTTGCGTTTCTTAAAATCAGATGGAATTTCCTCTTGAAAATGTGCTTAAAAAAGGAGAAGTATAATATAAACCACAAGTAGAATTTTACATTATAACACATAAATATTGGGAATGTATTTTCAGGTTGACTGAATTCTATCACAGTTATATTTAGACTGATCTGTCTTAAAAGGAATTGAAAACACTGCTGGAAGAATGTGATTAGAGCAGAGACCATCAAACTTAGGAGGATCAAGCTGTGTTCACTAGAATCTTGATAAAGATACTTTCTTTTTTTTTGTTTTTAACCCCCCCCCTCCCGCCCCCGATAAGGATCCTTTCCAGTGACAAAAACATAACCAAAATGATTGAAGACAAAGAGTAATAGCTCATTACCAAACTGTTCAGGGTTTGGTTGGGCATTTTTAAATTTAATACTTTTAAAAACTGTTTACCATGCCATGTGCTAAAACTGTGTAAATGGCATGTGCCTGTAAACCTCTGGGCCTCTATATTGGGGGGGGGGGTTAGTTATAAAAAAAGATAATTTCTCATTCAAAACTATTTAAAAAAATTTACATGTGATAACTACAAAACAAAAATACAACACCCCCCCCAACTTAACCCTTTTTAAGTGAACTATAACATTAAGTATATTCACAAATTATGTGGTCCATCTCCAGAACTCTTTACATCTTGCAAAACTGAAATTCCTCTGTTGAAAAATTCTCCACTGCCCCATCCATCTAGCCCCTGACAACTATGCTTCTACTCTAAATTTGACTCTTCTAGGTAACTCATACAAGTGAAATCACATGGTATTTGTCTTTTTGTTACTGGTTTATTTTACTTAGCATAAAGTTCTCAAGGGTCATCCAAATTGTAGGATATGTCAGAATTTCCTCCCTTTTAGGGTGGAATAATATTCCATTTGTGTAGATGTATATTCCATTTGTGTGTATATGTGCACATACACATACATTCACCGTATTGTGTCTGTCCCTTCATCTGTTGATGGCCACTGAAGTTGCCATATTTTGATGCTTGTGAATAATGCTGCTGTGAACATGGGTGTGCAAAGTTACATTTCTTATAATGCCATAAGTAATTAATTCTTCTTCTATAGGTGTGATCTCCCCAGCCTGAATGTTAACACTCTCAGGGCACTAATGAAGGCTTTATTAGTGTAATTATTAAGCTAATACTATAATATCCTGTACAGAATAATTCCAAGTAATTATTTTATATATATATATTATATATATATATCTCTATACACACACACCTTAAGAAAGTGGCACATAATTCCCCCTTGAGTGTGGGATACAAAAATGACTTTATTTTAGAGAATTGCATATGGAAAGAGAATTGCATTGAAGTAACCTGACAAACCTCCCGGATGATCAAGGTCAATATCAACAGAAGTGTTAAATTATAGTTAAAGCATATATCTTTAATATTATGTGATGAGAATGGTATTTTATCTTTTATTTTCCTCCCCCCAAATCCATAACCTCCATCCATAATAATGAAACAACCCACAAACCCAAATTGAAGAGAAAATATTCAACCAGTACTCATTAAAAACTGTAAGGTCTCAAAAACAAGCAAACTCTGAGAAACTGTCAGAACCCAAAGGAGCCTGAGGAACCATGATGAATAAATGCAATGTGATATCCTGGATGGGGGATCCAGGACCAGAAAAAGGACAGTTATCAAAATTAAGGAAACTCCTTGCCCCCCAAAACTGAGGAATCTAGCAATGAGCTAAGTTGGTTCCTCATGGTAACAGAAGTATCTTAGTATTGTAAACAAAAGAGGAAATTGGGTTCAGGGTACATAGGAGCCCTATAATATTCTTGTAACTTTTCTGTCAATCTAAAATTATTAAAAATAAAGAGATTATAAAAATACTGTGAGTTGAAAATAGTTCATGTTTCTGTTATTATTAAAAGGACTTTGTATACCAGAAATGTCATGTGCTTGGGATCTTTTTAGTTCACCACTAGACTGTGAGCTTCTGAGAACAAAGATTTTATGTGATCTCTTTATCCTCCAGGACCATGGTATAGTAAGCACTCAGTTAATGTTTGTTGAATAAGTAACTGAAAAAGCAGGAGGTTACTTGGTTGTATTGATTGAACAAATTAATTTGAGTACTCTGGATATTCAAAAAGTCTCTTCCTTGGGATGGGAGCCTAAATTAGTAGAAAGAACTTTGGCAGGACTCCAGGAAAAAAGAGCGGTTTTAAGGCTCAATCATCAAGATTAAAACAATGTGAATTACCATGGCATTTTTTAAAAACTCACATTATCTTAAAGGAGAGAAAGAAATTAGCCATCTGTACTCCACTTTCAAAAAAATCACTAGTCATAATATAATTTAGAAAAAAGACTTTGAATAATGATATTAGCCATCATTTTGACCTAAAATCTTTGTCTCTAGTAGTGATTTCCAAATCGGCAACAGGTTTATAAAAACTCCTAATTGTGGTTTTTAATAACCTTATAGTCATTTAAGTCCAGAAAACGTTTCTATGAACTGATTTAATCAATCAAATGGGCATGATGCCACAAAATTTTTGAGATGACTAAATGTGAAATGATAGCATCTCTTTCTTTTCTTCACCCTGCTCTAATCTCCTTTCTTCACCCTGCTCTAACCTCCATCCTTTCAACCCTCAATCATATTTTCAAAATAATTTTTTATCAAGTAAATAATTGTAGGAAAATACACACAGAACCTTTTTCTTTCAGTGAGCAACTATTAGTATTTTGATGATCTTGGTCTTTACTGACCAGGCATTTTACAGAGCTGTAATCAATGAATACTTGAAAATTATTTTTATCTTTTTTGTTCATTAATACTGCTTTCACTTAATACTTTTCACTTTTTATTTCAAAGGCTACCTGTTATTACATGAAATTACATACTACAGTTCACTTCATCATTTGTATTTTTTATTTTACTATTTCTTAATGTTACTAGAAACTTTTCCGTATAATTAAGGAAACAGGTTTCCTTAATCATTTCTATAGTTTTTGTTGATCTCTTTGAAATATTTGATGTACAAACAATAAAACTCACATTTTTAACTTTATAGCACCTTCACAAGTATAATTTTGTTAAATCCTGACATCAGCTTATAAGATAGATTTCTTTCATTCAAGGGTCTTTAGCACTAGGGTTTAATAGTTTTGCTAGTAATAAGTGAAATGAGCAAGAAATATTCAGATCAGAGACTGAACAATATATTATAAAACTGAATAATGAGGTTAAAAATAACATTAAGACCATGAGGAACAAAACTGCTAAACAATGTGATAGATGGAAGAAGGAATTAGAGCTGATGCATTGTATAGTTCTTGTACTATTTGAAAAAAACACTAAAGATAATAACCTTAAATTTCAAAATAGGTTGCAGAAAAATTTAAAAGTAGTAAAAGAAAAGAATAGAATGTATAACTTTCAAATGAATAGACTGAAACAAAAGAATAAAGTTTGATTACTCCAAACAACAAAAAAGGAGAAAAAGAAGCAAAGAATGAGAAAAAGATATGAGAAATATGTTCAAATGTATGAAGAATCACAATAACTAAAAGCAGGTTAATCTGTTAAAAAGAGATATTATAAACTTGCTAAAAAACATCTATCAAGCTTTTTTCAAGAGATATTACTTCATTAAATCATTAAAAGTTTGAAAATGAAGGAATATAAAAATACTACTGTTCAAATACTTATCAATAGAAAGTAATGACCAAAATCAACATTAAAAAGACATAGAATTTATGTCAGACAGTATTGTAAGGATAAAGAGTTTCATTAATGGAGTTAGGATTGTATGTTATGGTAGTTTTATTTTACATTTCATTAGTTATATGTGAAACCAAATATTTTGCAGTAGTGATTTACTGAGAACTGGGAACTTGATTGAATTTGTGTTTTTTACGTCTTTTTACTTTAGGAATAATTAGTATATATTGCAAATCTTTCCCATCCATCATCCAAAGTTGTCTTACTTTTATGGTTTCTAATATTACAAAGTTGAAATGTTTTTAATGAAATCAGGCTTTTTCCACATATACTTTTTGCTCTTTAACATGTAATTTTTTTCCTAAAGTATTTTAAACAGAAAATGTTACTGTATCATTAGCACATTTTTTTTCACATGCTTCTCAAAAAAGGATTTTTTTTCATAGCAAAATATAATTATATCTAATGCAATGAAATTTACAATAATTACTATTTAAAATTTGACTTCCAGTCTTCATTCAAATTTTCCCATGCTCTACAATCTTTTTACATCTTTATGTCTAAATCAGGATGCAATGTTGCATTTGGGTGGCATATAAATTTCTTTAAATTTGCAACAATCCTTTCAAAAAAATAGACTAAAAATCTCCAACAGCCATGGTTTTAATGACACATCTGACAGCATGGGCCAGTGTCTTTAATACAACTCACCTGTTGTAACACCCAGCTTAATCCTTAACTCTTGTTACCTGAAGTTAAATTTAAAGGTATGATTAAAGTTAAGCTTTAAAAAAAAGTACTGCATAAAAGGTGATGAAGGGTATTTCATGTTAAGATTATAGCAGGAGACATGTAATGTTTGGTTGTCACAGTCATTGCTAATTTCTGTTACTATGAGTCATGAAATTCTCCTTTCTGGGGAAGCAATTACATTTCTAGCCTTTCCTTATGTTACTCTCAGAAATAGCTAGATCTTTATCTACTGGGAGCTTAGAGTTTTTAACTAAAATGGAAATTTGATTTTCCCCCTTTTATCCATTTATTTAAAAAGTAGTAGTGGAACAAAAATGGTCTTGATGGTTACACAAGTATTCACATTTGTCAAAACTCATGTTTTGGAAAATGGTGAATTTTATTGTGTATAATTTATGCTTCAATAAACCCGATTTTTAAAAATAGGTTTTAATATTTTCCCATTGTTTTCTTACATTTAGTTTGTCACATAGGCATTACCGTATAATTTCACTGTTTTGTTGCAGTGGTAATTTAAAATGTATATAATAGTGAAAGCTGGCAATCATGGAATGAGGACACCATGCTGGTAAGAAGCAAGTTTATTAGTACGGATACTCAATCAACGGATTCATATCCAAAGACTGAGAACCTCCACTAGGAATTTAAGGATTTAAAATATACTTTACATGCTCTGGTGTTCCAGGTGGGCTATCATCAGTGGTAGTACAGGCCTGGCATGGCAAGATTGAAGGAGAAATCGGACTGCATACCAGTAGACTGAGTCAGTTAATCATGGGTTGTTTATTTAGACTCCTATGCTATATTTCTTAGGTCACTGGGCTTCAGCATATTTTAGGTTATGATACTTTCACCTGATCATCATACTTCAGTAGTAACTGATGCTTTCACATTTGCTCAGTGGAATACTACTTGACACTACTACTTGATATGAGACAGACTTTTCCTACTTGCATCGTTTCATGTTTCATCGTTTCTTTTATAGTTTATAGAAATTATTGTCTCAAGATTGTGTGGTTGGAGAGTGTTTCCTATGTCAGTGATCTAAGTTTTTGTTTTGATTTTAATGTCTTTCACTATTGTTTTTGGTAATTTACAAAAAATATCACTTGCATGTGATATTCTTCTATTACCTTGGTTTCCAAACTTAGTCATTTTTGATTCAGTCAAGAAGGATAATTTCTTTTTCCCTCATTTGTTAGTCTTACATCCAAACAGCTGTATCTATTGAATATATTCGACTTGATGACTGGACAATAAGTACACACAGGTGAGACTATACCCACAATCAATATCATTAGCAAGTCTATCAGGATCAGTTTCCTCCTGCCCTCTCTATTTACGTATTTGTATTTTTCATCTTGTATCTTTTGATTTAACATCACACATTGTTCCTGTTACTTTTTGTTTATTTTCCAAATTGAAGTAATGTTGTAATATAACATGTTTCAGGTGCATGTTATATTAAGTTCACCACTATAAGTTCAATTCTTCCATCATACAATTGAGCCCTTTTACCCAATTTACCGCTGTTCCCTTCCCTTCTGGTAACCACTAATTGGTTTTATAGTCTGACATTTTATTTTTGTTTTAGTATATTCATGTGTTTGGTTTCTTTATATTTCACATAGGTAATATCAGAGTGTTTGTCTTTACTCACCTGATTTCCCTTGGCAGAATAACCAGAATAACATCCATGTTGTTGCACACGGCAGGATTTATCTTTTTTTAATAGTTGGGTAGAATTGATAGTAGTGTTCCATTGTGTATTTTTAATTTTTATCTTTTGTTACAAGACCTACCCTCTTAGCAAATTTTAAAGTTTACAATATAGTATTGTTACAGGAGTTATGATGTACAGATCTCCAGGACTTATTCATTTTGTGCATCTGACATTTCTTTTATTTTGAAAGTGTATTACTACCAGTAGTTTTTGGACTGGATTTCCCTCACATCTTATTTACCTATGTTTTCCAAAAGTAATGACTTTTGGTCTACAACAGTAGTTCGCCAACTTTTGGTTTTGAACATCTATTTTATTATTATTATTATTATTATTATTATTATTATTATTATTTTGGAGACTGGGTCTCCCTATGTTGCCCGGGGTAGTCCCCATCTTGCAGACTCAAACGATCCCCAGCCTCAGCCTCCCAGGTAGCTGGGGATTACAGGCGCCTGCTACCGCACCCAGCTGCTTTTTCAAGACCAGGTCTCGCTATGTTGCCAAGGTAGTCAGTCTCAGCCTGCGAACTCAAGTGACCCGGGTCTCCTGCCTCCCAGCGCTTGGATTACAGGCGCGTGCCACCACCTCCTGTTGAACACCTCTTTATAGTCTTAAAAATTACTGATGACCCAAAGGAGCTTTCATGTGAATTATATCAATGTTTACTCAATCAGAAGTTCCTATTTAAGGGGTTTTTTGGTTGTTTTTTTTAAGCACAAGAATATACTAGCAGGTACTTCCCTATTGGAATAGCATCCCCACACGTCACATGAGCACTGAAAAATACCGGACATGAAGCAGGCATTAATAGTTCTGACATTAAGGACATCGTCTCCCCAGCGTTGCAAGAGATCAGGGATCGCAGGTTGCGCCAGGAGCCCCGCACTGCGCGTCGTCCTCCACCCTCCCAGTTAGTTCCTCCCAGTACTGCCCCGCCCCCGGCAAGGAGTCGGAAGTCCGCGTGGGCCTTCATCCCAGAGGACCAGACTCCCAGCCCCCTTGGGCGGTACTACGGCCGGATGCTGCGCGTCCCCGCGCGGATATCCGACTTCCCGGCGTGCCCCGGAACGCGGCGTGGACGCGCGCGGGGCGTAGCGGCTCATGTGACTCTCCAGGCAGTGGAGGCGGGAATCTGTGCGAGTATCCCCTTGGCGGCGTCTGTGCCTGTGTTCCGAGGGCATCCCCGAACTGGTCCCCACCAGTTCAGCCGGGAAGGAAACTGGTGTGGGAGAAAAGGTGCCTGCCTGAACTTTCGCGCCCACCTGAAGCCTCCCGACCCCGAAACGCGGGTTCTCGCGGTCCGCGCTTTGCCCCGCTCGGGCCTCACTTGCTAAACCTTGGTGGGCCCAGAGCTCCAGACCCCTGATACTGAGCTAAGAAACGTTTGCAAACATGTCCCGGATCGAAAAGATGAGCATATTGGGCGTGCGGAGTTTTGGAATAGAGGACAAAGATAAGCAAATTATCACTTTCTTCAACCCTCTCACTATTTTGGTTGGACCCAATGGGGCGGGGAAGACGGTAAGTCCTGAGCAGCTGTCTTTAGTTACGGTTCTCACATGTTACGAATCTGGAAAATATCTAGAGTTCAGAACTGAGAGGCGTTTGCATGGCCTCGCTGTTGGGGCCCTAGGAAGTTCCTGGGTATTCTCCGGCCCCGGGTTGGACCTGGCGTGGCCCTGCGGCAACCTTGGGCGTGGTGAGACCCAGCTCCAAAGCGTGTGGGTTCTACACTGGTGAACGAAGTTAACTCCACCGAGCGGGCCCAGCTAGCTCAGTTATTAAACAGAAAACCTTTTTGTTTGCATAGATTGCTATTTCCCCAAACCGACCTCCCTTCCCCGCCCCCAGCATAGCATTCACTTTCTCAGAGTTGAGTCTTACTGGAATTGACTTAAAAGCAATGAAAGCTGACATGTATGTTAAGCTTCTAAATGTGTCGACTGTCTACGCGTATTGGGAAATAAATGGCTTAGCTTAAAGATGATGGGACTTAAATTGGAACACTACATTTTGTTGTTAGGTTGCTCTTACCAAATCAAAATAGAAAATTGGCTTACAACCTGTTGTTCATTGTGGCTTTAAAGCCCTGGATGTTTACAAACTTATCTTGGGCCCTGGAATGGCAAGTTACTGGAATGCGTGTAGCTATCTGGAATGCAGAACCACTTGAGAGGGAGCAAAGGTGTTACGGTTTTAACCAAGAGGAGTCTTAAGGAGGAAAACCCTGTAGCTGGGGATGAGGTAGTGTTGAGAGTTAAATGCCATTCTTGCCTACTTTTCATGTAAAAACGGTCTTATTTACGAAATCCCTACCTTTTGTTGTAGTAAGTGATCTGCTAGAAAAGCTAGTGTACAGTATTTATGAATTCTGGCTGCCGAAGCCAAAAAAAAAAAAAAAAACCAACGAATTTGTTGCTTTGCCACTATCAGTGTGACTTGGCAAGAGTGACCTAAATACTGAGTACATTCATTTTCTTATGAAGTGCAACTAGCAATAGCTTCTGCAGCCTAGGGTTAATGTGCAAAATAGATGGTTAATGTATGTAAACACCTTTAGTAAAATACCTGGCATATAGTAAGATCTGTGTAATTGTTACTAGATTTAAAAAATTTTTTTCAACTTTATTGAGCTATAACAATATAAAATTGGAAACTATTTTAAGTGTACATTGTGGTGGTTTCGTATAGTATGCCTTGTGAAAGAATTTTTTCTTCTAGTAAATTAGCTCATTCATTTCTCATTTGGTGAGAACATTTAAATTTTACTATCAGCAGATTTCAATGACACAGTACAGTGTTATCAACTATGGTAACCATGTTTTACATTAATCATTAACTTGAATTAATTTAGAGAATTTTTCCTCCAAATAATACTGATTTTATTTTAGTATACCTTCAGTATAATCTAACTTTTCTGTTAGATTCTGTTAACTCTTTATATCTAATCGTATCTGTAGTACAGGTTTATAACCTCAAGATTTTATGCAGTCGTATCTTTTATATGATAAATATTTTCATGATGAATTAGCATTTTGTGATAACCTTAGGAGGGTCATTTATAATTAAATACAATTTTCTGTTTCTTTAGACTATCATTGAATGTCTAAAATATATTTGTACTGGAGATTTCCCTCCTGGAACCAAAGGAAATACATTTGTTCATGATCCCAAGGTAATGATGCAAATAATTATTTTTTATGAAAATTTTATAATTATAGAAGTGATAATTTTTAAAAATTTGTTATTGAGGTAATTTTTGTTTGCATCCTTGATTATATTTTGGAAGTATAGGATTCCCTGCTTCCCTTCAGTTGTTGATATAACGTACCCAGCATCAAAACACTCATAATCCCCCACCATAGCCCATTGTGCTCCCTCACTCCCACTTTGTTCATGTTCTGCTTCCCCTCCTCAAATGACTTAGTTCTGTAGTCAGTTTCCAAGGGTTAATTTTTTTAGTTTGGCTTTATCTGACCCTTTGTTTTTCTGTATTTCCCTTCCATGTTGCTGCACATGGTATGAGTTTATCTTTTTTGTTGCTAAGTAGTAGTCCATTTTGTATATATACAGTATCTTTTTAATCAACTACTCTGATTTTGGGCATTTAGGTTGTTTCCATAGCTTAGATATTGTAAATAGTGCTTCATGAACATGGAAGTGCAGTGTTGAATTAGTGGATTAGTGTTTTTGTATTTAAAAGTGATAACCTGGTAATGAAGAGACAAGAAAATCACCCACATATTCTTAGAACCTAGTGACAACCTTTGCTGTCATTTTTATCTAGTCTTCATTATATGCTTTTTCATATTTTGATTATTCTTTAATTTTGTGTTCTAAGTTTTTTCCCACTTAATGGCATAAAATTTCATGTCATTGAAAATTAAGAACTAAATTGAATTTTTAGCATGAGTATTTGGTATATGGATGTTTCTTTTTTTTTTTTTTAATTTTTTTTCTTACATTATTGTAGTCCCCATAGTTCTACCACCATGTCACTGGTGAACCATCACATGGGTGTTTCTTTCACTATTTTTCTTTTAATATTTATATTTTTCATTTACCTGAAATAGTTAATAGCATACAGTTTTTTATGAACACTTTTATTTAATTATTTATTTTTTTTGAGACTAGGTCTCGCTATTTTTGCCTGTGGAACCGCAGGTTCTTGTTGCCCGGGGTACCACAGACTCAAGCAGTCCCCAGCCCCAGCTTCCCAGGTAGCTGGGATTACAGGTGCACACCACCACGCCCAGCTATTTTTTTGGACTGGGTCTCGCTACGGGCCCCAGGTGGGACTCCAACCGCAATCCCTAGCCCCGGCCACTTCATAGGCTGAAGCTTACAGGCATGAGCCACCATGCCCGGCCTCTCCCTATCCTCTCTAACACTTGCAGATTTGATAGGAGTGCTGTGGTGACACATGTAAAGTTTTGAATGTGGTTATAAAAAGGAGGCTTGTAGTGGATCGTCATAGATATGATTTTCTTTTTAATGAAAAGTGGGGAATTGATAGGGAGACTGTAGTGAA
Source organism: Uropsilus gracilis (assembly GCA_004024945.1). Lineage (NCBI taxonomy): Eukaryota > Metazoa > Chordata > Mammalia > Eulipotyphla > Talpidae > Uropsilus > Uropsilus gracilis. The sequence goes on from PVHY01000950.1 coordinate 49,661, forward strand.
ATTGGGGGGCCATGACCCTCATCATGATGCTGTTGCATTAGAATGGCAGCCATTGTGCCCTGGTGGGCAGAGACTTGGAGAAGGGAAGCCAAGGCTTCTCATGAGGACAGAGAAGGGATTTAAGGAGTGTGGCTGGAGAGCTGAGGCAGAGAGAGAGAGAGGAAGGTATAGAGAGCAGAGGAGCAACAAGGAAGCTGGAGGCCTTGGTGCTGCCACTGCCATTTGCGGCGGCAGAGTAGGGAAGGAAGCCATGCTGTGGGGTTCTATCCCCAGCCTGAGCCAGTGAGGAACCCAGGGAAGCATGTTGGAGAAATTTGTGATTTGTGTAAGTTGACTTGGAAACGTGGTATGTGAAAACTTGTTTTAACTTTGAAGCTGTGAAGTTTGGAAATTGTCTGGAGACCTGAAGAGAACTTTGCTGTTTTCATCGTGAGAAGTCTGAAGTGGTTGCTGCTGTTGTACTGAGTCTTGCTGGTTTCAGGTCACTTTAGAGTTGAAGCTGAAAGAATGTTAGAGCTGTGTCTTTTGGAGGAGAATTGATGATACCATCCTGGTTTCTTTGTTGGATTTGAATCTCCTGCTTTTGAAGAAGGATCAACGACTCCTTCTTGGCTTCATCATTTGACTTGAAGTGGGACAGCCGCCGTCTGTGGACATATGTGACTTAGGACCCATGTGCAGTTTTTGGACTAGACTGAACTGGTTGATAAGATTACCATAGGAGTTCCTTGTACCCTCAGTGACTTTTGTTTTATTTTGTCTCTTTAATGAGTAAATCTGTTTTTGCCTCTTAAGGTTATTGTGATCTTGCTACTGCTCATACAGGCTGGGCCAAACCTCAAAAGTATCTGGGCTTAACAGACCAGCTGCTCCCATTTGTAAGTTTAGTTAAGTTCTCTGCCTTGTTGGTTTTCTTACCCAATTTCAGTTGTGGGTCTTTTTATATGTGCTATTCGCATGAGTGAAATGTCATTTCAGCCTGCATCTTTTAGTGACAGCAAACATTTTTTCATGTCTCTTTTCCAAGTAGCCTCTCTGGTGAATTGTTCATACCAGCTTCCAATTTATTTATTTATTGGTTTGTTTGTTTTTTAACTCATGAGTTGAGTTTTCAAATGTATCTTGACTTTTAATCTTTTATCATTTATATATTATGTAAATATTTGCATTTTGTGTATTTTCTCATTCAGTATGGCATCTCCTTAATTATCTGTATTTTCTTTCACTGTATAAAATATTTTTAAATTAAATAATCCTAATTTATTATTCCCTTGCTATAGTGATTGAGTCACAAAAATAACATACTGTTAAAACCATAGAATGGATCACCAGTATTTTCTTAGATGTATTTTATTTTTGCCAGTTTTATATTCTAAACCTTTAATCCATTTGGAACTTACTTTTGTGTTGTATGGTGTTTTGACTTTATTCTCTTATACAGAACACTCCATTTCCCAGCATCATTTATTAAAGAGACTGTGTTTTTTCCCATTTTATGATCTGACTGCTTTTTTATAGATAGATGCTGGTATGTAGGTAGAGTCATTTATGAGCTTTCAGTTCTGTTTCATTGATCCATGTAGCATGCCAATATCATATTGTGTTTATGTATTTTTTTAAACTCAAGGTCTCTACTAGTCATCTGTTACTTGCATATATTAAATCTTAATCCAAATTAAAGATTAATATCTATCTACATATGGAAAACCAGCTGGTACCTGAAGTAGCACCTGCAATCTCAGCAACTCTTAAATTGCACAGCAGTAATGTTTAGCGATTTCCATATCTTTTTCCCTCTCAACAAAACACTTTAGTTGCCTCAAAGAGGTGTATTTCACAGCATTCTTGTGTTCTTGCTGCGCCTGAGCCTGTTCCTCATACCCTGCTTCTATGGCCTGCTTTTTTGTGATGGATTTTCACATTCCCAGCTCAGGAACATTGGGCCATATTGTTTTTGCTCTGATAATGAAGTTTGAAGGTAGATAGTGTGGACACTTCCATTTCTCTCCTTTTTCCTCAGGGTTGCTTTTGTAATTTGAGGACTTTTGTGGTTCCATATAAATCTCAGTATTTTTCAGTTTCTTGGAAAATTGCTGTATTTTGGTGGTGACTGCTTTAAATTTGTGTATCACTTTGGATAGTATTGTCATTGTCATTTTAATTAAATTGATTCTCTGTGTTCTTGACCATAGACTATCCTTCCAGCTCCTTATGGTGCTGTATAAGCTTTTTAGTAACATCTCATAGTTCTCATATAGGTCTTTTATCTTCTTTGTTAGGAGCATTCTGAGGTATTTAATTATTTTTGAAGTAATTATAAATGGAGTTATTTTCCTAGTTTCTTTGCTGCTTATTTGTTTTTTGTATTTAAAAATGCTATGGAGTTTTGTGTGTGTAACCTGCCACTTTGCTATATTCACTTATTCTAATAACTTTTTGAATGAGTCTTCAGCATTTTTCAGTTATATGTAGTTAGTTTTAAAATCTGATGTGAGTGCATAGGAAGTGACTATAGAACAGATCCATTCTGAACCTAGGTATTAGGCAGGAAGAACCAGCAAGAGATGAATAGAGAACAGCCAGTGAAGTAAGAAAAACTGAAGAGTGGTATCTTGGAAGACAAGAGGATAAAGTGTAAAAAGGAAGGAGAACTTAGTTGTCAAATATGCTGATAGCTCAAGCAAGAGGAAAGTTTTGCTGTGTGAGGGCCATTGATGATCTTGGCGAAACCAGTGTCAGTAGTCTGAAAAAAACAGGAGATTAGAAAATTAAACATGAAGAATTAATATGTAAATTTTGCTATAAATGGAAACAAAGCAGTAGCTGGCAAGATTTGCATAATTGAGGAGAACTTTTGTTATTTTTATTTTGTTGTGTTTTAAAAAGTGTAAGGTATGAGAGCATTTATAGGCTGATAGGATATAGGCCCTGCAAAAGGGGAAAGGGAGAAATTTATTAATACTTGACTAATGTGAACAGTGCTGTGATGTACATCTGCGTAGATAAATCTTTTCATATTAGAGTTACATTATTTGGATAAATGCCTAATAGAGGAATTGCCGGATCATACATATTTTCTGTTTTTATTTTTTAAGAAAGCTCCATATTGTTTTCCACAGAGGCTCCACCAACTTGCATTTCCACCAACCGTGAATGAGGGTTCCTTTTTCACTGCAACCTTACTAACCTTCGTTGATAGCATTTTTTTGTTTGTTTGTTTTTATACACCATTCATTCTCACAGGTTGAAGTGGTATCTTAGTGTGGTTGCCTTTTTTGCTCCTACTTGCTCTTGGTGAGGGGAGGGCTGGTTGGGTTGGTACAGTTTTAGTTTTGTTCCTTTGTCTTTTTAGTTTACCTAAGTGTGAGGTGGGCCAGGAGAGGAGTCTGGGGCTCTATTCTCAGTCTCAGCTTGAGGAATGAAATTGGTCACCTCTGACTCCTCTTTTGTTCCACAGCAAACTGTATTTTGTTTAGGTTGTCTTCACATCCCACCTTGCCCCCCCTATTGTCTTTTTCTGCAGTAGGTGGTGATCTGTGAAACTTGATCTCCCAGTGCAAGGAATTAGGTCTAGACTGCCACATTCTCCCTCTGGGAGTAATTTGCACTTGTCCAGAAGACAGTGGGTATAAAATGGTGGTGGGAGAACTTTGGGGTATACAACGATGCAAAAAAAAAAATGTATATACATATATATAATAGCAATAGGAAAAGGAAAAAAAGAACTATACCAGAGTGTGGCAGGTGAATGTGTGCCAACCTGTCATGCCATGGCTGCGTCTGCCCTGCCTTGCTATTCTTCTTGCACTGTGTGCTTGCTTTCCCAATGGCTTAGGGAGTTTTCTCACAAGTCTTTATCTCTCATTGGGTTTAGCCTGCTGTCTCTTTGGTCTCTTCCCCAGGGTGGGGAAGGAGCTTTTGGTGCCAATTGGTGAATCCCCTGTTTACCTTATCTGCACCCCCAGAGTTTCCACTGCTCTCGGGAAGATCTGTGCCCACTCACATGTCAACAGAGTTCCTCCAGGGGGTTTCAGTGTCTTTTGTTGCTCCTCTGAGGACTTGGGTGGTCAGCCCCTAACTCAGAACAACTTCTCTGTTTCTTCCTGCTACTTTCCCTCAGTAGACACTAACCATAGTTTGAGTTCTCCGTATGAAAGTCCTGCAGACTCTAAAGACAGGATGGACCATCTGGATCTTTCTATGAGCACATCTTTTTTTTGTAGTTGTTTTCTTTCTTTTTTATTGATTATATATATGTATTTTTTTATATTATTGTGTATTGCATACCCTAAAGTTCTCCCACCACAGTCTCACCCATGAATTGTCATCATAAGCCCTTGTGCTCATCCTCCTCTGATTTTACCCTCCCCCCTTCCCTTGCTATATGCTTTAGTTCTGCTTCTTTTTCTCATCCTTTTGTTTAGTTTCTGTATATCCCATAAGTAAGACCATAAGTATGTATCTTTTTCTTTCTGACCAGTTTCAGGTAGCATAATTCCTCCATTCATGTTGCTGCGAATGACATGAGTTTGTCTTTGTTGACCCCTGAATAGTACTCCATTCTGTAAATATACCACAACTTTTTGATCCATTGGTCTGTTTTGGGGCATTTGGGTTGTTTCCAAATCCTTACTATTCTAAGTAGTGCTGCAATAAACAGGCATACAAGTTTTCTTTCAAATTAGTTTTTTTGTATCATTTGGGTAGAGTCCCAGAATCAGAAACACTGGATCAAATGGTAGCTCCATATTTAGTATTTTGAGGGTCCTCCACACAACTTTCCATAGTGGTTGAATCAGTTTGCGTTCCCATCAACGGCGTGTTTCATTTTCTCCACATCCTTACCAGCACTTGTTGCCTGTATCCTTATACTTGTTTTTAAGGAAAAGGGTCATTCCAGCCTTTGTGTCATCATGTTGTGGGTGGAATCTCTGCTTGCTTGCTTGCTTGCTTGCTTGCTTGCTTGCTTATTTATTTATTTATTTATTTATTTATTTATTTATTTATTTATTTATTTATTTATTTATAACAGATTCTAGGAGTTAAAATTTTTGTTGTAGCTGAGTATCATATCACACTTACATTCTCAAGATAAACCATATAATAGGAGAAATAACAGAAGCAACTGTTTTCAGGCACTGGGAAGCTGGTGATGCAGGGCTCTGATCTTCGAGAGCAGCTAGCTAGATACATATATAAACTTGGAACATGAATTTAATTCCAGTGTTATCATTAGGCAGTTAAAAGAAAAATTGGTATTGGGTTTGCTGCGTTGGCTGAATTGTGTGGCAGGATACATTAGTGGGGTTAATGTTCAGAGAAGGAGGACCCAAAATCAGCCTAAGAAATTCTTGAGTCTTTGACCAAATGCACAAAATTCAGTGAGAACTACCAGAAAATAATTAATGGGGTGGGATGATGGGACTGATCTGAATAGAGATTCTAAAAGTTATATACATATGCCTTGATAGGCCCAAATAGGCAGAGCTTGTAGATCTCCCCAGCCCTCAGAAGGGACATTCTAAAAAATCCAAAACAATTTTGACAGAATCAAACTGAGTTTCCAGTAAATGAACTGGCTGCTATAACAAATCTCAACAATTTTTAAAGGAAGTCAGAGCAATCCAAACTTACTATAGCACTTAAAGTATCTGGGATATTAAAAAAATTAGTAAATTTATAAAGAAACAAATGTGGTTCATAAATGGGAGGGAAAAAAGGAAATAGCAGCAGAGGAGCTGATTTTGGAATTAATAAATGAAGATTTAAAAAAACATTGAAGAACTTAAAGGAAAGATGACCATATTTGGGGGTGGGTGGGTGGGAGAATCTCAGTAGAGAAATGAATAATAATATAAAAAAAGACCCAGAAGCTCAAAATATTACAAACAGCATAAGTACAATTAAGATACATATTATATTGAAGTTGCTCAAAACAGAAGTTAAAGAGAATATTTTAAAATCAGGACAGGGAAAATATAATACAGTATGCAGAAGGAAAAAATAATAATTGCTAACTTCTCATCAAAAACCATCCAAACCAGAGTATAGTGAAATAACATCTGAAGAATAAAATTTTTCTTATTCTGTGTTCAGCAAAAATATCCTCTAAAATTGAAAAATGAACTGGAAAACATTTTCAGATAAAAAAGAGAGATTTGGTACTAGCAGACTTGGACTATAGGAAACATTAAACAAAGTTCTTGAAGTGGAAGGGCTACAATATGCCAACTAATAAAAGGAAAACACAAATGACTATATTGATACAGGTATTACACATCAGAACCAAAAATCACTCTAGGTTAGAAAGACACATTTTATGATGATAAAAGGGTCAGTCAACCAAGAAAATACCATTTTAAATGTGTGTGGCTTTAATATAGAAGAGATAAAAACCATTGGGATGGAAAAAGAAGCAAATCTACAATTTTAGTTGGAGAAATCAACATTCTCAGTAGAGAAAAGTAGGCAGAATATCAGTAAGGATATGGAAAACTTTAAAATTATTAACCAAAATAAATTGATGTTGATAGGATAAACCACCAGTTAACAGCAACATTACTTTCATGTGCATGTAGAAAATTCATTAGTATTTTGGACCATAAAACAGAGAAAATAAATTTTAAAGGGTTTGGCAAAATATGGCAGAAATCAGCTCATTGGTATGTGTTCTCTGACCACACAGAATTAAACTAGAAATAAGCATTAAGAAAAAAATCTGGAAAGTTACCAAATGTTTTCTAGCACTCTTCTAAACAACCCATGGATCAAATAAGACTTCAGTTTATTATGTCTTGAAATAGAAGGGTGACATAAAAATTGCTGACTGCTGCTAAGTAATGCTTACAGAGAAATTTGTATTAACTCTTTACAGTCAAAAATAAAAAAGACCTGCCAGTGATGACCAGAGCGTCCATCTTAAGAAACTCAAAAAAGAAAGCGCTAGTTAACCTCAGGCAAAAAACTAGAGCAAAAACCGGTGACTAAAATAAAATCAGAGACTCTTGAGAAAAACAGTGAAACCAGATGTTGACTCTTTCCCATTTTTAAAAAAATAAACTTTAAGCATAATGATCAAGAAAAAGACAACCAGTGTTAGGAAGGAAAAAGGCACTGCAGATCCTATGGACATAATGTTAGTAATGAAGGAATATTGTTAGCAACTTTATAACAATAAATCCAAAAACTTAGATATTATTTACTAATTCTTTTAAGGACGCAAGCAACCAAAACTCACTTAGGAAGAAATATAGAAAATTGAAGAAATTGATTTATTTTAAAAAATTTAACAGTGAAAGCTTCAGGCCCGATGATTGTCACTAGTGAATTCCACCAACTATTTTTAGAAATAAATTGTGTCAATTCTATAAAAACTCAAAAATGAGAAGCAAAGGAAGTACATTGCAATTCATTTTATGAGTCTAGCATCAATGTGATGACAAAACCAGGTATTATAAGAAATCTATAGATGAATACCTCTCATGAACCTAGGCTTAAGAATCCATAACAAAATATTAGCAAATCAAAATCAGGACTATGCAGACAATGATAGTAAACCATACTAATAGAGCTTGTCTCAGGAATGCAAGATTCATTTTGAAAACTAACCAGAATAATTTGTCATGTTAACAGAATAAAGAAGAAAAATAATATGAGCATCAATAAGTACAGGGGAGAAATCATTTTAAATTCACTATTCATCTATGATAATGTTTAGCATCTTGGTTTATAAATAATTGAGTCCAGAAGCTATGAGATGAGCCGGGCGTAGTGGTGCTTGCCTGTGGTTCCAGCTACTCAGGAGACTGAGGCTGAAAGATCACTTGAGCCCAGGAGTTCTGGGCTGTAGTGTGCTATGCTGAATGGGTGTCTGCACTAAGTTTACCATCAATATGGTGACCTCCTGGGAGCGGGGACCACCAGGTTGCCTAAGGAGGGGTGAACCGGCCCAGGTCGGAAATGGAGCAGGTCAGAACTCCTGTGCTGATCAGAAGCTGTGAGATGAGGCTGGCTGAAGGAGGAAGGCATGCACCTAAGTTAACTATGGCAGCATTATGAAGAATTGGCGGCCAAGTGAGTAAGGCATGAATTCACACTGATACAAAAAATAGGAAAGAAAATGGGAAAAGACAAAGTCCTTCCTTAACCCGTTAGTTAACTAGAATCTTTTTTTGTTTGTTTTTGGCTTTTTTTTTTTTTTTTTTTTTCTTAAGATTAGGTCTCTCTATTTTTGCCCATGGAACCACAGGCTCAGGGTACCACGGACTCAAGCAATCCCCAGCCTCAGCTTCCCAGGTAGCCAGGATTACAGGCACGCACCACTACACCCAGCTATTTTTTGGTACTAGGTCTTGCTGTGTTGCCCTAAGCGGGACTCAAACCGCGATCCCTAGCCCCAGCCGCTTCATAGGCTGAAGCTTATAGGCATGAACCTGTGCCCAGCTTTTAACTAGAATCTTAACTGATAAATACAGGCAAGATAATTGAACTAGAAAATAATAAATTAGTAGTTTTAGCTATCATAATAAAATTCATTCAAGCAAGAAGCAATAAAGGCTAATGTAGTAAAGGAAAACTTGATGAGGTATAAGATATCTACTTGATGAGGTGAGAGATACTGACCTTATCTCTCTCACAAATATTAATAGTGAATTAGAGAAAATAAGTTTATGGTGGAGAAACCTGGCAACTTTATCAACAGTTTGAGGTTAATAACTGCAGTAATGAAATAGAAATTGTGCCCCCTCTGACAAGATGCTATAAAGGACCATCCTAGCTTCTATAATAATTTTTACCAGAGATATGCTTTAATAATTCTTACCAGAGAGTTATGAGGAAACATTAGACAAACCTAAATTTGGGGTGAAATACTATAAAATAATTAATTTCAAAACAATTGTCAGTTTGTCATGAAAGGAAAAATTTGAGCAGCTGTTCCAGATTAAAAGAAAATAAGGAGACATGACAGCGTTGTGCAATTCTGAACAATGTGATGTAGTGTGTCTTAGATCCTTTTGTTAAAGGGCTCATGGGACAGCTGACAGCTTGAATGGGATTAGAGGGCCATATAAAATCACTGCAGAGCTATCAGTTTCTTGACTTTTATGCTTGACAGTGTCCATGTTTTGTAAGAATAGTAGATGCTGGGATACCATATCAGCAATTTACACTTAGGTGTGGATCAAGAGGATGATTTCTTGCAAATTGTATTTCTATTTTCCTATAAGCTTTAGTCAAAAAAATTTTTTAAAACACTTTGGTTATGTAAAAGATAGAAATCACTAATTTCAGAAAATCCACATACTTGCTCTAATAATGCTAGATCTAATAACTCTAAATAAGGGATAGAAACAATATAGTACAATTTTGGTCAGTCACTTAAACTTCATGCTGTATTTTGAAGAGCATGTAAAAGTGTTATTCATTTTAGAGATTTACGGTGTTTCATTCCCCCCCCACCCCCCTTTTTTGGTAAGATTGCTTTATGCTTTTACCTACACAACTAGAGTTCTGATACTTACTAAAAGTAGCAAAAATTTTTTCCTTTTACCTTTGAAGATTGCTCAGGAAACAGATGTTAGAGCCCAGATCCGTCTACAGTTTCAATCAGTCAATGGTGAACTCATAGCTGTACAGAGGTCGATGCTGTGTACTCAGAAAAGCAAGAAGACGGAATTTAAAACCCTGGAAGGAGTCATTACTAGAATAAAGTAAGTATCTATTTCATGATTATCTGTTTATTTTCTGGTTTTTAGATCTGTAAAACTACCTTTTTTTCCCCTTCTTGTTTGTTTTAGGGAAGTATATTAATTTCTTTTAGCAGACTTTATCTTTTGTTTAATTTTATTTTTTTTACAGATATATATATCTATTTTTATATCCTTTCATTCCCTGGGGTTTTCCACCAGGGTTTCACCACTATATCACCCTAAACGATCATCTTTATCTTTTGTGCTCATCCTTTCCCTGATTTCTTCCTCTCTTCCTTCCCAAGCTGTATGCTTTACTTCTTTTATTTTTAACTTTGTCTTGACCTTTTGTTTGTTTTCCCTCTATCCCACTTTTGCTTATATAAGTTAGACCATCCAGTTTTTGTCGTTTTCTTTCTGACTAGTATGATTCCTTCTAGCTCTATCCATATTGCTACATCAAGTTAGTCCTTTTTGATTGCTGAATTTACATTCCATTGTGTAAATATAACCATAACTTTTTCATCCATTCGTCTGTTTGGGGAAAATTGGTTGTTTCCAAATCCTGGCTATTAAAAACAGTGCTGCATTAAACATCGTAGTACAGGTGTTCTTTTGAATTAGTGTTTTGGTATCTCTTGACTACATTCCCAGTATTGGAATTGCTGGATTAAACAGTAGCTCTATTTTCTGTTGAGTGTCTTCCAAATAGTTTTCTTTAGTGACTGGACCAGTTTGCATTCCCATCAGCAGTTTAAAAGTGTTCTTTTTCCTCCACATTTATGCCAGCACTTGTTGCCTGATTTTTTGGCTGTTTTGTTTTTTGTTTTTTCAAATTTGGGCCATTCTGCTGGGAGGCTGAGGCTAGGGGTCACATGAGTCTGCAGGTTTGAGACAACCCTGGGCAACATAGCGAGACCTAGTAAGGTGGTATCTCTTTGAGGTTTTGACTTGCTTTTCCCTGATTATAAGTGATGTTGAACAACACTTTTTTTTCCATATGCCTGTTGACCGTTTGCATTTCCTCTTTGGAGAAGTTTCTTTTAAGCTCATCTCCCAATTTTTTGACTGGGCTTTTTTCTTTCTTTTTTCTTTGTGGATCTTTCTTATCAGACCTCTGTGAGTTGAGTGGAGTGCAAAAATTTTTTCCCATTTGGTTGGATGTTTCTGTTTTGGTTTTTGTCTCTTGCTGTACGGAAGGTTTTTAGTTCAATGTAGTTCCGTCTGTTCATATTTTCCTTCATTTTCTTTGCATGTATAGATATGTCCTTAAAGATGTTTTTGCATTATAGGTCATGGAGTGTTTTGCCTATGTTTTCTTCTATGTATTTTGGGTCTTACGTCCAGGTCCTTTATCCATTTTGAATTGGTCTTTGTGTTTAGTGTAAGAAAGTATAGCTGACTTTACTTTCAGAGCAGTTTTCTATTCTCAACAGAACTGAGCAGAAAATAGAATTCCTCTGTACTCCCTGTCCCTATATAAACAAAAACACCATCTACTGTAACCTACTTCATCTCAGCATTTAAGGTGTTTTTGTTTTTGAAGTAATAGTATTTGACAGTACTGTGTTAAGTTTCAGGTATATTGTGTCTCACCTCAACAAATGTATATCACACCCTACCTCTGCTCTAATGTAATAAATGACAGTCTGTGTTCATTTTTCTTCCTTGCAAAACATTCTCAGTACAGTGTAGCACATATAGATATTGGCTCTGCCCACTTAATCTAGCTGCTAATAGAAGATAAGAAAGAAAATGTTGATTTGTCTGTCTGCTGAAAAATGCTAAGGGGTCTCTCAGAATCTAAGGATGGGGATGCTCTTAAGCTTGAGTAGAGTGATATAAGCAGTTCATGTCAAAATCCTGAGGTGGTTCTTTCTATTGGATTATTTTGTCAATGTGATCTACTGCTTATGAATCCTCCCTGAATTTGCTTGGATAGGCACCCAGAAGGTTCGTCTTTATCCTTCATTGGGTAAATTTATCCAAATTTACCCTTTATTACTAAGCAATTCTCTTTTTAAATTACTGTCTTTTGCTATAATTGCCTGTCATTGTAGATCATGTTTTGTTAAGTTTCTTATTTTCCTTATCGTTAAGTTACGGAAGTGCAAGCTTGTTTATTTTCCTCAAGTCCAGATATATTTTAAACAAATTCTGGCATCTTTTTCTGTACCATTTTGTTTTACAGACTTTCTTATTAGTGAATGGCTAAATCATTAGGAGTTAGACCTTTATGTGTCAGGAAGATTTTATAACAGGATGGATGATAGGACTTTATTATTTTTTAAAAGTGTAATATGTATCATTTAAACAATAGAAAAGGTATACAGCTGAAAGTTATTTTACATAAACTCTTGATTTTCATTTTCCTATAGGCATGGTCAAAAGGCCAGTATCAGCTCAAAATGTGCAGAAATTGACCGAGAAATGATAAGTTCTCTTGGTGTTTCCAAGTCTGTGCTAAATAATGTCATTTTTTGTCACCAAGAAGACTCCAATTGGCCTTTAAGTGAAGGAAAGGCTTTGAAGCAAAAATTTGATGAGATTTTTTCAGCAACAAGGTTTGTAACCTTTAATTAAACTCTGTAGCTCATTATTATTGAGCCATGAATGCAGTTGATACACTGCTTTTTCAAAACTGGAAAATTTTTTAAAAGCAAAATCTTTACCTGTCATCAGAATTATCTCTCACCAGGACACCCACTCAGTGGTTTTCCTTTCTGTGTATGCACAGAGAGTAAAGAAATGTAACTTTTTGGTTGATGAAATAAATGTAACTTTTTCATTTACCATGTCTATGTCTTAAGGGTTTTCTAAGAGATTTAAAAACTGTAAGTGACAGCATTATATTTCATTTTATTTCATTGTATCATTGCAGCCTGAACTTTGATTGTTATTTAATATCTTCAAAGGTACATTAAAGCCTTGGAAACACTTCGACAGGTTCGTCAGACACAAGGGCAAAAAGTTAAAGAATGTCAAACAGAGCTAAAATATCTGAAACAAAATAAGGAAAAGGCTTGTGAAATTCGAGATCAGATTACTAATAAGGAATCCCAGTTAACATCTTCAAAGGAAATCGTTAAATCCTATGAGAACGAACTTGATCCTTTAAAGGTAATTTTTCATATGCTATGGACAAAGTCACCATTACCACAGTAGCACACATATGTAAAGAATTTTATTTTATGTGAATTTTAATGGTATGTATATTTCTTGAAAATACTACAGTGACTAGGTTGTTATGACTAATATCTTAGATTAATATTAGATATTAGTCTTAAATTTGCCCTAAGAATTTAGATCTGAAAGTCAACAAATTTGTGGTATAATACTAAATTAGTACTGTTAAATATCAGTGTAATGATTGAACCGTAACATTTCTGTATTTTTTATGAGGCATTTTTATTGACAGATCTTTCTAGGAAATTTTATAATTTGCAGAATGTTCTTGGCATTGCACAAAATTTGGAATTGTTGGATAACATTTGCAAATAAGTACTATTTTTTAAAATCTGGTTTACAACAAAGACCTTATGGAAATCCCTCTCTCATTCATTTAACAAGCATTTAGGAGTATTTCTTGCATGTCAGGGTATATTTTGCTTGGATCTACAGATGTCAGCAGGTTACAACAGTGTGCTTACCTTTAATGTAGTTCTAGTCTAAATTTGTGAGAGAATTCTTGAGACTGGCCATTTTCTATGTTTTAGATTTTTTTTTAATTAATGAGTTTTTTCTTTTAATTCGCCTATAGTTAGCGATAGGTCTTTGAATTGTACATTAGCAAAGTTTCAGTTTTTGTTTGTCCCAGTATACATCGACATTAGTGTGTCCTTCAGTGACTTGTTAATGCATGGCAGCTGCTCTTGGAGATCAGGAATCCAAAGACTTGGGTTTTGCTTGCAAAGAACTTCCTATCTAGTTGGAGAAACAAGGAGAATGTTTTCAAAGATATTTAGGATTATAAAATAGTAAATTAAAGAGCTGTGTGAAGAATATATTTAGGGATAGTATTTAGAAATAATATTTTGGGCCGGGCACGGTGGCTCGTGCCTGTAAGCTTCAGCCTATGAAGCGGCCAGGACTAGGAATCGCGGTTCGAGTCCTACCTGAGGCCCGTAGCGAGACATAGTTCCAAAAAAAATAGCTGGGCATGGTGGCGCATGCCTGTAATCCCAGCTACTTGGGAAGCTGAGCCTGGGGATTGCTTGAGTCTGTGGTACCCTGGGCAATGAGAGTCTGCAGTTCCACAGGCAAAAATGGCGAGACCTAGCCTCAAAATAATAATAATAATAATAATAATAATAATAATAATAATAATAATAATAATATTTAGAAATAGCCAACAATGGTGGCATGCAGCTTTAATCCCAACCTACAACGGGAGGCTGAGACTAGGAATCGCTTGAGTTCACAGGTTTGAGACCCACTCAGGGCAACATAGTGAGACCTAGTCTCAAAAAACAGCTGGTGGTGCGTGCCTGTAATCCCAGCTACCTGGGAGGCTGAGGCTGGGTATCATTTGAGTCTGGGGTACCCCAGGCAACATAGAGAGACCTTGCCTCAAAAAAAAATTCAGAAATAATATTTAGAGATATATATATAAAATATTAGAAATAATATTTAGAAATTAAGTTTCCTTAGTGTTAAGACAGTAACTATAACATAGGTGAGAAAGGAAAAATAAAGTGGACTTTATCAAAATAAAAATCTTTTGTTCTGCAAACTATACTGTGAAAAAAGCAAATGACAACCCATAGAATGGTAGAAAATATTTGCAAGTCATATGGATGATAAGGGACTTGTATCTGAAATTTGTAAAGAACTCTTAACTCAGTAATTTTAAAATAACACAATTTGAATATGGGCAAAAAATCTGAAGTAATAACATAGCTTGAAAATGAGCAGATAAGCTATATTCATATTGAATATACACATGAAACAACATTCAGCCTTCATCATTGTTGGGCAAGTCAAAATCATAATGAGATGTTACTTCATACACTAAAGTGGTTTAAGTAAAAATGATATATATTAAATATTGATAAGAATTTGGAGAAAATGGAATCATTATACATGCTAGTAGAAATGGAAAATAGTTCTATCACTTTGGGAAACAGTTTAGCAGCTCCTTAAAATGCTAAGCATATGAGTTGTTATATGACTTGACGTAGCGATTTTATTTCTACGTATTTTATCACAAGAAAAAATAAAACATAAATCTGCAGAACTATGAATACAACTCAGATGTGGCAGTGTCATGTATTGAAATATTACACAGCCATTAAAAAGGAATGCAGTTCTGATAACTCATACAACCCCAAAAATATTGTTCTAAGTGAAGAAGCCAATGACAAAAGACCGTATATTGTGTCATTCCAATTAAAAAGTCAAAATGTTCAGATTAGACAAACTATATAGAAACTGAATTAGTTATTGCCTATAGTAGAAGTTAGAGATGAATGAATATTGACTATCAATGGATACAGACTTTCTTTTTGGAATTTGAAAATGTCTGAAAATTACTTTGTGGTATGATTGTACAACTCTGAATATACTAAAAAACCATTAAATTGTACACTTTAAGTGGGGTGAACTGTATCAATAAAGCTGTTTTAAAAAGTGATGACTTTGAATAGAAGTGTATCATGAGGATTTCCAGGAGAAAGCAGGACTGAATTGGACCATAAAGAATGGGGGGGAAAATCAAGTTGGCATACTAAAAGGATTTTTAATGTATGCTTGTATTTATTTTTGTGTTTTTTTCTTTTAAAAATATATATATATTCACAGCATAAAAAATTATAGAAAACTTTCAGTTGAAAATGAATTTCATTTATGACCTCCCAGATAAAGTCTGACAGCAACTTAGCATACACACACAGGTCTGATGTTTGTTTGTATATATGTATATAGCCATACATAAAGCTGATCAAAAAAGATTCTGTTAAGAGGATCCTAAGGTAAGTGAATCAAGTTAAAAGGAGTGAGGAATAAGTATTGGGGTCAGATTATGGAGAATTGAGTTTAAAATTTAGTTCAGTAGATAGAAGGGTGACAAAGTATGTTGTATATTAGGATAGACTATCAGGTGATTCTGTTCAGGAAAAACTGATAATTACCAAGATATTGGAACATATTTTATTTCCTTCAGGAATAGCTTACTTGAAAAGATGACAAACATACATAAAGGCAGAAAAGGACTTTCTATATGAGCTTTGAGAATAAAGAATAGGAACTTCTGACTAAGGTGAACCAAAAGGATTTCATAGAACTGAATTTGAGATATGATTTTAATGAGTGTAAATGTATAGAAATTAAAAGACAGGGGAAAGTAAAAGGCAAGTTGTATTTGACTACTATCAAGGGAATCTCATTTCACGTTAAAGTTTTAAACTCTCAGCTATTTTTTGTCTGCAAATTTGTCTTAGTTCCTTTTACTAGGTTGTGTGTGCTGGGGTTTAAGCCAAAATTCAGATGTTAAAGAAGGAATCCACAGGACCTAGTGATTGGCAGTATTTAAGGAATGAAGAAACTAAAGATGTCACAAAAGATTCAACCCAAAAATGTTAATGCTACCAAAAGGGAGCAAAAACACTAATGGTGAGAAGCCATTGGGTTTCTGAGTAGAGTACCGTAGCTGAAGTGTTAAAATTCAGTGCTCTTAAGGATCTCTGTTCTCTCTGTTTAGCTGCCCAAAAGACATTGAGCACAGAATTTTTTTCACAGATGCTATAAATGAGCTGAATGTATAAATTGTATAACAGTCACTCTTTGAAGTTCTTTAAAATGTACTATGTAAAGCTCCACTGTAGCCATGTAATGTTTTAGAGACAACAAAAATGAAGCGTAGAAGTTAATGCTGGAAATAGGAATAATGCTGGGATTTACATATAGAAAAATGACCTTTTTAAAGTGTATAGGTGACAATGTAAAATATATATATATATAAATTTAAAAAAATTTTTAAATGTGTACTTGAATGTGTTTGAACAAATGCATACAGTTGCATAACTGCCACTACAGTCAAGATATAAGCCTTTCAATCACCTCAGGAAATTCTCTAATAGATTGTTTTTTTTTTGTCAATCCCCCCTTTCTTCTCCCAGCCCTTGGTAATCACCTATTGGTTTCCTGTCATTATAGTTTTGTCTTTTCCAGAATGTCACATAAATGTAATTGTATATCATGTAACCTTTTGTGTCTGGCTTCTTAGCATAATGGTTTTTAATTATATTTTTGTACATACTGAGTCATTCATTCCCATTTATTGCTGAGGATATTCCATTCTGTTGATACAGTACAGTTTCTTTATCTATTCCTTGGTTGATGGACATTAGGTTATTTTCTAGTTTTTTGCTTTTACAAATAAGACTGCTCAAAACCTTTACGTGCAAGTCTTCATACAGCGATGTTTTCGTATCTCTTAAATATCTCCTGAGGAGATAATTTTGATTTGGTTCTTAAGTAAATTCACTTAAATGTATTCCCCACTTCAGGCTAATTTTGAATATGGTATAAGGTAAGATTGAGCTATATTTCTTTGCTTACAAATGTACAGTTGTTCCAGCACTTGCAACCTATAGTCTTCAGCATTATGCCACCCTACTGTTTGTGTGTCAGTCTTATCTGCTGTTGTTAATTATGTGGTTTTGTACAAGTTGATTAAGTTTTCTGAATCTTCTGTCTAGTAAGTAATTTCATAAAATTAAACAATTTTTATGGACCTAGTACAATGTCTGCAACATAGGCATTCAGTCATTGATAGGTATGACTGTTATCATTGGTAAAGTAACTTTTCAGGTCTTTCAATCAGCTGATATATTAAACATCTGTTACATGGGGGATATATATAAACAAAAGTACTATTTTTATGTTGATTATAATCTACAGGTTACAAGTAATTAATAGTAAATCAGGACAAAGCTGAGGATGCATTTTAATGGAGCTATGAAAGCCTACAGTTGATGTCTGACTACTCTGCAAATGCATTAATTTGAAAATGTCTAAATATCTTAGAAAAGTTGATGGGCAGCCTTAGAATCATAGATGTCAATCCTGACAAATTATCCTTAGCATCATCTAAAGAAAAAATAGTCTAAGCTAGTTTACACATACTTCCAGAAGATGAAGCGACCCGCTGTCCCTGCAGGCAGGCCACTAGATCATTGTATTTAACTTGTTCAGAGTGAATGTTGGATTAAAGTATAGTATTCCAAGTGAATAGTCCGGTGACTCTGAAGGCACTAGTGGCTCACCAGAAGTTTATAACCCCCTTACTAGTGCTTTGAAGGATTGAGTTCTTAAAATGTCATTCACATAACATGACTTTTAAGTACCCAGAAATGAATGATGTGTTGAGAGGTGTTGCTGACAGGCCATGACTTTGGAATTAGAAGTGGAATTTAATTCCTGTTTTCCTTTATTCATTCCTAGGAGTTGGGCGTGTCACTTAATGTCTCTGATCTCAGTTTCTCTATTCCCTGTTTACAGTGTTGTTAACATTAAAAGAGATCATTTTTACTAAGTGCCATACCCTGCCACACCTTATTTCTTTTCATCTAAGGGTAAGCTTAGTGCATTTTACTTAAGCAGAGTGTTTCATTTTCAGAATCGTCTAAAGGAAATTGAACAAAATCTCTCTAAGATAATGAGACTTGACAATGAAATTCAAGCCTTGGATATCCGAAAGAAACAGATGGAGAAAGATAATCATGAACTGGAACACAAAATGGAAAAGGTTTGTGGTAGTAGAATTTTATTCTATTTCAAAATTTTGAGACTGTTGTAATGAACATCATGTAATCCATTTTCCCATTGACATAAAAAAGAACAATAAATCTTGACATTTGTTACTTCTGTCTGTTAAAATGAACAAACTATGATTCATATTTTATACTTAGTGATATCTTGTGCTTCTCTTTCTGAAACACTTTACTTTTTGAAAAAAACAGGTTTTTCAAGGGACTGATGAGCAACTAAATGATTTATATCACAATCATCAGAGAACAGTACGGGAGAAAGAAAGGAGACTGGTGGACTGTCAGCGTGAACTGGAAAAATTAAATAAAGAATCTAGACTTCTAAATCAAGAAAAATCTGAACTACTTGTTGAACAGGGTAGGACAAAATATTTACTTAGTCTTTTTTCCTACTATAATATACATATTCTGCTTAAGTCATGAATCTCCAATGAATTGAACCTAGGGAATAAAGCTAATACCAAAGATTAATATGCAGCAGATTTCCATTTAGCATTTTTGAAATGCCAAAATTTTAGAAATAGAGGGTAGGTTTGGTAGGGTAGTTGTCAGGGTTATAGCACAGGAGGAGTGGCAGAGGAAGGTTAGTGTGATTGTAGTTATAAAAACATTAAGAAGGATTCTTACGATATTGGAAGTATTGAGGCTGTTTATTGTTGTGGATGTGTGAACTTTCTCGGGTGACAAGGTTGTATGGAACTTAACACATACACATGTATAAATAAATGGATACCCATACAACCTGGGGTAATCTGAGTAACATTTGATAGAGTATATGGATCTTAATATTCTGGTTGTGGTATCATGCAATAGTTTTACTGAAAGAACAGCTTTATTCTTTTTAGTTTTAAATAATTTATATATATATATTCACATCTTTGTAGTTCCTGGGGTTCACCCACCACCTTCCCTTCCTGACCACTCCCACCCATTCCCCCCCTACCCCATCCCCAAGTTGTGTTCCTGAGTTTGGTTGTTACCTTATTTTGACTTTTCCTCCTGGTTTTTTGTTTTATGTCCCATATATTAGTGAAATCATTTGGTTTCTTTTTCTTTCTGACTTGTTTCTGCTAATATAATTACTTCTAGGTATATCCATGTTGTCATAAATTCATCAAATTTGTCATTTTTAATTGATGAGTAATATTCCATTGTGTGTATATGCCATACCTTTTTCATCCATTCATCTGTTTTGGGACATTTGGGTTGTTTCCATATCCTTGAAATTATAAAGAGTGCTGCAATAAACATCTGAGCACAGGTGTCCCTTTGTGTAAGTATTGAGGTCTCCTTTGGGTAGATTCCCAGAAGACCGATTGCTGGGTCAAATGGTAGTTCCCTTTTTCATTAGTTTGAGGGTCCTCCAGACTGCTTTCCACAGTGGCTGGACCAGTTTACATTCCCACTAGAGTGAAGAGTGTTCCTTTCTCTCCATATCCATTCCAGCACTTGTTGCCCATTTTTTTGATGTGGGCCATTCTTACTGGTGTAAGGTGGGATCTCATTGTGGTTTTGAATTGCATTTCCCTTATTGCTAGTGAAGTTGAGCATTTTTTCATGTGCCTGTTGGCCATTTGTATATCCTCTTTGGACAAGTGTCTTTTTAGTTCTTCCCTTTTTTTTTTTTTTTTGAGACTAGGTCTTGCTATTTTTGCCCATGGAACCGCAGGCTCACGTTGCTCAGGGTACCACAAACTCAAGCAATCCCCAACCTCAGTTTCCCAGGTAGCTGGGATTACAGGCATGCACCACCATGCCCATCTATTTTGGGGGGACTAGGTCTCACTGCGTGCCCCCGGCGGGACTTGAACCACGATCCCTGGCCCTGACCATGGCTTCTTAGGCTGCCACCTACAGGCATGCGCCATCATGCCTGGCCCTACTTCTTCCCATTTTTTGACTGGGCTTCTTGCTTTGTTTTTGTTAAGTTTTGTGAGTTCCTTGTGGAGCTTTGTTATCAAACCTTTATCATTCTTGTGGAGGGCAAAAATTTTCTCCCATTCAGTTGGGTTTCTTTTTGTTTTGTCTGTTGTCTCTTCTGCTCTACAGAAGCTTTTTAGTTTGATGTAGTCCCAGCTGTTTGTTTTCCTTCATTTTTTTTTTGCCAGCTGTAGATGCATCCAGAAATGGATTTTTGAAGTGTAATTCTTGGAGAGTTTTGCCCAAGTTTTCCTCTATGTATTTTATGGTTTCAGGTCTTACATCTAAGTCTTTTATCCATTTTGAGTTAGTTAATGTACATGAGGGAATTGTCTTGATTCAGTTTTTTTGCATGTCTTGGTCCAGTTTTCCCAGCACCATTTATAGAAGAGGGTGTCCTTGTTCCAATGTAAGTTTTTTACTCTTTTGTCAAAGATTAGTTGACTATATATGTGTGGTTTTTATCTCAGGGCACTCAGTTCTGTTCCATTGTTCTGATTGTTTCTGTACCATTACTAAACTGTTTTAATTACTATAGCTTTGTAGTGTAATTTGAAGTCTGGAATAGTAATGCCAATGTTTTCTCTTTTTTTGGTTGGGAGGTTTTTTGATATTTGAGGTCTTTTGTTATTCCACATGAATTGCAGGATTTTTCTTCTATCTCTTTAAAAAAATGTCATTGGAATTTTTATTGGGATTGCATTGAATCTGTAGATTGCTTTTGGTAGGATGGCCATTTTGATGATGTTAATTTTTCTAATCCATGAGCAGGGAATGTCTTTCCATTTCCTTATGTCATCGTCTGTCTCTTTTAGCAGTGTTTTTTAAGTGTTCTTTGGATAGTTCTTTCACATGTTTCTTTAGGTTTATTCCCAGGTATTTAATTTTTTTCAGTGTAATGGTACATGGGATGGTATTTTTAATTTCTTCTTCTGTTTGACTTTTTGCGTATGGAAAAGCTACTGACTTCTGTGTGTTGATTTTGTAACTAGCTACCTTACTGAACTGGTTTATTGCTTCAAGTAGTTTTTCTGTAGGTTTTTTTTTGGGGGGGTTCTCTACATAGAGAATCATATAATCTGCATATAATGATAGCTTCAATTCTTCTTTTCCTATTTTTATCCTTTTAATGTCTTTCTCTTGCCTTATTGTCCTAGCTAGAACTTTCAGTACAGTGTTAAAAAGTAGTGGAGATAGTGGTCATCCTTTCCTGGTTCCAGATCTTAATTGAAATGATTTTAGTTTTTCCCTATTTAGGATGATGATTGCTGTAGGTTTGTCATAGATGGCTTTTATTATGTTGAGGTATGTTCCTTTTATCCCCAATTTTTCAAGAGCTTTTGTCATGAACAAGTGTTGGGCTTTATCGAACGCTTTGTATGCATCTGTTGATATGATCATATGGTTTTTGGTTTTTTCCTTGTTGATGTGGTGCATAATGTTAATTGGTTTTCAGATGTTGAACCATCCCTGTGCCCCTGGGATAAATCCCACTTGGTCATGGTGAATAACACTTTGTATGCATTGTTGGATTCAGTTTGCCAGGATTTTGTTTAAAATTTTTGCATCTGTTTTCATTAGGGAAACTGGTCTATAGTTTTCTGAAAGAGCAATTTTTTTCTGCTCACAGTAATTCTGATATCAGATATGTACGTTTTTCATACCACACCATCCTGCAATTTGTGGCAGACACCAATTGGGTAACTTACAGGTTTATTCGCTATTGACACTAACTGCCTAGACTTCATAGATAGAGGACTGTGTCCTACAAAACTCTCCCCTCCCCTTTTCAGATATCAGTTGAAGTGCCCATACTGTCTTCTTCTGTACCTCTGACAAACCTGCTATAAAATCAGGGGTTTCTACAACTCTGGTTCAGTAATTTGTTATGCCTTGCAGAACCCGGGAACCGGGCAGAACCGGGGAAACACTTTGTCCTGTTTTTTTTAAAGGATAGAGGTCAAGAATGACTGGATAGAAGAAATTCACAGGGCAGGTATGGGGAAGAGCTGTCGAACTTCCATACTTTCTCTGGGTGATGTACTCTTCCAGCACCGCGGTGTGCTCACCAACCTAGGCACTCTCTGAAACCCCATTTTTAGGATTTTTATGGACATTCCCTTATGTAGGAAGGAATAATTAAATCACTAGCCATTGGTGATTGAACTCAATGTCTAGACTCCTCTCAGAGTTGGGAGGAGGGGCAGGGTATTGAAGGATCCTACTCTCTGATCATGTAGTTCATTCCCTTGACAACCAACTGCTAATCTCAGGATTCATTTCACTAGAATAAACTCAATGATTGAAAGGAATTTACTATCAATAACAAAAGATGTTTCTCTTACCCCATCAATCAGAAATTCTAAGTATTTAGGAGCTTATGCTGCAGAACCAGAGGTGAAGACCCCACTTGTATTTCTCATACTATCATAGCACAGTTATATTGGGGGATACTGTGCAATGGATAGGAGATTTTACTGTATTGTTTTTTATAGCTATGACTCTTCAGTTACCTCAAATTTTTAAAAACCAGCTCAGAAAAAAGTTACAGATAGTGCTTTTTATAGGTCGCCTACAGCTACAAGCAGATCGGCATCAAGAACATATCCGAGCTAGAGATTCATTAATTCAATCTTTGGCAACACAACTAGAATTGGATGGCTTTGAGCATGGACCATTTAGTGAAAGACAGATTAAAAATTTTCACAGACTTGTGAGAGAGAGGCAAGAAAGGGAAGCAGAAACTGCCAACCATCTGATGGTAAGTATTGTTATTTACCATATAAACAACCATAATTGTTTTAATTTTGGGGTAGACCTTACTTTATACTTTTGAATTGGTTAGAATCTGCTCTGAGTAGAAAAAACCTTTATGGAAGCAAATATGTGGAAGTTTGTAGGAATAAAATTATGAAGAAAATGCAACCTACATGTAAAATTTTAAATAGTTTCTTTTTAAGGCTGACTGTAAATAAAAAGTTGTTCCCAGTTAATAATGCTTACCTCTGGGTGATAATTGTTACATTTTTTTTAAATTCTCTATTTTGTCTTTGGTATACATGTGTTACTTTGCATTGCAGAACTGTAAATTGTTCATGTTCATTCTTTACGTATGTATTTAGAATGACTTTGCAGAAAAAGAGACTCTGAAACAAAAACAGATAGATGAAATAAGAGATAGGAAAACTGGACTGGCAAGAATGATTGAACTGAAATCAGAGATCTTAAGTAAGAAGCAAAATGAGCTGAAAAATGTGAAGTATGAGTTACAGCAATTGGAAGGATCTTCAGACAAGATTCTTGAACTGGACCAGGAGCTCACAAAAGCTGTAAGATTATTTTGAGTAATATATTTTAGGTATAAGGTATTTAGAATCTTATATTTGAAATATTTTTTCTGTTGCTAGTACTAAGACTAGCATTACTGAAAATGTCAACCTTGTATGTCAATTGTGTATAAAATGAATTCAACTGAATATTTTGTCTTTCAGGGTTTTGATTCTGGAGCCTGATGATTGAAAATTAGAATGTTGTATGATATTTTAAAAATATATAGATTTAGACTTTCAGTCTTCAAAATCAAAATTTTGTGAGAGTGAGGCATGGAAATATTTGTTCGAAATTATGTGATTCCTATGAGTATGTTGGTTAACAACCACTTAACAAAATTTTAAGTATTTTCCCTCTAGGTTCCCTATATCATGTATATTATATGGTAACTGTTACATTAACACTTTTCCTGTGGCAGAAACTTTCTTTAACCCATCTCTTCATGAATTTCCAAATATTCTTCCTTACTTCTTGACAGTCTTCACAATTTCCTAACACCAAAGCAAAAGTCCCCCTTCAGCCCCATCTTGATAATTATCATTTGCTTTTTTTTACCCTTTTACCTCACCATCTAGCATACATTTTCATCACTTCAGCACTTAGCACAATATCACCTTATTGAAATGGAGGCACCAGTGGGAGAGCACATCACACTTTTACAGTTTGTGCATGCTAGGCAGTGTAATGGGCTGCCTGATACTTGACAAATAATTGTTGAATGAAGTCATTAACTGTATATTTGAATATATTGCAAACTCCTGATTTATCAGTTTTCTACCATTATTTTGTTAGTTACTATAATTCTCTGCCATTAAGGTATAATTTATCATGCTTTCTTTTTTTTTTTAATTTTATTTATATATATTGCATCATTGTGTACACTGGAGTTTTCCCATTTCCTTAACACCCATTAACCATCTTAATCTTTTGTGCCTTCTGCCTCCCGTTTTCTTCCTCCTCCCCCTCTCTTGGTCTATGGTTTGGTTCTGTTGGTTATTTCTCATTTTCTTATTTGTTTGGTTTTCCTATATCCTTAATATAAGTGAGACCATCCCATATTTCTCTTTTTCTTTCTGGCTTATTTCTGCTAATATGAGTCATTCTAGTTCCATCCATGTTGCTGCAAATGACATACTTTGTCCTCTTTGATGCGTAATATTCCATCATGTACAGATACCACTTTTTTTTTTTTTTTAGCCAATCATCAGTTTTGGGGCATTTGGGTTGTTTCCATATCTTGGCATTTGTAAACAGAGCTGCAGTAAATATGTGTGTATAGGTGTCCTTTTTAATTAGTGTTTTCATGTCCTTTGGGTAGATTCCCAGTGGTTTTTTAATTTCTTCTTCTGATTGATTCTTTGCGTATATGAATGCTATTGATTTTTTGCGCATTGATTTTGTATCCAGCTACCTCACTGAATTGATTTTTTATTTCAATTAGCTTTTCTTTTAATACTCTTGGGTTCACTAGAGTATCATATCATCTGCATATAATGATAACTTTTTTCTTCTTGTCCTATTTGAATTCCTTTTATGTCTTTCTCTTGTCTATTGCCCTAGCTAGGACTTCCAGAACTATGTTACAAAGGAGTGGTAGGCTGGGCATGGTGGCATGTGCCTATTAGTGACAGCCTAGGGAGCCGTGGCAGAACTCAGGGATCGTGGTTCAAGTCCTGCCCTCAACAACGTAGTGAAGCCTAGTTCCAGAAAAATTAGCTGGACATGGTGGTGCATGCCTGTAATCCCAGCTACATGGGAAGCTGAGGCTGTGGATTGCTTGAGTCTTTGGTACCCTGGGCAACGTGAGCCTGTGGTTCCACGGGCAAAAATAGCAAGACCTAGTCTCAAAAAAAAAAAAAGAAAAGTAGTGACAGTGGGCATCCTTGCCTGGTTCCAGATCTTTTTGTTTGTTTGTTTGTCTGTTTTGTTTGAGACTAGGTCTCGCTATTTTTGCCCATGGAACCGTAAGCTCTCGTTGCCCAGGGTACCAAAGACTCAAGCAATCCCCAGCCTCAGCTTCTGAGGTAGCTGGGATTACAGGCATGCGCCACCACGCCCAGCTATTTTTTTGGAACTAGGTCTCACTACTGGCCCTAGGTGGGACTCAAACCGAGATTCCTAGTCCCGGCTGCTTCATAGGCTGAAGCTACAGGCATGAGCCACCGTGCCCGGCCTTGGTTCCAGATCTTAATTGATATGATTGCAGTTTTTCCCCATTGAGGATATTTGCTGTGGGTTTGTCATATATGACTTTTATTCTGTTTATTATTCTGTTTTTTATTCTGTTTATTATTTTATTTTATTCTGTTACTTTTATGCCAATTTTTTCCAGGACTTTCATCATGAATGAATGCTGAACTTTATCAAATGCTTTTCCTCCATCTATTGATATAATCATATGGTTTTTGTTTTTCTCTTTGTTGATGTGATGGATCATGTTGATTGATTTTTGGGTATTGAACCATCCCTGTGCCCCTGGGATGAATCCTACTTGGTCATGGTGGATAATCCTTTTTATGTACTGTTGGATTTGGTTTGCCAGAATTTTGTTAAGAATTTTTGCATCTGTGTTCATTAGGGAGATTGGTTTGTAGTTTTCTTTTTTCTCCTTTTTTTTTTTTTTTTTTTTAATTATTTTTGAGACTAGGTCTCGCTATTTTTGCCTGTGGAACCGCAGGCTCATGTTGCCTGGGGTACCACAGACTCAAGCAGTCCCCACTCTGAGCTTCCAGGGATTACAGGCATGCGCCACCATACCTGGCTATTTTTTTGGAACTAGTTCTCACTGTGTTGCCCCAGTCAGAACTTGAAGACTCGAACCACGATCCCCAGGCCCCGCCACGACTCCATAAGCTGTCACTTACAAGCACACACCACTGTGCCCATCTATAGTTTTCTTTCTGTGCAATAGCTTTGTTTGGTTTTGGAATTAGTGTAATATTTGCTTCATAGAACGTATTTGGTAGTTTTCTTTCTTTCTCAATTTTTTGAAAGCGTTTTAATAGTATAAGAGTTATTTCTTCTTTGAATGGTAGAATTCATTTGTGAAACCATCTGGATCTGGGCTCTTGTTTTTATGGAGAGTTCTGATGACTGCCTTGATTTCAATGCCTGCAATTGACTGTTTACATTCTCTGTTACCTCTTTGTTCAATTCTGGATGGCTGTATCGTTTGAGGAATTTGCCCATCTTTTTCAGGTTGTTGTATTTGTTTGCATATCGATGTTCATAATAGTCTCTATCTTTTGGATTTTTGCTTTGTTGTAGTATCTCCCTTTTAGTTTATGATCCTGTTTGAGTTTTCTCTCCTTTTTTGTGAGCCTTGCTAGGGCTTTATCAATTTTATTTATTTATTCGAAGAACCAGTTTGTGGTTTTGTTTATCCTCTCAATGGTCTTTTTGGTTTCTATTTCATTTATCTCTGCTTTTATTTTTATTATGTTTTATCTTCTGCTGGGTTTTGGTTTTTTGTTGTTGTTGCTCTTTTTCTAGGTCCTCAAGTTGGGAGATTAGATTATTACTTTGGGTTGTTTCAGTCCTTTTCATTTGGGCCTGTATTACTACAAACTTTCCTCTTACTAATGCTTTTGCTGCAGCTGACTCCATAGCTCAGGGGGTTAGAGCACTGGTCTTGTAATACTGCTTTTGCTGAGTCCCACACATTTTGGAATGTTGTGTCATCTTTGTCGTTTGTCTCCATGTCGTGTTTTAATTTCTTTGATTTCCTCTTTTACCCAGTGATGTTCCAAAAACCCGTCGTTCAGTCTCCATGTAGTGTGTACTCTCCTTATTTTCTTTTCATTGTTGATTCATAGTTGATTTCTAGTTTGATACCATTATAATCGGAGAAAAAGGTTGGTATTAATTTAATCTTTGTGTATTTATTCAGGTTTGCCTTGTGGCCTATCATGTAGTCAACTTTAGAGAATGATCCGTGTGCATTTGAAAAGAAAGTGTACTCTTTTCCTTGGGGGTGTAGTGTCCTGCAGATATCTATTAGGTTCATTTGGCCTAGGTCTTTCTTTAAAGCTTTTGTGTCTTTGTGTAATTTTTGTTTTGTTGAACCTGTCTTTTGGTGAGAGTGTAGTGTTAAAATCTCCTACCACGTATGTATTCTCACCAGTATTTGTTTTCAGTTCTGCTAGTGTTTGTTTTATGAATTTTGGTGCTTCCTTGTTAGGTGAATCTATGCTGATAATTGTTACATCTTTTTGATGGATTGATCCCTTAACCATTAGGTAGTGACCTTCTTTATCTTTTGTCACTTTTTTTAGTTCGAAGTCTGCTCTGTCTGATATAAGACTGGTGACCCCAGCTTTTTTGTGGGGGGCCATTTGCTTGTAATGTATTTTTCCAACCCTCTACCTTCAGTCTATGCTTATCCTTAGAGATCAGATGTGTTTCTTGGAGGTAGAGAATGTTGGGTTCTGTTTTTTGATACAGTCTGCAACTCTTCATCTTTTGATTGCTGAGTTTAGACTATTGACATTTAGAGTGATTATTGACGTTTGAGATTCTAACATTGATTTTCTGGTGCTCATTTGAGGTTTTGATTTGGTTCCTTGTTTTGTTTGTTCTGTTTATTCTTCTTATGGCTTTGATCTTGAGGCCTCTTGCAAAATTTCTTGGAGTGGGGGTTTAGTGTAGCAAATTTCTGGAGACTTTGCCTGTCAGAGAAGGTCCTAATTTATCCTTATAGGAAGGATAGCTTTATAGGTAGAGTATTTTTGGCTGGCACTTTTTGTCTTGGAGTTTTTTGAAGATGTGGCTCCATTCTCTGCTTGCCTGGGGGCAAGGAGAAATCTGAGGTCAGCCTAATGGGTTTTCCTTTGTAGGTTAACTGTTTCTTCTCTCTAGTCATTCTCATTTTTTTTTTATCTTGGGTTCTTGGAAGTTTTACAATGATGTGTCTTGCTGTGGTTCTTCTTTCATTAAAGTAGTTTGGTGTCCTTTTTGCTTCCTGTATGTCTATTTTCATTTCCTCCTTCAGATTTGGGGAGTTCTCATCTATTATTGCATTAAAAAACCTTTCAGTTCCCATGACTCTTCTCCTTTTGGGATTCCCATTACTCTTATATTTCCTTTCTTTGGAATCTGACAGATCTCTGAGTTTTTCTTCAATCTTCTTTATTTTTCTCTCTCTTCCTTTTTTTATCCTCTATTTCTGTATCATTGAGTGTGCTGATTCATTCTTATATTTCATCTAATCGGCTTCCATGGCTTTTCCCTGCATTTTTGAGCTCCTCTATGGCAATTCTTAAATCCTGGGTCTCCTTCAGTTTCATTTTTTAGGAATTCATTTTCATTCTTCAGCTCATTGATTAAGTTGTTCTTATTGATGCTTTCTTTTTTATATTTTTATGCTTTGTCCCTTAGTGCATTAAATGCTTCTATCATTCTGTTGTACTTTTTTTTTCTGATTCTTCCTGTATCTGTTAAAGTATTTTTATCATATTGAGTTTGAAGTCTTTGTCTGAAATACAAGTTATTTCTTTAGTGTCTTCCTTGGTGTTTTCTGGAGATTGTCTTCTCTTTGGAGATGATGTATTATTTCCTATAGGGCTTGCTTGCATATCTACAGTTTTTCTCTTTACTGTGCTTTGCTTTTGGGCTGTTCTACATATTGAGCAAACATGGCTCTGGTATTGGTCGGCGTGATGATTGGGCCATTTTCCAGGTTGTGTGAGGCGAACTTGATAACCACTACACTACGGAAACACCTGCTCATTTTCCAGGTTGTGAAAGGGGGTGGATACAGACTCCTGGTGAGGACCCTGGGCGGGTGGGGCTGTCAGTGGGGAGGAGGGGGGAGCTGGTTGAAGTGGCGATGCAGGGAGATGGGTCTCCAAGGAGCAGGCTGATGACCTATCATATTTTCTTTAAAAATCTTAGGGCTTTTGTTTTATTTTTTGTGTTAGAAAAAAGTGAACAGTAATATTTCTAATACACTATCATTTTAACACAAAATACATAAATTCATTTGTTTGAATTATTGATAGGAACGTGAACTAAACAAGGCTGAGGAAAACAGCAACATTGAAGTATTAAAAACAGAAGTAACAAGCCTTCAAAATGAAAAAGCAGATCTAGATAGGGCCCTGCGTAAATTGGACCAGGAGATGGAGCAATTAAACCATCATACAACAACACGTACGCAGATGGAGATGCTGACTAAAGACAAAGTATGATTGCTTTTTTGTTCTTATTATACATTCTGATGTTTAAAGTACCTTAACTTCATAATCGATACACTATGACTTGTTTAGTTGGTCTTGGCGTTATGTTTTAGAGGTTAAATGAAGTTAATCCTCTATAAAATACTTTTTAAGTTTAGAAACTATTTTCTAAGGACAAAGAGTTAATAAAACAGGAGTATATACACAAACACCTATGCGTATTGCTGTTAATTTTTATTATATATATAATATAGACATTTTCTTAGACTCGTTTCTGTTAAGTATTAAAAAGACCATTTACACTGCGATTTTAAGAAGTTCTGTATTTTCTTACGTTATATATAGTTCTATTTTTTTTAAAGATTAGAACTTTAATCAGTCTGGTATTTGTTTTTGTTATTCATATAATGTAGAGATACTGAGCTTTATTTTAAACTTTTTTTCTATAGATTGACAAAGATGAACAAATCAGAAAAATAAAGTCTAGGCACAGTGATGAATTAACATCATTGTTAGGGTATTTTCCTAACAAAAAACAACTTGAAGACTGGCTTCATAGAAAATTAAAAGAAATTAATCAGACCAGAGACAGACTTGCCAAATTGAAGTAAGTGGTTTTAGCATTAGGTGATAAAATAGAAATCTATTTCATGCTTTCTTTTTTAATTGTTTGAACAATGTACTTTATTATTTTTTACATCATTATCAGCAGGGTTCTCCCACCATCCTGTCACCCATGCACCATCTTAATCTTTTGTGCCCACCCCACCCCTGATTTCCAGAACAATGTATTTTCATAGATAATATATATCTTGCTGTGTTTGGTTCTATATTTTACAAATTAACAAAGTAGTAATAGTGTGAAAGTTAAAATGCTCCCATTATAAAAAGTGAGACCTAAAACTATAAAACTCTTAGAAGAAAACTTAGGGATAAAACTTCATTATATTGAAATTGGCAATGATTTCTTGACCATGATAGAAAAACACAGGACTAAGGTAAAATGGACAGATAAAACTACATCAAATTTCAGAACTTCTATACATTGAAGAAAACAGTATAGGGAAAAGGAAACTCTATAGAATGGGAGGAAATATATGCAAAGTAAAAAACTATCACAACAACACAAATAAAAAACTGATTTTTAAAAATTGGCAACAGAGTTGAATGGACATTTCTCCAAAGTATTGTACAAATTGACAGTGAGCATATAAAAAAATGCTCTATCACTAATCATCATGGAAATGCAAATCAAAAACCACAGTGACATACCACTTCACAGTGGTTAGAATAACCACTGTCAAAACAAATAACAAGTATTGGTGAGAAATAATATAACTGCAAAATAATACACTTGCTGTAGGAAACAGTATGTGTTCCTAAATAAAAAATTTAAATAGTATTACTTTTAATAATACAGATGATCCAGAAATTCCACTTCTGGGTATCAGAAGAACTGGAAACATGATCTTGAAGAGACAGTTTCAAATCCTTATTTGTTCAGAATTTTTCACAATAAATGAGAGGATATTTCACAATAAATATCCATTGACAGGTGAATAGATAAAAATTTGATGTATATTATTGTCGATGGAGTATCATTCAGCTTTTCAAAAAGAGGGTATCCTGTCATACGCAACAACATGGGTGAACCGTGAGGATATTATGTTAAGTGAAATTAACTAGTCATAAAAAGGTGAATACTCCATGTTTCCACTTAAGATATTTAAATAGTCAAACTTCAGAAACAGAAAAGAACTGCCATTGAGAGAGAGCAGGAAGAGACTGGGGAATTGCTGTTAACTAGATAAAGGATTTCAATTTTACAAAATGAAATAGTTTTATTAGAGATATTTTGCATGACTGCACATAGTTAACACTGTTATACATTTAGTACACTTAAGGGTGAAGATGTGTATAGTATGTATAGTATTTAGTACACTTAAGGGTGAAGATGTGTATAGTATGTACCAAGATGAAATAGGTGTGTACTCACACATTTATCTAAAACACATTTCTCAGAATAGTAACCGTCCAAACTGCCATCTGCATCAATATATTGTTAATATTTAAAAAATATATGTTGAATATAGTGAATAAAAATAATTACATGATTTGCCTAGTTGCAGTCTGAAAATTGAAAAATGCTGATCTATGTAGACATGGAGGTTTACAGAAAAATGTTTATAAAGGCTGAGGTAGACATCAGTTGTACTAATGATCAAAGTCTTTGATGAAGGTGATATAATGAATGATCAGGACACAAGTAGATAGTAACAAGGAGCGTGAAAAGATATAAAGAAAGAATTGTTACAGGAGGGAAGGGAAGTAATACTGTGAAAGAATCTAAAGGGAATTAGGAGAATGGTCTTCTCTATTATTTCCGTTCGATGGATTCAACAAGTATATTCATGTTACTGAGGTGTTTAACTCAGGATCTAGACCACAGTTTCCAGGGTCTGTGTAGAATTTTTGCCAGTCCACGGTTTTTTGGGGGGGGAACAGAGCCATGACCAGGGTTGGTAGGTGAGTCAGTGTCCAAGGAGAACAGAAAAGGCACAAGTGAATTACTGCCACGATTTCTTCAAAAAGTACTTGTTCACAGCACGCCTTAGTAATACGGTCAGGATTTGTGTTCTAGCTACTAAAATTTTTCAGATCCATTTCTCAAATTTTAAAATTGTAATTCATATTTGTTCTTATTTTAGCAAGGAACTAGCTTCAGCTGAACAAAATAAAAATCATTTAAATAATGAGCTAAAAAGAAAGGAAGAGCAATTGTCCAGTTATGAAGACAGGCTGTTTAATGTTTGTGGTAGCCAGGATTTTGAAAGTGATTTAGATAGGCTTAAAGAAGAAATTGAAAAATCCTCAAAACAACGAGGTAAGTATCTACTTTTTATTATCAAGGCACTTTGACACTTTCGAATTTTCAATGACAGTTAACTATTAAGGATGAGAGATTTAAACTTGGTTCTGGGATATTACTCTATGGTCATTTTGTAATATATACAAATACTGAATCATGTTGTGCACCTAAAACTGTTACGTGTTAATTATACCTCTGTAAAAATAAATACAAACTTCATTCTTGATTCTACAACTAACTTGCTGTGGGATTTCATTGAAACCTTTCATTTATATTAAATACATATCTGAAGGAGTAATTACCACTTAAAATGTTAAATTATTAGGGAGGTATAGATGAGATTATCATTGTAAAACTCCTAGAATGGTACATAATGAGGTCTAAATTTTCACTCTGTGTGTTACCAAAAAATAATTTGTACAAATATTGCAAGTATTATAGCCTTTGTAAAATTTAAATATCAAAAAATTTTTATTTTCCTCATAATGTGTTTATTAGGTCTAAAGAATAACCATATATAGAGAAAAGAATGTAAGTTTTCTTACTGGGAATATGTTTTCTTAAAATAGCTGTGCTGGCTGGAGCTACAGCAGTTTACTCCCAGTTTATTACTCAGCTCACGGATGAAAACCAATCATGTTGTCCTGTCTGTCAGAGAGTTTTTCAAACAGAAACTGAGTTACAAGAAGTCATCAATGATTTGCAGTCTAAGCTGCGGCTTGCTCCAGATAAACTCAAATCAACAGAATCAGAGCTGAAAAAAAGAGAAAAACGGCGTGATGAAATGCTTGGACTTGTGCCCATGAGGTAAGAGTAGGGATTTATCATTACTGTATGCATGTAGAGCAGCAGCACTGTTAAAGATACCCATTCAGTGCCTGGCATATGGGAGGTGCTCAGTAAGTCTGTGTTGAATGAATGAAAGTTTAAAATAAAATAAAAATAAAATAAAATCAGGCTGAGCTGCTATGCCCCAACTCATGTTGTTTGTATGATAAGAAATAATTACTCTGTTTAAAGGTAAGTTTGCTTACTAGTTACAGGACATGTATAATCCATAGTTTTTTGTTTGTGCGTGTTTTGTAATTCCTGAGACTTGCTTGAGGGTATAAATTTTAAGTTTTGAACTCATTGCTGATATATATGGCTTTAAAAAGCCAGCTAAAATACAAGTACTGAAAGCATTTGTCAAGAGACAAATTTTTAAACTATACTTTTGTCTTTTTCACTTTCAAAAAGAATGAATCATTATTTCTCTTGTTTAAATTTTCCTTCACTTGTACCAGAAAGTCATAGATGTGTTTTTAAAAATAAATTAGAAAGTATGTGATGATTGCCCAGGTAGGTGTCTCCCAGAACAGAGAGCACAAAACTGGTCACGGAAACCAGTGTGACATGACCTTTGAGGAACTTGTCTAAGAAGACAAGCTCTCAAACATTCAGAGAGATGGGATTAATATATATAACATATAAAGAATTGATATATATGTGGATTTATTTCTGAGCTTTTGATTTAGTTCCATTGATCCATGTGTCTATTTTTAATCCAATATCATATTGTTTTTAGTTATGATTGCTTTATAGTAAAATGTCAAGAAACTTGATACCATTTCTCTTTTTGTAATATATATGTTATATACTAACAAACGTACTGACCATATATTTAATAGCAAAAAAATGAAAGCTTTCCCTTGTGATCATGACCAAGGCAAGAATGCCAAATGTTAATCACATCTGCTTAATTTAGTATTAGAGGTTTTAGCCAGAGCAAATCAGACAACAGGGAGGGAAAATCTAGTTTGGAAAGAAATAATAAAATTAGCATTATTAATAGACAATAAGTTACTATATGAAGTCCTAAAGATGCCATCAAAAGCTATTAGAAACAATGAATGAATACAGCAAATTGACAGGTTGTAAAATCAAAAATGGTTGCATTTTTATACATCCTGTGAAGGAGAAGAAAAAGAAAACAATTCCATTCACAATCTCTTTGAAAAGAATCAAATAACTAGAAATTAATCTGACAAGGACATGAGGGACCTAGATAGTGAAAACTACAAGACATTAAAGGATTAAAAAAATCTTGACATAGATGGAAAGACATCCTATGCTCATGGATGGGGAGAACCAATATAGTAAAAATGATTTTCCTCCCAAAAGCAATAAATCTAACATAATCCCCATTAAAACACTAACAATATACTTCAAAAAAAATAGAGCCAAAATTTTTCAATCACATTTAAATTTCAGAATTACTGATTTATCCTGGCATGAGCCTAATTAGCCATTCTTCTTTTTTTTTCTTTTTTACTTTTTTTGGAGACTAGGTCTCACTGTGTTGCGCAGCAGGGTAGTCTTGAACCTGCGGGACTCAAGTGATTCCTAGCTACTTGGGAGGTGGAGGCTAGGAATCACTTAGTAGCTGGGATTGCAGGCATGCACCACTGGGCCTGGCCTAATAAGCTTTCTCCAGGGAAGTTTTTTTTTTTTTAGAGACTAGGTCGCACTATGTTGCCCGGGGTTGTCTCGAACCTGCGGACTCAAGTGATCCCTAGCCTCCCAGGTAGCTAGAATTACAGACTCCAGTCTTTACCAATCAGTGGGAAGAAAGCCACCATGATTGGCTATGGCCTCATGGCAGAACTGCTTACAGGAGAGAGGAAAGGAGCTGGACCAACCACCTGGGGAAGTCTCCCCCAGCAGCAAATGCCTTACCACCATCAGCTGAGAGTACATTCCCAAACCCAAATATCAAAATTATATGGCACAGAACCAGCAACAGGTGACAGACACTAGAAAAAATCCTAGAGAAGCCACCACATCTGCCCTACAAGTTCCCAGTGTGCTCGGCCTGACTGTCTTCCTCAGCTACTCCTGGAGATCGGAGCAGCCTCATCTGTTGCTGTCCAGGAGTGCACATCTGCACCCAGGAAAAAAAGGACATAGTTCAAAAAAAAGAAAAGACCAGTGGTCCAGACAGACCAACAGCTTGCAGCAAGAGGAGTTGGAGTGACCAGAAGGTGGAAGGGGGAAAGAGAGAAAGAGGGTGTGGGGTGGGAAATAAGGGGTACACTACAACCATGCAAACATGACCAATACTGTACAATAATCACAAAATTAAAAATTAAAAAAATAAATAAATTCCAGCATTATTATTTCCCTTTATTGTCCTTTTTGCTTAGGATCCAGTGCAGGGTCCTACATTTCATCTAGTTATTTCTCCATATGCTTCTGCAGTCCATCATAGTACTTTGGTCTTTCTGTTTCATGATGGTCTACTAATTGGTAGGATTTTCTCATTTTAGCAAATGACATAGTAACAATTGTTGCAAGTAAAATATACCAATGGATATTAAATCATGAGTGGGCAAAATTTAAGAAACAGGATGTAGTCTGAATACAACCATCCTAAGATATGAACCACAAACAGAAGAATGCTAATTTTACAAAGGATAAATCTGACACCTTACTAAAGTGAATAAGAGTATATTTAGTAATAAGATATGCTGACATATACCCACTGACATGCCCTGAGAATATATTACTTCTGTGATATTCCTGCCAAAAGCCTATACCTTAGACTCATGAGAAAACATCAGCTTTTTTTAAAATTGTCTGTTTTAAGGCAAAGCATAATTGATTTGAAGGAGAAGGAAATACCAGAATTAAGAAACAAACTGCAGAATGTCAATAGAGACATACAGCGCCTAAAAAATGATATAGAAGAACAGGAAACACTGCTGGGTACAGTAATACCTGAGGAAGAAAGTGCTAAAGTATGTCTGACAGATATTACAATTATGGAGAGGTTCCAGGTAAGTTACGGTAGTTGAAGACAGAATAAAACTTGTTTCATGGTGGTTAAAATGTGAAGTGAGATTATGTTAGAGTTCAGGCTGAATTTTAGGTTCTCTAAGGGAATAACTTCTCAGTTTACATTACTGGTATTGTAATTTTTATTAATAACTTATGAGAATTAAGTAATCTTTGAGTTTGCTGCTTTTGTTTACATCCTTTAATTAAAATTAATTTTGTTTTTGTCCTTTTAAATGTTGTTAAAATTATATCTGAAAGTAATAAATTTATATTTAAAAAAATAATTGATAATAGCAGTTTTTAAAGATTTTGAATAATGACAATTCAGTGTTTCTTAGAGGAAATAACTTTATTTTATTTTTAAGCTGGAACTTAGAGATGTTGAGAGAAAAATTGCACAACAGGCAGCTAAACTACAAGGAATAGACTTGGATAGAACTGTTCAACAGGTTAACCAGGAAAAACAAGAAAAACAACATAAATTAGATACAGGTAATATATTCTGTTAGCATCTGTGTCCATAAATATAGTCCTGAGGGATGCTTTTTACTTCAGCTTTGTACCTGTTACATGGACAGGAACTGCCTTCCAGTTCACAGTATTGTACTCCTCTTTTCTCAGCATCATTTCTCTGTTTCTTTGCTTTGCACAATGTATTTTGAATAACAGATTTTTGAATGATGGGTATCAAATAACTACTTTCTTATTCAGACCTACCCACTGAGTCTGCTTTGAGTGGCCAGGAGGGAACAGCAAGCAGCTGGGGAGCTACAAAAGTTTTTCTGACACTATTGTTGTAGGGTGTGGGAGCCATACAGACTCAGCCTTCCTGAAATCTGTAGACCTATAAAACTCAAAGGCTGAGTCCTCATAGTCTTTTCTGTACCCTTCTATTAATCACTGTATTGACATGTTTGTGCAGTTTCCAGTAAGATTGAATTGAATCGTAAGCTTATACAGGACCAGCAGGAACAGATTCAACACCTAAAAAGTACAATAAATGAGCTTAAATCAGAGAAACTTCAGATATCCACTAATTTACAACGTCGTCAGCAATTGGAGGAACAGACTGTGGAACTATCCACTGAAGTTCAGTCTTTACACAGAGAGATAAAGGTAAGAGCATCCATATGTTTGGTTTTTTTATTAGTTCAACTATATAAAATATTCTTTACTGATGTAGTGACTAAAACTGTGGTTATTTTGAGGATCAAATAAAAATGGTGTAATTTTTTGTCTATCTTATGGGTGACAGAACTTGTGCTGTTAGGCAAGGATTTCTGGGGAAGGCTTTTGGCCATAAGAAGGAAGAACTGGACTGCCTGGTTAGTGAACTTCCTGCTTTGGGAGCTAGTCAGGTTGTAGCTGATGAATTTCTTCAAAAGATTTCTGCTGGTGTGGGACGTTTTAATTGCAGATCTATATTCATAGCAGACACTGACTTTTAATAGTACTTCTTTTTTTGTTCGATTGTGATAAAATTGTAGAATTCTTCCCAGTACAGTGAGCAGGCATTAAGTGGCCATGTGGTTTGGCACCCATTTGGTATACCTCATCTAAATCAGACAGATCAAGGACTGTACCAATCAAGTTTATCAAAAACTTTAGGAACAAGTTTATCTAAGTTTCTTTTTTTGAGACTAGGTCTTGCTTTTTGCCCATGGAACTACAGGCTCACATTGCCCATGGTACCATGGACTCAAGCATTCCCCAACCTCAGCTTCCTAGGTAGCTGGGATTACAGGCATGTGCCACCACACCCAGCTATATTTTTGGGTCTAGGTCTCGCTATGTTGCCCCAGGTGGGTCTCAAACCGCGATCCCCAGTCCCAGCCGTGACTCCATAGGCTGTCACAGGCACACACCACCATGCCCAGCTAATTTACCTAAGTTTTTATAATTTATACTTAGTCACTAAACAGTACTTACATAACTGTCATTACTGTCAATGTCTCCGAAATATTTTTGAATTACAAATTATGAGAGACAATTTATTATAAAAGTTTATTTTATTTTATTTTTTTTTTGCTCTTTATGAAGTACTTTAACATTAAATCATTCAGTGTCTGGTAACCCTGTTAACACATGTAATAACTAAATCCCCTTTTTATAGAAAAAGAAATTGAGACAGATGAGTTTCCCAAATTATAGGAGTAGGGTTAATTTTCAAGGAGGTTTTTAAAGGTACTTTATTTCCCATCATTTTTTACCACTTTGCAGAATGATAAACTATACCTTCATAGAAGTAATGCTAAGTAATTCTGTGGATTTGTTAAGATATTTTAGGATTTTTGGGGGGGGGGGATATTTAGGGTCTTAAAGTGCTTGACAATCATTGTTTTAAATAGTGATTATCATATAAACTATTATAGAGCTGAGGACTTAACAATTAATAAAATCCTCTTGTTGAAAATTCTTTTCTTTCCAGAGTAAGTGTAGATCCATCAGCATCAATACACCATTATGCTTTTATTACCATAAAATATCTACTTATCTTTTAACAGACTGGTTAAGGTCAAAAATATCCTTTACAATCTTAATCCTACCTATAAAAGAGAGAACTGGACAGAATGAGCTTTCCTAGTCTTGGTCACTTAGACTAACACAAGCTTATACAATCCTTAAGAATCAAAGCTATCAGTGGCTGAGGCAGTATAGTGTAATGGTTGAGAGAAAAATTGGATCTGAATGGGATTTGAATGTTGAATTCTTTTGCCATTGTTGTGACCATGGACAAATTATTTCTGAGTAGGGTTAAAATAATGGTACCTTCTTGTAAGGTAAATGAATTATCAGGGTTTTTCACACCCTTCTGCCATTAATCCCTATGACCAGCACCTGTGGTATTATGCCCTCCTGTGATTGTACATGGCTAGTCCAAGTAGGTATGTACATGCATGAGTTGGCTCACCTGGGAGATGAGAAAACACCAGGGAATCCAGAGAAATAAAGATCTATAAATAGCTGGGAGGCTGGGAGACCTGTGCTTGTCTCTCCACCTGCCCTGCTGCCTTGCCTGCATACCTGCCTACCTGTCTGGCCGCCAGGCTAGCCACCCACCCGCTCGCTCCTACTTTCTTCCTTAATTGCTAGGACCAATGATTAACCTACCTAGATTGAGTTGGTTGCAAAACACTTTTTCATAGAGTTGTTGGAAGGAGCAAATTATGTTGTTTAAAACCTGGCATATAGAAGGTTCTTTTATTATAACTACAACCCTAGGTACCTGAAATGAATTGATAGAATTTTTTTTTAAGACTGTTTTTCATACGTTTAGGATGCAAAAGAGCAGGTAAATCCGTTGGAAACTGCATTGGAAAAGTTCCAGCAGGAAAAAGAAGAATTAATCAACAAAAAAAATGCCAGCATCAAAAGTGCACAAGATAATGTAAGATTTTGTTTATATATTTACTTAGAAAATAAATTTACTGTGCTCAGAACACTATGGTAGATAACATTATTTCACATGAAATTAAATCGTATTTTCAGATTTGTGACAATCTTGTAGATAACATTATTTCACATGAAATTAAATCGTATTTTCAGATTTGTGACAATCTTGACATTAAAAATTCTCACTAGACTAACAAACTTAAATCATTTTGCTTCTTCATTTAAAACAGAAATTTAGGACTGAGACTAAGTCAATCTCTTGGGTTGTCTGATACAAGATTTGCTACTGATAGAAACTGGAACTTAGGTCTCCTATCTTTCAAACCAGTGTTTCATTGTGCTTTTCCATTAAATTTATGTTATGCTGATAGGATATTTCCTTGGGGATCTTAAATATCATGGTCTCAACCAGTATATATTTAATAAATTTTTCTACAGATAAATGATATCAAAGAGAAGGTCAAAAATATTCAGGGTTATGTGAAGCATATTGAGAGCTATATTCAAGATGGAAAAGATGACTATAAGAAGGTAATTTTAAACTAAAATTTATTTGCTTTTGTTTTTATTCTTGTACTTAAAGAATTTTCTCTTTTTGTAGCAAAAAGAAACAGAACTTAATAAAGTAATAGCTCAAATAAATGAATGTGAGAAACACAAAGAAAAGATAAATAATGAAATGGGAATCATGAAGCAAGATATTGATACACAAAAGGTAGGCCATTTTTGCTAATGATTTATGGTAGTTTATCATTTATACCAATAGCATTATTTTCTTTTTTTCTTTTTATTTTCAGTAGAAGCTCTAGTACTTGCAAAGTTGAGCAAAGCTATTAAATTAACATTCTTTTCCTCTTTTTCATTTCAGTGTGACACCCTTAACAGTTTTTTGTTTTTGAAGGAGTTTCTTATTCATTTTTATGTGTAGTTTTACAGATGGAATCAAATCATTCATATTCTGCACCTTGCTTTTTTCTTTCTTTTTTTTTTTTTTTTGGTGAATGTGGCTTGCAGTTTTACCTTACATATCAAAAGATCCACCACATTGTTTTTAATGCTATGAAAACACTCCATTTAGCTGGGCGTGGTGGCACGTACCTGTAATCCCAGCTACTTAGGAGGCTGAGGCTAGGAATTGCTTGAGTCCATAGGTTCAAGACCTCTCAGGCAATGTTGCGAGACCTAGTCTCAAAAAAAAATAGCCAGGTGTGGTGGCGCGCACCTGTTATCCCAGCTACCTGGGAGGCTGAGGCTAGGGATCTCCTGAGTCCATGGGTTTGGGACTAGCCCGGGCAACATAGCGAGACAATCTTTTAAAAAAAATTTTTTTTCTATCCATACCATGACTTAATTTATTGCAGTTTGTGGTAGTGAATATCTTTACATATATGTTTTCTTTCCTATTTATTCTAACACAACATTTTGTGGAATAAATTCACACAAAATGGGATTAGGATCTAATAATAGACTCTCAAAAAAATCTATATATTGTAAGTAAAAAAATCTATATATTGTCATTTTTCGGCTTTTATTAAATCTGTTCCTTTTTTTTAATACTCACTGTCCCTCAATCAGTTTTTTTACTGTCATTTTTTTCTATTAAGGAAATATCTGTAGTATATTTAAGAATCATACTGAGAAGCATCTTTAACCATAAATTTTTT
This sequence comes from Uropsilus gracilis, assembly GCA_004024945.1. NCBI lineage: Eukaryota > Metazoa > Chordata > Mammalia > Eulipotyphla > Talpidae > Uropsilus > Uropsilus gracilis. Next base: position 91,289 of record PVHY01000950.1, read on the forward strand.
ATATATTTAAGAATTTAGCTGGGCACGGTGGCACGTGCCTGTAAGCTTTAGCCTATGAAGTGGCTGAGACTAGGGATCATGGTTTGAGTCCTGCTTGGGGCAACATAGTGAGACCTATCCCAAAAAAATAGCTGGATGTGGTGATAGATGCCTATAATCCCAGCTACCTGGGAAGCTGAGGCTGGGAATTGCTTGAGTCTGTGGTACCCCAGGCAACGTGAGCCTGAGTTTCCATGGGCAAAAAAAAAAAAAAAAGAATTTTATATTTTATATATTTGTATATAAATGTATATTTTACATATTTAAGAATTATACCATCTTGTTTTAAACAAAATTTGTTCTTAACTGCTATAATCACTTGGTTATTAATTGGCATTAAAGATCTGGCTCTTGGCCCTAACAGCATTTTGCAGGGTCTCTGGTTATAACAGCAGCAATTTCAAGTCTATGACTAACAAAACAAATCCTGCCATCTAATATAGGTTGAATTTATGATACATTTACAACAAAATGCTTAATTACCACTAGTTTATATTTGGGTTACCTATCACTAATCACAGTCTGCAAATCAGTAATATTTGTACACACACACACACACGATGCATTTACAACAAAAGTAACTGTCATCTGAGCTGGGCAGTTAGGTTTAGAATCTAAGTGTTGGATGCCTAATAGCTTATTTACAGGCTGACGTGTGTCCTGTTAATGTTAGTCTAGACAGTACAGAAAATTGAAGTTTACTAATCTTATTTCCCTCATTTTTCATATGAAGGAAACAGGATTTGCCCTCATGGTCACAAAAACACTAAATAACAGGTAAAATTTAAAAAAACCTTAATTACATTGTCAAATTGAAAGTATAGTGGAAAATAATTCTAGAATAATATATATTCATTTCTTTTCTGATATTTTATATTTTGTAGACTATAATTAGAATTCTTACTGCGTAAAGTACAAGGACTATTATGAATCAAAAGTCATTTCACTAGCAATTAATCAAGCTTGGCAAAATGCTGATCACATAAATTAACTCATTTAAATTCCACAGTAGCTCTTTGTGACAGGTAGTAGTATTACCATATTACAAATAAACTGAAACTGAGAGAATTTACTTTGCCCAAAACCATTCATTGTAAAAGTTGTAATACTGAGATTTGAGCTTGTCTCTTTTTAAGGGCAAAACTATGCAATAGAAACAGCCACACTTTACAAAGTTCAGTGGATAGGAAAGGGTCAACAAATTCATAGATCTATACTGTATTTTTATGGTACTCATGTGCAATTACTATTTGTTACCTTGAAGATCATCTAACAGTCTTGGCACGTGTTTGGAGACAGACAATTAGGACAAAAGAGAGGGGGCCTTCTAGAATAGTTTCGTCTTGTGATCTTTCAGGTCATTGGGCTCCCCTGTGGAGTTCTCACGCAAGATGACTCAATTATTTCATGCTCTAAAATTGTGTTTTGTGTGTCTGTTGGCCCCTTCTGGGTTTGCCTTGACTGATTCTATCATCCTGGCTTACTCTCCCTCTTGAGTTAACGTTCTAGTAAGGCAGTTGCCTGTTTTTGAATCATAGGTTGGTATCTTATTTTTTTAACTGATTTAATATTTATGTTTAGATACAAGAAAGATGGCTGCAGGATAACCTTACTTTAAGAAAAAGAAATGAGGAACTAAAAGAAGTTGAAGAAGAAAGAAAACAATGTTTGAAAGAAATGGGTCAAATGCAGGTTTTGCAAATGAAAAAGTATGTTTTTCAAAATAGTTTGGTTTACATAAAGGTCTCTATAGAAATGTGATTATTCAAGAATATTCAGTTCAATTTAATATATATTTTTAAACAAGAATTAACCTTTAGCATAAATACCCTTTGAGACATAAAGGTGAATAGATTTATACAAATCTGTGTTTTCTATCCTTAAGAATTGACTTACATGAAAAAAGTGTTATATAATCAATGATAATGTATTAAAGAGGAAGATTAAAAATGCCAAGTCCCCAGATTTCTGCTATTCTGCTTCACAAAATGTAATCAACATAAAGAATATATGGCCTGTGAACCCTGCCTGGGTCAGAGTTTGTGCAATATATTGGGAGTTTTGCCAAAGCAGTGTGTCATTGGAACCCATTCTTTATGACCCTAGTTGTAATTAATGTACCCAGTTATGTTTTTAAAGATTAGCATGATTCAGCTTTCATTTGGTTTTACTGGGTATTTATTATGGATGCTTCCTGCTTTGTGTAACGGAAAAGATTTTATTCTTGCCTTGTCTGCCTTAGAGTTGCCCTAGCAATTCCGTAAAAGCCTGGTTGATGCTAAGACACCAGACTAGAATAAAATGCTATACTAGCCAATTACTTAGATTTTTGGACCACTTACACTGATTAAATAAAAGTTTCATTCATGCCTCATAGATTTTTCATTTGTCTTGACATCATAGAAATCTGAATCAAAGAATACCTTAGTTTTTCTAAAGGATGTAGAAATTGATATTTTAACTTATAAAATTTAAAGTGGTTAATCCTGTGTTACTGTAAATACTTTTGGTTTCGCTATTGAAAATCTTATGTATCAAGGAAACCAGGCTTTGTAACTGGGAGATTTCTTTGTATTCATCCTCTTATATTTTATGCTTTGGGACAGCAAGACCCAGAAGAACATCATAGATAGTTATGATGAGAGCCAGGAATGAGGCCCAAAGCCTACCTCCCAAGCTTCAGCTCTTTAACATTGTAATATTAGTGCTTCTGGTGCCAAGTTGAAGAAGAAACTTGGAGAAGAAACTTTAATTCCTTCTGTGGTTGTTTTTATTGGCTAAATACCACTACTTCTTCCTAAACCCTTCTTCAAACAGTACATAACAAAAAAGTCAAGAAAACAAAAATTGGGTCAGTTCTGTAAGGCTGTCCATTTTTGAAAATACTAACCTGGCACATTAAGAAGGTGTTTAATGAGTAACTGTTAAATGTATAAAAACTTTTTTTAAAAGGCAAACATCCAAATCAGTATCAGCTGCTGTTACTGGAAAAAATCAGTGTTTTCTCTTTGATCAGTATAATGCTTTAATATTTTTGCAAGAGAAATTTTGTTTTCAAAGGAGAGTATCAAGTTTTGATAAATATTACAGCACAACTTAAGAGTTTCATTGAAACCAGGCTGAGTTTCACTGAAACCTGGGAGGCTGAGTCTGGGGATCACTTGAGTCCACAAGTTCAAGACAACCTTGGGCAACATAGTGAGACCTAGTCCCTTTTAAAAAAAATTTTTGTTGAAGTAAAATTTTGTCGTTGATATATTCTAAACAAAATGATGCATACTCAATACTTACAAAGTTAGCACATTCTTAGTTTGCAGTCAGAAATTTGTGAGTTTGTAATTAGTCACTAAAATCTATTTACTTAGTTTTGGCTAAAAGGAATGTTCTCTGAGCTCAGGTGTTGTGAGCATTCTTTATATGGCACACAAAAAGCAGTGCTTACAAACCTGGGATGCTTCAGAGATTTGAAGGAAGAAAATTTCTTTAGTACTGAAGCTAAGAGAGACTGTGCTGATTGCTGTGGAGGATGGTGAAAGATGCTTGTCTAAAGGGACCTGAATTTTCCACTTCAGGCTGTTCAAAGCTGTAAAAATGGCCTTCATTTGTCATTTTTGTCTTTTATAGCGAACATCAGAAATTGGAAGAGAAAATAGATAACATAAAAAGAAATCACCATGTGGCAATAGGACGTCAAAAAGGTTATGAGGAAGAAATCATTCGTTTTAAAAAAGAACTTCGAGAACCTCAGTTTCGGGATGCTGAGGATAAGTATAGGGAAATGATGATTGTTATGAGAACAACAGAACTTGTGAACAAAGATCTAGACATTTACTATAAGACACTTGACCAGTGAGTATTCGATTGTAGATTTGGTTCCCATTACAATGTCCCAAGTTTAATCATATTTTTCCCCTTCTTTATTTTAGTATATTTCATTCATAACAAAGAGTGGGAAAAGTAAATGTGTGTACATGCATACTTGTGGAGTTAACCTGTAAAGCATAATAACATTAAGGAGTACTCAAAATATCATATTCTCATAGCCAATCCAAAATTTCTACCCTTATCAGTGGCTCCACTGGGCTCCTCTTATCTCAGCCTGCTGTCATCCCCAGTCCTTGTAACCACTGATAGACTTTTGATAGACTTTTGTTTTCACTGCTTTTCATAAAAATTTATCATATGAATGGGGTTTTTTTTTTGAACTTTAAAAAGATGTTGTCAATTTTCAGAACTTTTGATATTTTTCATGTTACAGCTGTTTTTCATTTATTTTTACTGATACACTGAATTTTTTTTATTAAATGAGCTTTTTTGTATTTTCCTACTATATACATTTTTATATCTTGCTTCTTTTCTCATCTCTTACCTTAATTCACCATGTTATTATATTTGATTTTAGCCAAAAGGCTGAGAAGCTATTGTTTTCACCACATTATAAATATATCGGCATAATGGCAGCATTATTGTTGAGTAAAAATGTAAAACTTTATATTGCTAAACAGTTTTGAGTTTTTGCTCAGGCAGTTTATATGGGGACTTAATTTTTTCCTGTAATGTTGCTGACAGTGACCAATCATGCTATAAAAATAAAGCAATACAATAAATTTTTGCTCTTTTTATGGAAAAGTACTCATTTTTAAGTACATATTTTTTTAAACTAGGATGAGCATCTTTTTTTAATTTAAAAAATTTTTTTTTTATAAATTCTTATAAATTCTTACATAAGTAAATAAGGTAAATAGTTAAGGGCATGCCTTCCCTCCTCCACCCTTCACCCCCTTGTGTTCACTCAGTCTCCACTCTCATTGTTCTTTTTTGGTTTATGTTGGGTTCATTGGTCCTTTGGTCTCTTTTTCTGTGGCTGTGTCCATTTGTCGGATGAGGGGCTGTGTTCCAGGGTCATGGCACATTGTGCTTGATGGTTTGTCGTCCTTAGCTTTGTATTGGGCACCCAGTCCATGTTCATTTGTGGTCTAATGGTGTCTTCTAGTTGCTGGCTCCAGTACAGTCTCCTTGCCATTCTGCTATCTCTGCACCTCATTTCTCTGACCTCTGGCCTTGGGGATCCTTTTCCCCAGCCATTGTCAGTGAGGTTTCTCGATGAGGGCAGACATCCATTGATGGACCTTACAGGTCATCTCTCCATCTGTTTGCAGATTTGCTGTGGAGCCAATGCCCTGACTCTGCAGGCCTCCTCTCCTAAGGCTTGGGGAGGGAGCCATGTTTCCTTGGGTGGCAGGTTCCACATGGGGTTTTGATTTATCAGTTTCTGGTGAAGCCATAGATGCAGGTCTGATAGGTCTTTACCACAGTGGTTCTCCATTCCAGCGTCTACTATCTTTCTGAATGATCCTTGTTCTGTGTCCCACACACGTGTATGTGCAGGCTCTTTCCTGGCCCCTCATCTGTTCTATGTCGCTGTGCACGTTTATGCTATTAGTCCTCCTGTGAGCTAAGTGGAGTAAGGGTGAAGCAGCAAGGGTGTCATCCTACACCCCCCCCCCACCCCAGGTATTACTGGATCCAGGATGGATCCAGTCCTGCCCACGCGCCAGTCGGGTCTGGGAGTCCCGGCCAGCCCCTGTGCCCCCCTTACTCGCCAGGTCGACGGCAGACGGGCCCAGTGGGTGCTGTATGGTTGCTGGGTGGGTGCAGCCGCTGGCCTAGGTTTGCCAGCAGCTGTGGGCGCCTGCCGATCAGGGCAGGCACAGATCCCACGTGCCAAGCTGGTTGAGCTTCTCAGACGAGTTCCTAGGCCCCACCTACTGCTGGGACGTCAGCAGGAGGGGCCTAGTGCTGTGGTGATGGCGCTGCCCTGCAGGGCTTTAATGCCCCCCCTGTTGTCACATGCCCCAGGCCGGCCGGGGGGCCAGTGCCTGCGTCCCCCTTACCTACCAGGTCGACAGCAGAGGGGCCTAGTGATACACTGAATTCTATTGTGGAAACTGCCACACAGTGTATTGATTTTTATGTAGATGGACATACAGGTTATTTTCAGGTCTTGACTGATTGAACTTCTCCTGCTAGGAACATTCTTGCATGTTTTCTGAAGCAAAAGTGTAAGATCCTCTACAGCATACATGGGAGTAAAAGTTCTGGGTTGCAGGATATGCCCAGTTCTACAAAATAATGTTCAGTTTTTCCATAGTAGTTTTGCTTACTTTCACTACTCACCTTGTGATACAGATTTTGTCAGCTTATGTTTACCAGTCTTAGGGCAGTAGAGGTTTTAATCATTGAGACTTGCGGACTCCTGATTTTGTCTTTTACTTGTAAAGATCTAACAGCTTTACTGAACAACCTGTGAACAAGACAGCATTGCCGCCTGGCATGAAGCAAGGTGCTGCAGCCGTCCTGTGTTGGGAGTCTCTGCATATTTGGTCATGTTGTTCCTTTCTTTTTTCCTCCTTGTTGTGTTTGTATCTTACCCATTTTAAGTGTAATACTGGTCTTATGATTTGTAGTTATTCTTTATCTCTTGAATTTAATTGTTTCTCAGTTATTTGTTCCATGAACATTGTCTTAAGATTTCTTATTTTTCACTTATTTATAGTGCCTTTAAATGAAAGATTTTATTTTCAGGTAGTGCATGCGTGCGTGCATGTGTGTGTATGTGTGTGTGTGTGTCTGTCTGTCTGTCTGTCTAAGAATTCTTCCCTACTCCTCTGTATTTTAAATTTTGGTCTTCACATTTAAATATTTGATCCTAAATTAGAGTTTATATATGTGCTGAGATTCCTTTGATCTTTGTGTGGATGTTTCTACCCCCTATGACTCCCCCACACACTCCTCTTCATCCTAGGACAATTAGTTTCATGTGTAATTGGAACTCCGGAAGCAGTATGGCCTGGTTTTAGTTTTTGTGTTAGTGTTTCACTTGGGGTGTTTCTGACCTACACTGGCCTGTAACATTGAACCTCAAAACCATGTAAGTTGTTTCTGTAGGGCTTTGCACTCTCAACTTACTCATTTTTCCATTATTTGAGAGTTGACAGTTACAAGTCTTTAAGTGTCTCAGCCTTTATGTTGGAAAATATTTCTGACCCTCTACCTACTTTGGGCCCTATGCCTCATCTTCTGCCCTGGGTGATCGCTTAGGTTATGGAAATAACAGGTCGGCTGCATTGTCAGATTATACACTGACTATTCTGGTATTGACTTCTTAGTTGCTTTGGGATTTTCCTTTCATGTGAATTTAACTATTAATTTAAAATAATTTTTAATGTAAACTTAATAATCTGGGTGTTTGTGGCAGGAGAATTAATACGTTACTAAAATTTTGTTATTCCTCACTGCTAAGAGTATCTTTCAAGGTTTTCTCTGATCAGATAAAATAGCAAATCAACCTCAGAGTGGCATTCAAATCACAGTGCTTTCAGGGGGACAGCAGGGACTCTGCTTTCATATGAGGGTTCTTTTAGTTACTGATGATAATAAAGATAGCCCCAGAATCACAGAGACATACTTTCACTTGTACAGGTTTGGAAAGTACATAATCTTATAAGTTCACTAAACTACAAAAACTTGAGAATTAGCCAGTAAGAATGAATAATTCATTGTGTTTTTAAAACAAATACTACCAAGATTTTTCTTGGTTTAAGTTTGGAGGTAATTACATGGACACACACCTATTCACTCTTTTCACTGTAAGTGAGTAGGTTAACAGGACAGTGCACTCTGTATCCAGAAAGCCTTTTGGGATTGTGCCCTTGCACCCCATGGAAACTTTTGTGTTTTAGCTTCTTTGATCTTGAAACCCTCCCCAGCCTTAGATTTTAGATCCAGCAGTTTAAAGTTTAAGGTTTGAAATAAAGGCATCAGCTAGACTGGTTATTAAGAGTTCTTGACTGGTAGGTTATACATACCCATATTTGTGTTAGGTTTTTTTTTTTTTTGTTTTAATTCCTTACTATGGCTCTGTGCCCATTAAACTTACCATTTTGTTGAACGTTGAGGAATCAGGGGCCCAGTCCTTACTGGTAAGTTTATTTGAAGAGACAGTAATCAAAACTGATTTTTATCAATAAGAACCTACTATATAGAATAGAATAACTTAAATTGGTCAAATGAAAAATTTCCAAAGCAGGAAATATTTGTTGTAAAAGTTGGCAAATTTTACCTTTTTGAGACCTCAGATCTATAATATATGGTGAAAAGTACTATCTCTGGAACCTAGCTGATTTTGAATGCTGACTGTTGACATTTAGCAAAGTATTTAAATGCCTTAAGCTTCAGTTCTCTCATCTATAAAAGGGAAATCTTTTTTTGAAAACTCCACTAGAGTATTCCATATAGAGGCAAAGTTATAATAAGGGAAGCTCATGGGCCCTTTAATCTAGTTTCATCATGGTTCATTCTTTATTGTAAACTCTTAAGACTGTTCATTAATAGCACTCAGGAACTTAGTGGATAGTAGGAGAGTGAGATTAGAAGCCATTGAGATGTGTTATCTTGTTACCTCCCCGGAGGTGATGATGGAACAACTGACAGACCTTGCTTCTAGATTGAATGTAGGGGAGGTAAAGGAAAGAACAGAAAGTTGCTGCTACTCATTTTTGCTTGAGCAACAGATTGGGAAAGCAATCAAATAGTTGGGAAAACAAATTGCCGTTTCTGAAAGGGGCAGGATTCAGGGAGGGAAAATGTTGTGCTCTGTTCTGAATCCTCTAAGGTTCTGGTGGACTTTTAAGTAGAGAAGTCAGAGAGGCAGTTGGATACATGATTTAGAAACAGGTGTGCAGGGGAAAGGTGTAAATTGGGAGTCTTATGTACATGTTGCTAAGGTCATAGCATGAGGCTACTTAGGGAGTAATTACAGGCAGGAGAATGAGTGGTCAAAGGACTCATGTTTATAAATCCAATGAGAAAGTAGCTGGTGAAGTGGGAGAAAAATTCAAAAGGTGTGGTGTCTTGAGAACCAGATAAAGACGGTATTTTGAGATGTGAATGTTATTGAGAGGACAAATAAGATGAGAACTAAGACATGTTCCCTGTGAGGAACATTCTCAGTCGCATGGTTGGAACCAAAGCATTGGAGTTGGATAAGGAGAGAATGGTGGTAAGACATGGAGACAAAATGTAGGTGAGTCCTAATGAAAAATTCTGTGGTGAAGGCAAGCTGGAAAAAAAAATGGGTTGATAGCTAGAGGGGAGTGAGAGGCCAAGTTTGGTGGGTAGGTTAGTTTTGTTTTCAATTTTACTTGCACGTATTCTGCTACAGGGTAACTCTTCCTCTGCTGTCGTACATTTATCTGCAAACCCTGTGTTCAGTGTGTTAATTGAAGAGAGAATGTACCCGAGTGCCCTGCAGCTTCCCTGCAGCTGTCCCAGGTTCCATGCAGAGATGGCTGTAGGAACAAGTGGTTTTTCTGCATTTTTAACAAGTTTATTCAAGACTCCAGCTCTGTGCTCTCTTGTCCGGCTCTGGGAAGACAGGAGTCCTGTCTGTCCTGCCAACTGCTAGCAGTTTGATGGGGAAGCCTTGTAGGTGCTCTGTAGTCTGTGACCTGTGCCTTGAATCACGAAGGAAGGGCATTAGGTAGAGAAAACTGCCTGCTTCATAGAGACAGCCTGCTGAGCAGTGTGCAGACCTGTGAGGGGTTTGATAGAGCCAATTGGGGACTTGCGGGGGTGGGGAGGTGCAGGGGTGCTTTCCAGCAATTTAGGTTTGCTTGAGGAACAAAGCCAGCCTGTTTACTGAGTTCTGACAGATTCTTCTAAATGAGAAGAAAAGGAGTGGTTTAGATTTCCCCAAACCGGAGTCTTTGTGGGCTTATGCTTGTAAACAGTGGCCTTTTACTATGAGACTTAAATTTACTTTTTCGCCTAAAAGAAAATAAGGTCCAAAATTTCCCCCATTGTTTCACCTCTTAGAATGAAGCATGTTGTCAGTGTAATTGTTGCATGCCACTGTCTATTTAAGGTAACACAGGAAATTAACAGTTCATTTTCAAGAAAAACCGATTACCATCTGTTATTAGTAATCAACTAAAAACATCACTGATAGCAAGCATTGCTACTGGTCAGAGACACACTGAGCTTTAGAAAGCGGGGAAACAACCAGCATTCAGAATTGATTACCCTGTCTCCCCTTCAGGGACTGTGGTCAGTTATGATTACGTGATTCTGGAATCTGCTACTCAGAGGGCCATGTACTGTCATTCTCCCCAAACATGGAGCGTAGCATGAGCAGTCACACTTTGGAGACTCAGTGGAAACATGGGATTTTAACAGTGTTGCACCGGAAGAACCAGCTCTGTGTCTGTTTAGAGCAAGGTGTCCCCCCACCCCTTAGAAGAGTTTGGGAGTGACTTTTATTCAGGGCTCACCTGCCAGCTGCTATTCTCATACTTACCATTGCCCAGCAGTTTCACTCTGGCTACCCTTGTGGCGGCCATCGAGTGGTCAGTCACCCTGAAAGCTAGCCACTAACCTTTCGTGCTTCATACCAGTTGGTTTTAAACCAAATGCTTACCTTGTAATAGTGTTGAAGACTGCCTGAATTTTCAAGGTTGATATTCTGGAGTCTGACTAAAGGAAATTAGTTTGTTTTAATGATTCTAGGAGATGAATAGTCTTACAGGTTTTATCTAGAAATGGTTCTTTTTTATAAACATATAACTTAAGTTTGGCAAATTGGGAGTTTTGCATTTGCTAAGTAATAAAAAATCACTTCTGGTTTGGATCATGAATGTAGGGAAATAGAAAGTTCTCATAGTGTCAGCAACAGGGGAGAATATCCAACGTAATACTGGGTAACAGTGGTCTTAAGTAATTTTTCAGCAACCTGTGTATCTCAAGTTGTACGATTTCAAATAGAAGAATGAGGATAATGTTGGAAAATGTCTTTTGGAGTGTAACCTTTCCTTTTTTTAACTAGGCTAATTTTTGTTAATGTACTTGTTTTCACTATACAGTGAAATATTTTTTATTAGTAAGGCACACATGTATTGATTCTTTTAATTAGTACTTTTTTCAGTAGACTAACTTGAGATTGGGGAAAATCCAGTTTAACATTTTTCATTTTGTACATACTGATTTAAAGTATCAATTCTAATTTTCAAAATAGAAGGTAGCTAACCTTAGTACCTTGATTTCTAGATTTGGTTTATTTATTGAAAGAGACAAGAACTGGAAAGTTCTTTCCCTGGCGGCTGATGATTTGATCTCTTGGGTGCTATTTCCCAGGTCCTTAGGTACTTGCTCTCTAAGAGCTCAATTTCAGACATTCAGTTTTCTGCTAATGTCTGTGTTCTAAGATGAGTAAAAAAGTTACCTCATAACAGTGACCATCCTCCTGAACTGCTGCTCAGGGAGACTGAGTCTGCTTTATTGTGACATCATGTTAGAAACCATGCATACCTAAGAAAACCCAGAGACTTAGGGACTTAAAACATATATTTTAATTCCAGTATGATGGGCTGTGGGACAGCTGAGACCAGAAAGAAACATCCTCTATATGCTGGGACAGAAGCCACACTTGAAAGAAGTGCTAATAGATAGTACAGGTCAGCCTGGTATTTAAAAGAAGTGTCTCTGAAGAGGAAATAAGAACATGATGGAAACAGCTCCACTCCCTAATTTGGGTGTGGAGACTTGTATCTTTTAATAGGCTGGCAGTTTTAGGTGATATCACTGCAAACTTGAACAGAAAGTAAGAGTTTTTCTTGTTTCTTCACTTCCTCCTCCCAATCATAGCCTCCACTACTATCAGCATTGCACCAGAGGGATACATATGATGAAACTATATTGAAATATTACCACCCAGAGTTCATAGTTAGATTGAGGGTTTATGGTTTGTGTTGTGCATTTTGTGGGTTTGGACAAATAAATGTACAATGACACGTATCCACCACTGTGATATATAGAATAGTTTCACTGGCATGTGTCATTTTGTCTTTCTGGCCTTGTAATAACTCCTTTCTAACAGGAAATATGTTAGCTTGTTATTTGTTACTCCAAAATGTTCTTGCATCACCAAAATTATAAATCCCACTAAAGTCACCATTTGTCATAAAATAGTCACTGAAATTTTTAAGGAAACCTTTCAGCGTCTTAAGAGTCCTTAAGTGATTTACAGACTACTATTTTCTTAGGTCTTTTCACTATGGGGAATCATTCATGGGTTCATATGTGCATTTAACTAAAAGATAGGCATATTCCAGGCAGACGGTGGATGTGATGCAACTAGCCAGTTTCCAGTTGGTGCAATTCCAGCAGATTGATAGTTTACTTGACATCATGGACCTTAAACGTCATTCTTAAATGTTAATTGCCTGTAAAATACAGGTGCTAACAGATGTGATAAGCCAGTCTGCACCTGTGTCTGTCGGCTGTCACCTGGCACTGGGTCCTCCCCAACATCATTTCCAAATAACCTTTTTTGCGTAGCTGCGCCTAGTCAGTCAGACCCTCTTGGCTCTTTGCCATTTGCTCACTAGTGTCTTCCACCTCTTCCTCCTGCCTGCTACATTTAGACCAGGTATGTTTTTTCTAAAGGTCAGTATGCCCTTGTAATTTTAGGAAAAATTTTTATTCCTGGTCTTCCTACGTCATCACTTACTGTTCACTTTGTTCTAACCAGACTGCATAATTTTGTTCCCTTTGATGCCCCATGTTTTCGTGTGCTGTTTCTCTACCTTGGTGAAGCCTTTACCAGATGGGAAATTTCCTTCCTTTATACTCTCTGTTCTTAAGCACTTGAAGAGCTTCTCCCGTTGTTGTTTGTGTGACAGGCACTTTGGCTTCCCTCTACTCCATTACTCTGAAAATTCAGAACACAGTACAAGTTTGGCTTGGATTCATTTCCATGCAGATATCTGATATGTATGCAGCACTTCAGTATTAGTAAGTTAGAGCTATGTTTTCATTAATCTCAAAGCTTTTATGTACTGTAGGTATATTAAAGTCTGTTCGCCCCTTCACATGTAATGAAAGTCTTTCCATCATTTTTAATGGCTGCATAACATCCTATCAAATGCTACTTGCCCCAATGGATATATTAAACAACTTCTAAATGTTAGCTCCAGAAATGGAGTTACTGTTTCAGATGGCATGTCTATATACTTTTTAACTTGCTAGTGTCAAATTTATTTCCAACTACGTTTATAAAATTGTTTCTGCCAATAACTTATGTTTCTTCCTGATTGCATTTTATATATGAACTTTTTTAATTTTTGCCAATCTGTTACACCAAAATATTTTCACTTTTAATTTACATTTCCTTGTTTATGATTGGGGTTAAACATCTTTCATATATTGACTATATTTCTTTCCAAATTTTTGGATTAGGTTATCTTTTTCTTTTTACATTATAAAACCACATACATTATGTGTAGTTATTCCTAGTTTGTCTTGGCCGTTGCGTTAACATTATGGTGGTGTGATTTTCAATTTTTAGATACTAGTCAAATTTCTAGTATTTTTATTTCTGATTTCTGTATTACAAAGGCCTTCCCAGTCCTAAGATTATAAAAATTTTTCTTTTGGTTATTTTATGTAATTTCAATTCTTCCCTTTAATAAAGAGGTTTTTTTTTTTCTTTCTCTATTGAAACCTTCCCTGTTGATTTGAAATGTCACAGTTCTAAGGTAAAGTTCTGTAAATGTGACTTAATTTCATTTGTATTCTTGTCCCACTATTATTCTATCCCTTTCAGTTCTCTCTGAAGCATAAACTTTAGATAACCTAAAATTTTTTAAATCTTAAGAGTTTTGTTTGAACTGTATTAATGAATATACCTGAGGAGAATGGACATCTTTGCAACATGGAATCTCCTGCTTTGGACCCTATACTATCTCTCCGATGGGGTCCTCTTGTAAAATGTTACAACTTTTTCCTCTAGACCTTGTACTATTTTGTTGGATTTCTGCTTTCATATTTTATTGTTTTTATATCCATTTTAAAAATTGTGTTTCCTGTTAGACTTTGCTACTAATTTCTAGGTAACAAAACTATTTCATATATTCCCTTAATGAAAAATTAAGAAATCAACTGAAAAATTAAGTATACCTACTGTAACAGTGACAAATCTTCAATTTTTGTTTCACTGGATTTGTTGGGTAATAAGGGGCATCTTCCTTTTATTTAGCTTCAGGACATTTTAATATTAAATTTACTGCTTGCGGTGAATTTTTGCTGAGGATTTTTATGAAAACTGTTTTATCCAGTACTTTCTAGACATCTATTGAGATTACTTATTTAATTCAGTTAATGAAGTTATTGGTGTTATACTCTTCTTGCTTTCTTGAGATAAACTACTAGTTATGATATATTCTTTTTAATACCCGTTATTTAGAATACTTGAGTTTTCTTCATATGGTCTATACTTTTTTCCTCTCAAGGAGAAAGTTTCTCCTTGCCGTTTAATGCTTCTATACCTGGGCACTGGAAAGCCTTAGCTGTATGGTTTCACAACATCTATCCATAAAACTCAGTGAGCTTGGTAGCTTTATAAAGAGTGAATTTGGGGTGTCAAAGATTATTAATATATCCTCGCCACTTTCTCTAATCTTGAGCAAGCTACTGACTTCATCAGTTTTGGTTTTTTTGATGGGGAAGTGGGGATAACCAAAAGTAACTTCCAATTATTGTAAGAATTAAATGAGTCATCTGTAATTGCTTAGCAATTAGTTGTGTCTTCAGGTAAATGCTTATGTGTAGTATCCATAGTTACCATTGTTAGTCTCACAAATGGACTGATGCAGTCACTTCATCCTCCCTTACTGTGGCAGTGAGCATGTGAACATCCTACCAGACTGGGGTGAAGTTACAGAGAAACTAATTAGGATCATAAATTATTAAACTTGGCTCCAAGATGATTTTCTGAGGTTTTTGGAGTTTAATGAAAAAACATTAAAAACTTGTCTTTGTCCTTTTGAATGGAGCATAACATGTTAGGCTGAGAGGTAAAGTATAAAATGGAGACTTACTGCATTCTCATCAACAAGTAGAATGTGGTTTTTTTCCAGTCTTTTAGAATCCTTAATCTGATATTTCAAATGTATTTATGTTGAGTCATTTCTTTGTTTTTTGCTGGTGAACCAGAAGATCATGAAATGATTCTGCAGCAGGCAGGAGCATTATGCTCAGTTTCTTTTTTTGTATCTATCAGATAAGAGGCCTGCAAATGGAAGTAGTGTGCCTCACATCCTTTGTATGGTAATAGTAGTGATGCTGGCCCTTTTTTTACTGGTGTAACACTTCAGTTCATAAACATACTTCTAAAGAACCTAAAGGCTTTTGACATACAAATCTACACAAAGTATAAAATATTTTGGATTTTGAAGCATTTCTTTAAGTTTCAGAAACTACTAGTTTTTAGGGACTGTCATGACCAAGGGGAAATAACGCACATATTTAGAGTCAGAATCTTTGGCTAGGAAGGCTAAAGTTTTGAAGTTCAGCTCACTAAGTTGCCCTCTCTGAACCAAGGCCTCTGATTAAAGAATAAAAAAAGCTCATAGGTTTCAGGAATAAAAGCAGTTTGAAATGACCTCTAATAAACCTTAATAGAGGAGAAAAATGGAAAATGGTTTGAGATACACCTATTTCCCAGTAGACTCAGGGACACAGACCTCTCATCCTTGCCTCCCTTAATTCACTGCTAGCTTTTCATCATGTCTTTCTGCAAGTGGCGGACATCAGTGGAAACAGTCCTTGCAGTAAGCCTAAACCATCTAATATGAAAAACGTTCTCCGAAATGTTTAAGGGGAATGTTGATTCTCTGTCATCGGGCATGAAAATGGACAAGGGAAGGACCTAGGTCAGTGGAACTCTGCCTAATAGTTGTCAGTACTCACCAAGAAGCAGTTTCGGCTTTTATCATCTATATCCTGCTTTTATCTTTGAGAATATTGGGGAATTTTTTTCATAAAATTGTTAGTTTATGCACTGCCGTAGTCAACTGTTCTTTACATACATATGCTATTACATATTTTTCCTTTAAAGTACTGATGACTTCTTTTTTCAGAGCAATAATGAAATTTCACAGTATGAAAATGGAAGAAATCAATAAAATTATCCGTGACCTTTGGCGAAGTACCTACCGTGGACAAGGTAATTAAATGGTATATTAAATGTTCTTTCCAAAGCTCTGTCCCCAACTCTTGCCTGTATCCTAGGCCGCTTTCTGAACATTGCCTGATTTTCTAAGAATTCTTATCTTGACAATATAACAAGAAAAAAAAAGTGCTAAGTTTTCTATTCCAAGCCAGATAGGACTCACTTGATGGTACATGTTATATTTAACTGATGACATAACAGGTTCTGTTGAAGTGGAGATAGGGGTAAGCTGAAAAGTGATAAGAAACTTTTCAGAGGGTAACTGAGAAAAATGAGTGTGAAGTGCAGGGTTGGGGCATCTGGGTCCCTTCCAGCCAGAAATCCTCTCAACCAGCCAACATTTCCCCACAGTGATGGCAGTCTCAGTCTGCTCCTGAGTTTGTGATGATGTTGGTGAAGGATAAAAGGGTACATGTAGGTGCCTTTGAAACCTTCTTCTCTTTGTGTCAGATATTGAATACATAGAAATTCGGTCTGATGCTGATGAGAATGTATCAGCTTCTGATAAAAGGCGGAATTACAACTACCGCGTGGTGATGCTAAAGGGAGACACAGCCTTGGACATGCGAGGACGGTGCAGTGCTGGACAGAAGGTGGGTGCCTCCCAAGCTTAGGGGGCCTCCTGACAAGCTGCCGGGTAAAAAGAATCCACAGCAGCTACCCTCATACTTTCTCAGTTCTAACCAGCATTTCTTGCAACTAAATAGACTTTTAGGAAAAGGGCCTGAAATTTTTTCACAAAGTAGCTAGATGTGAAAGGAACTGAATGAAGACTACTTGTTGTTTCATAGCCCTTTGTGAGAATGAAGTCACTGTGTCATCAGTGAAAAGACTACCTTCTTGTACCTGCTACCAGTTTTTTTAATGCACTTGTAAGATACATCCTGATTTCATAGAAGTGTTTGAGCCAGATAGAGTAGGTGAGAGTTTCTTTCAGAAGGCAGCTACCTCAGCCCTACAGCCTCGCCTGTGAACCCTGTGAGGCAACTTTGCCCAAGCCACAGGCCCCCTTCCTTCAGAGTAGATGCAGGTGATCATACCTACATACTACTACATACTGTTGAATAAAAATTTAAAAGCTGGAAGTGGATGCTCACTTATCTGAGTTATATTCATACGTGGTTTTCAATTTATGCAGAGTCATTCCATGCAGTATGTATTTCATTGTCAGCCCAGACAGCTGATACCAGTTTTCGGCATCTGCAGATTATTATCTTAGTCATAGTCTGCAAAAGTGACAAATTTGTGATCTACAATCAGTATCCCTATTAGTTATGATGATCTTCAGTAATAATTATGAGTGAATTTGAAACATGGTTTCTTTGGATTAAAAATATTCTCTGAATTTCACGGCTAGTTTTTATAACTTAGAGTTGCTAATTACTTCCTTGGCATGGGGGGCTCAGAGCTCCAGCATGCTGGTGGCAGTTCACAGGAAGGAAGTGCTGTCCCATAAAGGGCCTAGGGCAGCCCTGCTGGCGGCCTTCCCACCGAGGCCTTGAAGAGCAGCTGTTAACTGTTCACAAACCTCATGTGGGCACTGATGTGGCTTCATGCAAGTTCAGGGAGAGGAGGAATTTACAACTTACGTAGGAGTTTATGCTTCCTAGAGTAGGCCTGCACTTCTCTGTCCTTTATCCCCTTATGACGTCAGTCAGGCCTGGGAGTTCTAGCATTGGGTGTCTAGTAACCATGACAGGGCCTCCTCGTTTCACTTGCTCATGTTTCTTACAGGTAGCAAAAATAAAGCCCATTTCTGTACACCTTTGACCCAGGAATTCTCCTTCTCTCCCTTTTTTGTCTTTCTGCCCCATCTTTCTCTTTTAAAGAGACGCTGCCAGGTCTGTGTGCTTCCCTAAAGGAAGGAGCACGAGCTGAGCTCTGGTGCTGTTTTCTAGGTGTTAGCTTCACTCATCATTCGCCTGGCCCTAGCCGAGACGTTCTGCTTGAACTGCGGCATCCTGGCCTTGGACGAGCCAACGACAAATCTTGACCGAGAAAACATTGAATCTCTTGCCCATGCTCTAGTTGAGTAAGTATTTCAAATTTTTAAAGTAGGATTAAGAGTGAATACCTTCTGTAGATGGAGAAACTAGTGGACACCAGACCTTCGGCTTTTCTGTTGGCAGTAATCCAGATTCTTACCATCAAGGTACAAGGTAGCTCATGCACAGCAGCCCCAGACATAGCCTGTGTCTCCCCAAGTGTGTTCACAGGGAGCCCAGGGTGAGGGCTTCCTGGCATGGTTTGGATTTTCTATAAAATCATCAGGTGGTGGCCCATGTGTCACCTAGGCCACACAGACAATTGAGGAGTGACAGTGATTGAACTGTCCCTCCAGCTCTATTGTCAGACAGCATTTATGGGGGGGGGGGAACTCATGGAAAAGTACAGTGGTTGCTCTGGGTTCTTTTTCTTGCCCTGGTTTAAGGACTGCTAACAGAAGGGCATTTTCCCCTGAGGTAAAGAATCTTGGATATGATCCTGGCTCCAGGTAGACTTTCTAGCAGATGGTGTTTCCTGTCTGACCACAGTTGAACAACCATAGTGCTACCTTTCTCGGTGTGACCAGCAAATAAGACCCAGCTGCAGGCAAAGGAAAGTCTTTCAGGCTCAGTCTCATTTACCTCAGCAGATACACGATGAGCAAAATGTCCTCCCTACACCCACTCAGGCTCCCAGTGTGTCATGCTAGTGATGCATCTAGTGACTGCTTGTGGCAAAATTCTAAGTAGACACAGCTCCGAAGAAGGCAGAGGGACTTGCATATGTTATTCCCCTTGCTTGTAGGGTTGTTTTTTTTTTTCTGCTGCCCGAGAAAATTACTAAGAGAGCCACCAAAAAAAAAAATCCAGGCAAAGGGATGTCAGACTCCTAAAATTGAGCAGCATAAATATTAAGGAAAACTTTGTCAAACAATTCTGCCTACCTAACCTTTGTGACCTGGAAGAGTTGAGCCAGGTACCCCATTGTTGGGTGGAGGTGGGACCCCTTCCTGGTTGGGCTGCAGACCTAGGTCCACCATTGTGCCCCTCCCCCCACTTCCTGCAGGGCTGTCGGCACCCGGCACTCACACGTTACAGGAAAAGCCTGGTGTCACACACAGCACGTTCACATGTCTGCTGAGGTTTTCACTGGCTTTTTCAAATGAAGGGTTATTGGTGATCTTTTAGTAATAAAAGGTTCCAAATATATTGTTTCAGGATAATCAAAAGTCGCTCACAACAACGTAACTTCCAGCTTTTGATAATCACGCATGACGAAGATTTTGTGGAACTCCTAGGGCGTTCTGAGTATGTGGAGAACTTCTACAGGATCAAGAAGAACATGGATCAGTGCTCAGAGATTGTGAGATGCAGTGTTAGCTCCCTGGGATCTTATGTCCATTAACTGTTCATGCCAGGTCCTCAGGCAGCAGCTCATTTCGGGTGTCAACTGCTCACAAATAATCTCTGAAAGGAGCTTTGTGTCTTAAGATTTTATGTATCTGAGAGGCTATAAAGTCACTTAAATTTTTATATGAATATTAAACTGAGTTGGTTCCCACCCTCTTCAGCCTTAGCTGGAGCTGCTTACTCTACCTGTAATGACTTGGGCATTGAGGGGGAAAGTCAGTGTTGAGTGTGTGAAATCTGAATTGTTTTCCTTGACTAAAAGTTTTTAAAAATGGAGTTAGCAGTGAGTATAGCTAAGCATGACCAGGAATTATAATACTTACCTCTGTTCTTTATAAATCTGGGTATGTAACCTCATTTTCTTGGCCTCAGTATTCCCAACTGAAATTTGAAGTGGTTGAGTGGGACTTCAGAATCTGAAAGGAACCTTACCTTAGGTAATCACCTATAGCCGTACCCATATCCCTGTAGTAGATGCTGAAACTTAAGTATAGCTAGGGTTGAGTGCTACATTTACTCTTACATATCCATACCTATGATAATTTTATAATAGTATACCATAAGTCATGTGCATACGCTCCCCACAAAATCCTTAGTGTTTAGAATTTTGGGACCACAGTTGACTGCAGGCAAATGAAACCACTGATGGGAGAGGGGCAGAGAGTTGTCATTCAAGGTCCCATCTCTGCCAGGTAGTCAAGCAAGCTTGAGAGAAAACACCCCCTTCCAGTGCATACCACATTTGGGACCCTCACCACAGCAAGACCTATCTTCACTTGGGGCCTGACTATGAAGTCTGTAGCTCTTCTCCCTGCAGCCTGTGTACTCTCTCAGCCTTACCGTTCCTGAGTGGAATGCAAGCATTGTTCACTCTCAAAGCCATGGCTGGTGGGGTCCAGTCATGCCTGGTAGAGCAGCCCCAGAACATTCTCTCTAATCATTCAAATAAAAAGCCCAGTCTCACTCCTGGAAATTGAGTATCTTGAAGCCTTTCACGAACATCACATACGTTTGAATTAGATTTTGTGGAGCGTCTGCTTCAGAGTCTGCAGTCATGGGGCACTTTTCTGTCACCTGATGATCCAGACATCCCTTTTGCAATCAGGGTCTCAGAGAATTCAGATCTAAGGTATGTGGTAAGCTGAAGGAGGACCTCCAAAAGTATCCCAGTCTTAATCCCTAGAAGCTGTGGGACTTCGCAGGTGTGGTTACAGCTGAGAGTCTTACGGTGGCTGTTCCAGGGGCCCTAAATGGAATGGCAGGATCCTGATAAAGAGACAGATGCAGAACAGGGAAGGCAGTGTGCAGGGTTCGGAAAGAAGAGCTTTGGGAGAGCTTCAAGGCAGGAATTACAGGTTAACTAGACACTTAAAAAGGCGAGGGGAGAAACAGCACCCTCGGCCTCCAAAGAGAACCAGACCCACGGACACCTTCACTTTTAGCCCAGTAAACCTGATTTTGGATATCTAATCTCTATTAGATGCTAAATTGTGTGGTTTTAATATGCTGAGTTTGCGGTAATTTTTATACCAGCAATAGGAAGTGAATACAAAACCATTGTACACAATCAGTTAAGTCCATACCTTCAGAGAACTGAACAAAGGAGGAAGCCTGGTTGAGAAAGGCTAGTCCAGATGCTGAGGACACTGCCCGGTGATACTAATTAGCTTTGGAAAGATTAAAACATCCACTTGA
Source organism: Uropsilus gracilis (assembly GCA_004024945.1). Taxonomy (NCBI): domain Eukaryota; kingdom Metazoa; phylum Chordata; class Mammalia; order Eulipotyphla; family Talpidae; genus Uropsilus; species Uropsilus gracilis. The sequence goes on from PVHY01000950.1 coordinate 112,484, forward strand.
CCAAGTGGCAATACCTTAACAAAGGAACCGTAAGAAAAAAAACCCATTTCAGCCCAGAAATCAGTTCGTTACATCTTAAATATACTTAGTAGCCAAGGTGCTTACATCCCAAGAGTATTTCAGGAAGTGACAATGAATTATTACCATCATAAGCCAAAGGGGAAAATTCCTGATAGATGCTTACATAATAGTTGATAAAGTGCAACATCTAGCTTTAGCAGACTTAATTTGTGCACTTTCCTTAATGTTACTTGCCATCTAGTAAAGTCATGTTAATAGCAAAAGATAAAAGATAAATTTTCCCATTTAACTACAAAGTCATTTAGAAGTACCTTCTAAACATGTCTCTGATCTGGCCACTGCAACAAGGGTCACATCTAGATCACCCTGAGGCTGTGGCATCCCCTTTAAGAGGGCGCTCTATTTCTCCTATGGGGCGTGGAGAAGGGCTGCCTTTGCTTTTCATTGCTGCTGCTCCATGTAAATATGCCCACACACACTTGGCGTGCAGGTGTGTAGTATGGCAGGAAAGATGATGTTCCACACTACTGGGGCTTAAATCCCAACGCTGCTTGCTAGCTGGGGAGCCTTCCACTATGCCTCTCCTGCTAGTTCCCTTCTCTGGATGTGAAACTGCTTAGAACTACCTCGCAGCGGCAATTACATGTTCAAGAAAAACCTTGCTTGTTGCAATTCTCTATAGTCCCCAGTCTGCTCGCTTTCCCTAGCTGGACTTTAAGCTCCCCAGGTCACTCTCATTAGCAATACTAATTTGTTAATCATTGGTGACTTTGTTCATCATCTCCACATCATCTGGTACAAGCCTTGGCTACTTGTCCTCCAGTGAGCAGTCAGTGCTCTCTGGTGTTCCTCCACAACCTGTCTTTCCATGACCGTACTCCTCTACAACCCAATTTTTAACATCGCGCTCTCCAACAATCCACCGCTCCCTATCTTTACAATTTGTTTCTGGGGTCTTCCAGGACCTGGCAGAGATGAACAACTAAAAAAGCACCCAAGTCCCACAAGAAGGAAACATATTTGTTCACCTTTAGGTATCTGCGAGAAGGCAAGGCTCTCTGACTTGGAAGCAGCACTGTGTGTGCACTCATACATCACTTGCTAGAGCCAGAGCTGGTGGGCACCATCGTAACACACACTCTGCCCTTGAGATGAGACTTGTACACCCACCCTAGTCATGCTGGCCATGTCTTCTACCTCAAAATAACCTGCAGAAAACCCACTGAAACCAGAGGAACTCTGGAAATGTAAGTCAAAGGATGCTATCTTAGTGCCTGCCCGCAGCCTCAGAGCGATTCCCAAGTATACTCCAGTGAAGAGATGGAATGCTCACCTAGAGTCCTGATCCTGCAACAGTCCCCAGGGGAACATCTCACTGATCTGGAAACCAGGCTTTACAGCAGTGGCTTCACAGAACCACATGTGGACATCCTTTTAAAGTGCTTCCAGCCTGCAGCTAGGTGCTAACATCTCCCCCCTTGGAACAAGGACCCTCACAACCATGGGAACCCACTGACAGTAAACGCAAGTTGCCTAGGCAACCACAGGGACTCTGGAAATGACCAGAGTCCCAGGGCAAAACTGAATAAACTTCAACACCTACACAAGGCCACTCTTTCAAGATTAGTAGAGGCCACTGTTTCACCAAATACTTAGAAACAGCTAAGCAAAGCAGAGAAAAAGGTCTGTGTTCTCAACAATTTAGTGAATGGAGACAGGCAATCTATCAGGTAAAGACTTCAATGTAATGGTCATAAAGCTGCTCATAAAACTCAGGTTACATATATCATCCATACATAGGTATATATATATATATAGAGAGAGAGGATAGTAATTGAGAGGCTCAATAGAATTTATGAAGCAGAACTGGTGAGGTCAAAGATAGGGCCGTGAAGCCCAAACATAACAAAAAATTACTTGTAGAAATTAAGACTGCTTATGTGACCTGAAACAACATCAAATAACATCTATGGTATAGGGATCCCAAACATGGAGCAAAAGAGTTGTAGAAAATCCATTTGAAGAAATGATGGCTGAAAACCCCCTTGGTCTGCAATAACCAGGATACAGAATTTTTGCACATAGTTCGAAACAAGAATTCAAAGAGATTCACACCCAGGAAATACTAGAATCCAATATTGAAAAGTTTAGAATACATAATCTTAAAATCATGAGAGGACATGTCCCATGAAAACATTATATAAAAGGGTACGCCTGACAATCATGCACAAAAGGCACCAGCAGATATTTCAGCAAATCCTGCAAACCAGAAAGGAGTGACAAGGCCGGGTACGGTGGCTCGTGCTTCAGCCTATGAAGCAGCTGGGGCTAGGGATCGCGGTTCGAATCCCGTCTGGGGCCCGTAGCAAGACCTAATTCCAAAAAAAAAAAAAAAAAAAAAATAGCTGGGCGTGGTGGCGCGTGCCTGTCATCCCAGCTACCTGGGAAGCTGAAGCTGGGGATTGCTTGAGTCTGTGGTACCCCGGGCAACGTGAGCCTGCAGTTCCACGGGCAAAAACAGCGAGACCTAGTCTCAAAAAAGTGACATATTTGAGCACTGAAAGGTAATTAAGGATTTTTCTAGACAAGCAGAAGCTAAAAGTACAATACTAAACCAGCTTTATGAGAAATATGTCAGGGTCTTCACTGAGTTAAAAAGAAATGGCACAATTGAAATGCGAAAGCATGAAAGAACTCCCCCTTGTAAAGAGAAATAGTAGTAATGGCACTGGATCAACCACAAAGCTACAATGAAGGTTAAAAGACAAAAGTAGGAATATCTGAAATTACAATAAGTAGGGAGACACGAAAAGGGTGTGAAATGTGATGTCAAAAGCACTAAACACAGGACAGAATGAAAATACAGAGAATATCATTAAACCATGAAGGAAAGGAACTACAAAAGAAAAAAAAAAACCTGAATAAAACAATACTTAATGTACATACTGCCTGCAAGACACCCACTGCATAGCCAAACATACTGAAAATGAATAGATGGAAAAAGAAAGTTGGTATAGTCATCGTAGGTCAAACAAAATAGAATTTTAAAGAAAAGCTATAATAAAAGTAACAAGGAGGGGAGCATTACATAGTGATAAGAGAATAAATTCAGCAATAGGATAAAACATTTTTAAGTATGCAAGGTAGGGTTACTTACATATATAAAGCAAATATTAACAAACCTGAGAGAAATTAACAGCAATACAATAATGGTAAAGAACTTCAATACACCTACAGACAATCCAGGTAGAAAAATCAAGAAGAAAACATTGGTCTTACATGAGGCATTAGACCAGATGCTAGTTAATATAAGGTATATACAGAATAGTCTCCAACAGCAACAAAACACATTTCTTAAGTGCACATGGGACATTCTGCAGAGTAAATTACATATTAGGTCACAAAACTCAAATTTAAGAAGGCTGAAATATTAGGCATTTTTTTCTGACCACAATGATATGAAACTGGAAATCAATTACAAGGAGAAAACGGGAGGGAGGTGTTAGGTGAAGACTACTGATTTCACTGATTACTGAGTTAGTGAAGAAATTGAATGGGATGCAGCAAAGTGATTCTCAGAAGGGCACCATGATCACACAACCTTAAGAACAGGAAATAGCTCGAATAAACAACCTAGCAGTAAAAATAAAGGAACAAATGAGGCCCAGTGTTAGCAGAATGAAGAAAATGTAAAGATCAGAACAGAAATAGAGATGAAACTAGGAACTGATCCTGAGAAGATAAAATAGACAAACCTTAAACTAGACTTACCAAGAGAATAAGAGAAAAGAGCATAAATCCAAAAAAATAAGGAGGAAAGGTTACAGTAGATAATACAGAAGATCCTAAGAGACTGTCATGAATTATGTGTCAAAACATATTGGGCAACCAAGATGAAATAAATTTCTACGATCATACAAAACTTCCAAGACTGAATCAGGAAGATAAAATCTGAATGGACCAATTACCAGAAAAGGAGATTGAGCCTGTATCAAAACCTCACCCAAAAGAAAAATCTAGGACTAGATGGGTTCAGTGGGGATTTCCATCAAGCATACCAAGAAAATGTAATACCTATTTCCAGTCTCTTCCAAACACTGAAGAGGAGGGACACACTTTTTTTTTTTTTAAAACAAAGCTAGCAGGTGATACTAAAACCAGAGAAATACACCCCACCCCACATCCCACACACATGTAAGTACAAGTCAATATCCCTGATAGGTGCGAAATTTTTCAACAAAGCATTAGAAAAACACGTTAAATGAAAAGATCATACACCACAATTAAATGAGATTCAAGCATGCAAGGAAGGACGATTCAATATTCACAACACAGTATGATACAGCACATCAACAGAATGAAGAATAAGAATCATGATAATTTCAATGGATACAAAGAAAGCATGTGAGTAAATTCAGCATCCAGTTAGGGTCTTTACAAAAATGTCAACAAAGTGGATATAGAGAAAACACAATTCCATCTAATAAAGGCCATGCCCGGGAACCCTAGGCTACACTGAGGAACAGAATGACTTTAAGGTCAGGGGTGGGAAAGAATGCCCCCTGCCACTTTTATCCCACATTTACAAATTGGAAAAAAAGTAAAACTGTTACTATTTGCAGACAACAGGATTTCACATATGGAAAAACCTAATTCCATATGCAAAATCCAAAAATACCCCAAAACTAGTAGAACTAACAAGTTAGTGCAGTAAAGTTGCTGAATACAAAAGTTAATACACAAAATTCTATTGCATGTCTATATACCAACAGTAAACTATCAGACACATGAATAAAACAATATAAAGAACACAGAAACCACCCCCCCTTACAATCACATCAGAAAGAAGAAAGTCCTAGAAATAAATTTAACCAAGGAAGCAAAACTAAGAAAATTAGAGCACTGGTTAAAGAAATTAAAGATGACACATAGATATGGAAAGAATATTGTTCAAATGTCCATATTACCTAAGGCAAATCTACATTCAATGCAGTCAGAATTCCAATGGCATTTTCATAAAAATACAACAGTCCTAAAATTAGGCCCCAAATAGCCAAAGCAATCTTGAGAAAGAACAAAACTGGAGGTGTCATTCTCACGGTTTTCAGCTGTATTACGAAGTTGTAGTCATCACATGGAATTAACATAAACACAGATCAGTGAAACAGAACAGAGAAACCAGAAAGCAACCCACACAAATATGGCCGGCCCTTCAAACAAAGTAAAAATACAATGGGAAGAAACCTTCCAGCCTTCGGTGAGTCTTGCCAGAACCCCGAAGACCAGCAGAAGCCTCATAGCTGCCGGTAGGACTCTGCTAGCACCTGTCTGGACTGCAGAGGGCTTGCCATCTCCCAGGAGGTCTCTCCAGCACCCACCCTGATTGCTGAGACCTCAGAAAGCCACAGCAGGGAGTCAGTGGCCTCCGGGAACTCCTGTGTGCCCCGCCAGCATCTCCTCCAGACAGACCATAAGAGACACTAACACCGAGCCCCCCAGAGAAGTGGACCCTTGTGGGTCCCTTCCACACAGCTCTGCCACCCACAGCACAGCAGGAGACTCAGTCCTGAGTCTCCCTGGCACTCTGCTTACTGTCCTCTTCTACGCCCATCATCCCTTGCCGGTACTAGTGAAAGGATGGTCCTGCCCCCAGATTCTTTCCTCTTGGTACTAATTACCTTAACCCCCATCCCCAAGTCACTGACTCAGGCAACATCAAAGAAATCCGCCTCCCCTAGGCCACTTTGCTAAGTTTGGCCAGAGGGAAACCAATCACTTGACAGGAAAATACATCACCTACCTGACAAAAGCCCCACTCCTAGACAAGATAAAAGGACACCGCCATGCAGTCAGGTGTGACTCTCCTGGTTCCTGCTCTTGGCTGTGTGAGCGACCCACCATGGTTTCTCTCCTCAATAAAGGGCCTATTTCTCCACTAGTCTCTGTTCTCTTAATTTCTTCTTTCATCTCCAACCTCTCCCTTTGCCAAAAAAACCTAACAACTGCTCCTCAGATTACTGCACATATGCAAACACAACAGTGTGAAACTCTATCCCTATTAAACCCAGAGAAATTTAAAATGAAGACAGAACACATCCAAATGCCAAATGCCAGACAAAATTACCCTAAAAGGAGCCCTAACTAAGCAGAGTGGGAGTTCAGGAAAAACAGTCTGGTCACTCTTGAAGAACTCAAAAAAACAACAGAATAAAGATCAGGAAAATATGAAGCATCTATAATTAAAATAAGAAATATTGTAGCTGCATAAAATACAATGGGAGACAATAGCAGACCAGCAGAAGCAATGAAGAGAATGAATGAACTTGAAAATACAATGTTGGAGATAAGTGAATAGAACAATGTAAAGAAAAAAAATCTTAAATTAGCATGAGTACTCTGGGATAACAGAGAAATAACATCCATTTTATGGGGGTTCCAGAAAGAAAAGGCAGAGAAAAAATTTTTAAAAAGATGAAAACTGAAAACCATCACGATTTGGGACATGAAATAGATGTTATGATCCAAGAACCCTAAAGAGTTCCAAACAAAATAATACCAGACTCAGGCATGCTACATGTGTGCACAAGCACACACACACACACACACACACACACGCACACACACACACACACACACAATAAGGCTGCTCTAAACAAATGACAAGTATTAAATATCAACATCATCAAGAGAAAAAATGGTAAGCTACAAGGGAACACCAAGTAGATTGTCAGCAGATTTTTTAGTCAAAGCATTACAAGCACAGAGGGATTGAACATAGACATCTAAAGCACTTAAAGAGAAAGACTACCAGTCCAGAATCCTTTACCCAGACATGAATATTCAAAACAGAAGGAAGAGTAAGACGCTTCATTGAAAAGCAGAGTAAAAGAGCTGATCAACACCAAGCTGTATAAGAATGAAATTCTAAAGGGGTTATTATAAAGCAACAGAACACTGAATTGAGGTGGACCCCTAAGTCACTTAACATGAAGAGAGAAGAGGAAAGTCTCAACAAGGCCCATCAGAACCAGTCAGTAGAGATCCCCACAATGGACCACAGAGAGCACCCATCATACTAACCTCAGTAGAACTCACCCATAAAAATGATAGCAGTGGCACATATGACAACGGGCATAGAGCTTAAACAAGACATAACAGGAAACCCTCAAAAATAAATGAAAAGACAGAACAAGCAAACAAACAAAAATTACAAAATGACGATGAGCACTGAAGTTTCAATAATCACCTAAATGTAAATGACCTGAACTCACCAATCAAAAGATCACAAAACAGCCAATATACTACTCCAGGGTGAAAAACTAGATTTCCCCCATTAGATCAGGAACAAGAGAAGGAAGCTGATTGTCAACCTTTTCTTTAACTTGGTATTAGAGATTTTTGGCTGGACCTAATTGTCTAAACATAGGAAATAATGGGAATCCAAATTGGAAAAGAAGTGAAACTACCACTATTCGCACATGATTAATACGGTAATATGTTAAAAATCTACTCCAACACAAAGTTACTAGAAACAATAAATGAACACTGTGAAGTGACAGGTTACAACAGCAACGTACAAAAATCCACAGCCTTTTTATATTCAAAGAAGCAAGAAAAGAATTTAAGGAAATTATAATTGCTTTAAAATAATTAAATATTGCAGAATTCTAAGAAAGGAGGTAAATGAACAATATGAGAACTACAAAATATTACTAAAGGACTTGGATAGCAATATAAGGAGATGACAAGATAGCTCATGTTCATGGATGGGGAGAATCAATATGATAAATGACTATCCTGCCTGAAGTGATAGACAATTTAACACACTCCCATCCAAATATCAGCAATATTTCTAAAAATATATTTCAATTTGTATGAACAAAAATATTTAAATGTATATGGAACCATAAAAGGCCCCAAATCACAAAAACACTGAGAAAATAGAAGAGAAGTAGAAGTGTCACATTAGCTGATTTTGAACTTCACTACAAAACAGTATTAAAAATAACAGGGTTTTGGCATAAAAGGATTCACGTGTCAGTGGAATAGTACTGAGAACCAGAAATGAAATAAATAGAAGATGCACATTCATACTAGTATGAATCTATGATAAAGCTACTATAACCATAAAATGGAGAAGTCTTTTTAATGAATGGCCCTAAAAAGTTGGAAAGCTACATATAAAAACAAATGAAGCTAGATAACTCAGTAATACCATACAGAAAAATAAATTTCAAATGAATTAAAGATTTAGATATAAAACTTTCAACAATAAAATACATGAAAGAAAACATTGGCAATCCAACCCATGATATCAACAATAAAGGTAGTTTGGGTGACCCAACTCCTACAAGGGAATTAAAATTAAAAACATAACTAAGATAACTTCAAATTTAAAAAACTTCACAGCAAAAGAACATTCAAGACAGTTAAGTAGACACCTCTTGAATGGAAAAAAAATCTACACAATATATAATTGTATAATATACACAATATAGTATGCAACATACAAATGGCAAGTTAATATCCAAGATATATTTAAAAACTCATAATTTAACAATGGAATATTATTTGTCAATCAAAAAAGACAAATGTCATTTGCAGCAACATGGATGGAGCTAGATGGAGCTACAAGGACTCGTGCTAGCAGAAATAAGACAGAAAAAAAAAGAGAAAAACTGAACGGTCTCACTTACATGAGGCATAAAGGGAACACAGAGAAGAAAAATTCAGAACTAACTCTCAGCAAAATTGAAGCATAGAGCATGAGAAGGGGAGGAGGGAAAAGTGGAAGTGGGAGGGGCACAAAAGACTAAGATGATGGTTCACAGGTGATAAGGTAATGGGAGAAAATGGGGTAGATAACAATGTAAAATAAAATGAATAATTAAAAAATAATAATAAAAACTCATAATTTAGGCATAAATAAACTAAATAAATAAATGGGGAGAAGATATGAACAGACAATTCACCAAAGAGGATGTTCAGAAAGTCAAAGGACATGAAGAATTGCACATTGTCACTTCTAGTAAGAAAGATGTATATTAAAGATACAATGAAAAAACACCTTACACTCATGATAATGGCACATTTAAAAAGAACCCCAAGAAAAAGGGAACCTCTTACATGTCAGTGGGGATGTCAACTGTTGCAACCATTATGAAGAACAACATGGATTTATCATAAAAAATTTTTAAAGGATTGTGGTTTGTGTGTGATGGGGGTGGTGTCTTTGCCTGGTTTTGGTATTAGAGTAATACTGGCCTCATAAAACGTTTTAGAGAAGGATAGGTAGGTATTAGATCATCTTTGAAGGTTTAGTAGAACTCACTTGTAGACCGGGATTTTTGGTTTTTGGTGAGGAGTTTTGATTGCTGTTTCAATTTCCTTACTTGTGATTGGTCTCTTCACAATTTCTAATTCTTCTCTATTCAGACTCAGATGATAGTGGATAAGAATTTATCCATCTTTATTGGGTTATTAAATTTATTAGTATATAAATCTTCATAATATTCTCTAATTATCCTCTGAATTTCCAATTTCCCTGATAAAAACAGATGGGAAAAAACTTCAATATTGTCTTAGCCAATCAAATTCAACAATACATTAAAAGGATCATACACCATGACTAGTGGGATTCATACCAGGGACACAAGATGGTTCGACATCTGAAAATCAATCAATGTAATCCACCATATCAACAGAAATATAAAAATCATATGATTATAGCTACAGCTGCTGAGAAAGGATTTGCCAAGATTCAGCATCCATTTATATTGAAAACCCCAGAAAACCTGGGGATAAATAGAACATAGCTTCATATAATAAAAGTCATATACAAAAAAACACAAAAACCTACAGTTAACATCATTCTCGATGGTGAAAAACTGAGCTTTTTCACTAAGATCCAGTACAAGACCTCTGGTACATTCACATGTGTAGTTGGTACATGTCCTTGCTCAACTACTTTTCTACATAGTATTGAAAGTCCTAGTTAGACAACAGAAAGCTATAAAAGGAATCCAAATTAAGAAAAAAGTAAAACTGTCGTTATTTTCAGGTGACATAATATACACAGAGAATTCTCAAAACTCCACAGAAACTAACCCAAACAGTTAATCAAAGTGGCACAAATCACAAAAATTAATTACATTCCTATATACAAAAAATGAGTTAGAAGAGGAAAAAATTAAGAAAGTAATCACATTTACAATTAGATCAAAAAATTGAAATATGTGGGAAATAAGCTTAATAAAAGAAAAAGACCTAGACCAAAAAAAAAAAATCAGAAAACAAATCAAAAACCCCTATAAGATGCTGTTTTATACTATTTCTTTTTTATTTTTTTTCCATTTAAAAAAAAATTACATAGATAAATGGTTGCTGGGATGCCTTCCCTCCTCCCCCCACAACCCTTATGGTCCGTCTGTTCACTCAGACTCCTCTCTCATTGTTTGATGATTTATGTTCAGTGCATGGGTCTCTCTTCCTTTTCTGTGGTTGTGTTTATTTGACAGGTGAGTGACTCTGTTCCTGGTACACAGCATTCTGTGCGTGAGGATTGTAGTCTTAGCTTTGTGTTGGGCAGCCTGTCTATGCTCGTTTGAGGTTTAACAATGTCTTCTCATTGCTGGCTGCCCATTCCAGTCTATTCTCCCGGTATATCCTTTGCCTCTTTACCCCGCAGCTCTGCCTTCTGGCTTGTGGGGGCCTTGCTCTAGTCCTTTTCTGTAGTGAGGTTTCTCAGAGAGAGTAGGCATCCACCAATGGCCTTTGTGGATATGTCCACTCTCTCCCTTTGCAGATTTGTTGTAGAGCCAGTTCCCCAACTCTGTGGGCTTCCTCTCCCACGGTGTGGGGAGGGACTCCTTGTTTTCTTGGGTGGCATATCCTGAAATGGGGTCTTGGTTCATGCATTCCTGATGAGTTTGTAAGCACACTTTTGTGATAGGTCTTCACCATGGTTTTTTCTCCAGTCCATCATGTTCTATGATGATCCTTTTCCTGCGTCCTGCATTGGCAGGATCCTTATCTGGTCCCTCATGTGTTCTATGTCGCTGTTTGCAAAGTTTGTTTTTCTTACTCCTCCCGAGGATTAAGTGGATTGAGAGTGAACTGGCAAGACCTCCCCTCCCTGATCTTGTGTGGGTCTTTTCTTGCCCATACTCCAGTCCGGTCCGTGTCTGCCAGGCCAGCCCCCAAGGCCCTCTTACCAGTCAGTTTGACGGCAGAGGGTGCTCAGTGGGTGTGCAATTGGTGCAGTTGCCAGCCAGAGGCCGGCTGGCAGCTGTGGGTACATGCCGATCAGGGCACGCGTGACCCCCCACAGGCCAAGTTGGCTGGAGCTTCCCAAGTCTGCTGCTTTATACTATTTCTTTTATTTAACAAAGGAATAGAAAAATATTCTCTGCTCATGGACTAGAAGAATCAACATTGTCAAACTGGCTGCCCTACTCAAAACACTGTACAATTCAATGCAATACCAATAAAAATATCAGTGGCATGCACCAAATAACAGAACAAACACTTCTAAAATTCACATGTAATCACAAAAGAACCCATGTAGTCAAAGCAATGCTGGCAAAAATGAAAAAGAATGCTAGAATCACACTTCTTGATTTCAAACTATACTATAAAGCCATGATAATTAAAACATCTTGATACTAGAATAGAATTGAGAGTCCAGAAAAAGTCCACACCTATATGGATGGTTAACTATGACAAATTGCCTAAGAACATACACTGGGAACAAAGACCTTCTTCAATAAACGATGTTAGGAAACTGACAGCCATATGCAAAAGAAAGAAACTAGACCACTAACTCACACCATATACAAAAATCAATCCAAATGAATGAGAGACATAGATGTAAGGACTGAAAGCATAAAATACATAAAAGAAAACATAGGGAAAACACTTCACAACATAAGCTTCAGTGATGTCATTAAGGATTTTTCTCCAACAGCAAGGGAAACAAAAGAGAACAATTAGGACTCTATTAAACTAAAAAGCTTCCACACAGTGAAAGAAACCATAACTAAAGTGAAAAGACACTCTACTGAATGGGAGAAAAGATTCTCACATCATACAATTAACAAAAGACTGATACCCATGATCTGTAAAGAACTCTTACAATTCAACAAAAAGAAAGCAAATAACCCAATCAAAAACTGGGCAAAAGAGCTAAATAGACACTTCTCCAAAAACAGACAGTACACTGGACATTATAATGGATCTTTATATAGTGATCAATTTGATAAAACATGAAAAATGTTCATCATCACTTTTCTAGGAAATGCAAATCAAGACCACAAAGATATACCACTTCACATGGGTTAGAATGGCCCATATTGAAAAGGCCTGAAAGTACTGGCTGGAAAATTCAAAAATATTATTTAAAAAAAACAAAACTTGCATCCCCATGTTTATTTTCAGCACTGTTTACAATAGCCAAACTATGGAAATAACCTAAGTACCCAAAAACTGATGAGTGGATCAAGAAGATAGGAAACACACACAGTGGAATACTATTCAGTAATGAGAAAAGATGAACTCATACCACTTGCAAAAGGTGAAATAAGTCAGAAGGAGAAAGATACATAACAGAGATGTGTCACTTATATGTGGAATATAGAAAAATACAAATAAGGGTCAGATAAAGACAAGTCTACAAACTACCCCTTGAAAGCTGACTATAAAACATCCAGAGAGGAGAGAGGTGGAAGGGTGAGAACAAAGAGGGAAAGGAGCATAATGGGCAAATTGTGGTGGACTGTGAGTGATTTGGTGGGTGGGTATACTGATACTTAAGGTGGGAAGGGGGATTCTGTACTTCCAAAATACCAACAATGATGTAAGTCAATGTTATTTCAATTAAAAAACCATCAGTAAAAAAACAAAACAAAACAAAAAAAACCCTTATGTTCCACAGTGTTCAAAGCAGCATTATTTCCAATAGCTAGGTATGGAAACAGCTTAATGTACACTGACAAACCAAGAAGATGTGGTACATCCACACAACAGAATATAAAATAGCCGTAAGAAAGGATGAAATATAATAATTATGTGCAGTAAAGTAAGTCAGAATAAAAATAAATACTAGACATTTATCTAGCAGTCAATTTGACAATATAAAACACTAAAAACCAGTCAGTATCAGTAAACATTGTGAGGGGTTAAGATGGAGTGGAGTGAGTAAGGGACAGGGGATACAGCGATGATGGTGAGGGGAAAAAAATAAATAACTCATCAAAAATTAATTTGTGAAAAGTAAAATAAAAGTAGATAAAGGCTTGGAAAGTGTTTTTTAAAAAGTTTTTTTCCGCAGGTTAGCAATTCTGAAATCATCTTATGTACTATAATCAAAAACATACACATAGATAATAAGAATTAAGTTTCTTACTCTTGGAGAAAGACTTTATCTCAAAAAAGGAAGAGGGTTATAAAAAGAACCCTGTAGCACTAAATTGAACCCAAATATCAGTATAAAAGTAGTTTTATATTCTAAGGATCTCTAATTCATACGTAAACAAATAGTAAACACTGCCAAAAATCTGCTCCATAAAAATGAGACTATTTGCCCCCCCCAAAAAAAAAACTGCCAAAATAAACTTTTTCAGAACTTTAGAAATTAACTTGCAACAACTTAGGGCACTTTAATTTGCTCCAACTCTACTTCCCTTCTCTGCAGTAACTCTGAAAATCAACAGCCCATAATAAAAGTACCAGCAGCCACTAAAGGGGGGCAGAATGGATTTGCAGCTCCCTCAGAATCTTCAGCCTCAGAGTAGGACCACCATTTGATCTTTCTGGAAGCGCACTGAAAATCTCCACCACTAGAACCTGCTTTGCAATCTGGAACTTTTCCACACAGGGCTACAGCTGCAGGCAATCAGTGGTAACTGGTTTACACTGTAGGTGCTGATAGCAGTATTACCAGCTGCCGCTAACAAAAGACTTAAAAGCGAACATCAGAAGACATATGGGAGGGTTTTGCAAAGTTTGAACATATTTCTGGGGATCTAGAAGTTCATGTGTGTGTCAGAGTTTCGTGCACATTCAGGAGAGACCTAAGTTCCTCAATTCTCACTCTGGCTCACCTTGAAACTCCACAGGGCCAAAAAGTAAAAGCCAAAAGCACAGAAAACTCTCATTCTCTCATTCTCTCTCTCTCTCTCTCTCTCTCTCTCTCTCTCATACACACACACACTGCTTTGACAAAAATTTGAAAAATTAAAAGAACTCTGTCCAATCATTAATTTACCATTAAGCTAAATAGTAGAGACTTCACTGATCACATGTGAACAAGAAATACAGATTTACAGAATTATTCCATGAAATTCATAAAACAAACAGCAACAATAATAAACCCTGGAGAGAGGGTAATCCAATTTTCAGAGTTGGCATCTTCCATAAATGTCCAGTTTTCAACAAGAAATTACAAAATATGCAAAGAAACAGGAATATATAATCCATACACAGTGAAAAACAGTAACAGAAATTTTTTGGAGGAAAGCTAAACAAAAAGGTTCGATTTACTATGCATTTGTTCAAGTAAGGAAAGGAAACCATGTCTAAGGAATGAAAGGAAAATATGAGAATGGTGTCTCCGTAAATAGACTGCCATTAAGATGACAAATTATTTTTTGAAAGAATCAAGTAAAAATGATGGAGTTGAAAATGTAATAAATAAAAAATCAGAGATATGATTTACTTTACTGCAGATATGAACTGACAGAAAAAAAAGAACCATTGAACTTTACAACAGCTCAATTGAGACTATCCAGGCTGAAAAACAGGAAGAAGAAAAAAAGAATGGAAAAAAATGAACAGAGCCTCAGAGAACAGAGAACAATGTGAAACATACCAGGATAACAAACATGCCACACATGGGAATCCCAGAAGGAAAAAAGAGGTGCAGAAAGAACATTTGAAGAACTAATAGCCAAAAATTAGCCACATTTTTATGAACAACATTAATCTTAATATCCAAAAATGTAACAAATTCCAAGTAGAATAAATTCAAAGATATTTGCACTTAAGAGGCATGATACTCAAAGTGTAAAGAAACAAATAGTAGAAGCACCAAGAGTATATAACAAAGAACTAATGACTGATTTTTCAGTCCAGACACTCTCCAGACAACAAGAGAGGGGAAGTGCCCACAAACTGAAAGGCAAGAACTATGGGCTAAGAACACTCCATCTTGCAAAATTACCCTTCAAAATTGAAGGAAAAATAAAGATTTGATCAGACAAACAAAAATTGACAAGATATAAAAGCAGGAAACTTGCAAGAAGTATTAAAAGAAATTCTTTAGAGAGAAGGAAAATGACAAAACTTGAATTTACATGAAGAAAAGAACAGCATCAGAGAAGAGTGAAGGTAAAACAAAATCATTTTTCTTGTTCTTATTTGACCTAACATATTAATCGGTTTAAAATAATCATAAAATGCATTTGATTACATATGTTTCTAAATGTCTGACTGACAACTATAAAATAAGGGATGGAAAGGGAAAATTAGATTATTATTATTATAAGATACTAAACATTTTATTATTATAAGATACTAAACCAACACATGAAGCAGTATGGTGTTACTGAGACAATAAAAGGATCATAAAGGAATATATGAATAACTCTACTCCTAGATAACCTAGATTCAGTGGCCCAATTCCTTGAATGATAACCATGGGCAAGGGTAGTGGTGGGGGAGGGAGGGATCTGAATAGAACTGTATCTACTAAGGAAATTGATTAACTTCTAAAATAGGAAGCACCAGGCCCACATGGATTCCCTAGTGAATTCTACCTAAACACTTAAGAATTTATGTAATTCTCTATGATCTCTTTCAGAAGATATACATATGGAGAATACTTCCTCATTGTTCTATGAGACTAGCAATGCCCTATTATCAAAACAGAGACGTTACAAAGAAAACTAAGACATTTCCCTGCCCAGATTTTAGAATATATCCTTCTCATCTCCTTTCCATACATTTGCATGTATGTACAGACATCGAAGTGATACTTTTACATAAATAGTGAAGGAATTGCTGAGATCCTTGGAAAAATGACCTCTGAGTGAACCCAGTTCTTGGAATTCCTAAAAGAATATTATATACCAGCTCAGGAGTCCTTGCATGCAAGATTCCCACCTTGAAAGCAGGCCTCAGAGAACATGGGCTGATAAGTCATCTGAAGCCAAGTCTCAGGTGTGTGTTCTGGAAGGAACACCTTGGGAACTGGGGACAATGCTTAGTGTACCCTGTCAAATGACAAAAGAATCAGGCTACAACCAGGTCATGTATTAAATGTCAAGAATATAATCAGACATAATTGCTTTGCTTTCATGCATGCTATGAATTTCCTGCTTTGGCAAATAGCCACTTAGAAGAAACAGTATATTATGAACACTAAAGTTTCTTGCTCAGCTCCTGAGAGAGCTTGAGACCCCTGCCACTCTGTCTCTTCATTCTCTGTTGTCCACTCTCAGCACCAGTTCCCTTGGATCCTCAGCTCTGGCAACATAAATAGGATCACATGTATGTATCCTGCAGTGTGCTTTATCTTGAAAATGTATCAAGGTCTTTAAATTATTCTAATGGTAGAATCTATTCTACCATTGCCAATATTACCACCACCATTGCCAATATTACCATCTACCATTACCACTACCACTATTAAATGTTATGAACCATTATTCTCTTACATTTACTACACGGCAGAGGTAGACATCTTTTCTATGTATCTTTCTGCATGTATGTGAATATTTCTTTAGGATGGAGTCATACAGGTGGATTGTTAGGTTAAAGAGTTTGCACTCCAACAGATCCACTTTAGCCTTTCCAAGACCTCAGTGTTTTCAACAACTGTATGAAAAGTGCACATTTCCTCATATAGCCTTAGCTATATTTGATCATTTTTATCTTGTGGGCAAAAAAGAAAAAAAAATCTATATTTTATATTTCCCTGATTGGTGGTAAGGTTGAGGTTATGTTCATATTTGTTGGCCATTCATACTTTTACGATGGATAGCTCATATACTTCATCAAGTTCTCCATTGGATTATGTGTGGGGGTGCTTTATTCAGCATTTCTCCCCTCATCTTCTGGTACCAGAACCCTTATACTGTGGAAACCCACTGGCTGTGGCTTAGGTAGCCCAAGACTTGGGCCTGATCTTCCCGTATTCTGCAGCCTTAGGCAGCCATTAAAGAGTGGGCATGCACCTCAAGCCAGTCTCAAGAGAGCCCAAACAAATGGTTCTGCTGGAACCATTGGAAAGAAGGTAATGCCTATGGAGAACCCACCAGCTACAGACTATGTAAGTCTGAGTTTGTGTCTCATGAAGAGATTCTGTCTGAGAACCTCAGAGGCTAGCAGGAAAAAAAGAGAACTAAACTCAAATGTCATTTTTTTGGAGACCCTAAGCCTAACTGTGTTTAAAACCTGCCCTACCTTAGGACTTTAAGTTTTGTGAGTCAATGGTGTCTTTTTCTTTGTTTTCCAAAAAGAAAATATTCCCTGAATGCCAATTCTTATAGAGAGGTACCAACAGAACCAGGTGGCACCTGTACATACAGTAAGTTACACTGCAGGGAGGGAGCCTGAGCTTTTAATAACTGACAGTAAATCCACCTGCCTTTTGCTTCTGAGGGTCAAATTAATATAGAGTAATCCCACTTAAACAGGGTTGGGAAGCTAGAAGAGAGTTGGTGAGGTTGGGGTCATTTTCATGCTTATTGGTCATTGATAGCACCCAACAAAGCAGCTCCCACAAGAAGTGATGTTGTTTGCTCCCACACTGGAGCCCCTCTATAAGTGGGGTACACCTAGGATACGGTTCTAGGGAGTCTCTAGTGAGATGTACTTTACATGTTCCCTTTTTGGTGTTTCGTTGTTTCCAAACATACTCATTTTGTTGGTGAAACAACTGTTTTTTGTTTGTTTGTTTGTTTGTTTGTTTGACGTCAACAAGAGCAAGATGCTATCCTTTCCGAGGTTATTTGCTATACAATCATCCTTAAAAAGACAACAGGGAATAAAATAGCGCAGTCATTGCCTCCCTCACAAGTTGTGAAGAAATGCAAGGGACAGTAAAGAGCTGATGTTCAAAACACTCGTAAGGTAAGCTCCTTGAATTATTTGATATTTTAAAATAACATGCTTGTGTAACATTCAAAAAAAATAATACCCCCCAAAATTAATAGGTTAGATATTTTAAATTAAAAATTAAAAGTTGACAAATTAGTTGTTTTAAATAAAGCAACTCGCCTAAACTTTACTTCTAACAACGGAGCATCTTTTCTTCCCAGTGGTGACCAGAAGTGGCAGGAAAATGGAAGTTTTCAGAAACTCCGGCCAGGACACAACTGTCTCCAAGAAGGCCAGTCTCAACTCCTGAGGATGTGGGGAGCACCAAAGAGTGAAGCCGCCCACCCTCCCCTGACCAGGAATCCCTGAACCTTAGAGGATCAGGATGAGACAGGCTGCAGGACTTGTGTGCTACCCCCTCCAGGGCCCCGGAGCGGGCGCTAGGGTGCTGAACTACCCATCTCTCCAGCGTCTGCCCTTTCTGGCGCGACCACTTCCACTTTTGTGGTTCCCTAGCCAGCTTCAGAGCTGCCCAACCAGGGTAGGGGGCAGGGAGTTCGCAGCCGGCTACTCGGCATTTCTGCATCCTCACCCCTCCCCTCCAGCACCGGCCACCGCCTAGCAGATATGGCTATCAGCCCATCCGCCCATTACATAAGGCTCTGCGTCTATCTCTGCCGGGCATCGCTGCCACCACCAGGGCTAAGCGCCTTCTCCCACGCGCCTGCCCACGGCTCCCCACTTGAGGTTTGCTGATCTTGGGAGGCAGAGGGAGGGGGTTGACTCATCTTGGAACAGGGCTCTAGGACGGTGGTTTCCCACTCCTTCCCCCACCAGAGACCCTCACAAGGCAGCTGCCTTTAGCCCTACTTTACAGATGAAGAAACTGAGGTCCGTGGTGGGGTCACACCACCAGGATTTCAGCTCTCATCAACTAGGGCGGGGAGCCACAAAGCTTGCAGTCAGGTTGGACAGCCTGGGGTCTGAACATAAGAGGCTGGAAACCATTCCACCAGTGGAGGAGTGGATGAGTAAGGCTGGCCGACTTCTGCAGGGAGCCATGGCGCCAGCATCCCTTGGAAGACCCTTCGAGGAGATTGAGCCCCTTGGGAGAGAGGACAAAGGAGGCCAGGACAGGCAGACCTAGAGGGGTGGCATTGCCCTCAGGAGAAGTGGCTGAGGGAAAAAGCTTATATGAGCACCCAATAGGCAAACGCTGTGACCTCTACTGCAGAGGACTGCAGAGCAGTGAGGAAGAGCAGGAAGGGGGCTACATGTCAGTGTCCCTGCCTGGTGTGCCACCACAGGGGAGTCAAGGGCTGCCCTCTAGTCTTCATTCTGCACAAAGTTATCTCTGAGACCTCAGGGGGCAGCTGGGCATTAGTCTCAGTGGCAGTGATGGGTAGACTCTCCAACCTGGGCTAAGGCTGGGACCACCTCCTGCCTGCAGGAAGCCCATGGAGGGCTTCCCAGTGGTCTGGGAGCTCAGTGGCAGCCTGGCCAGAGCAGCACTGTTCAGTCTGCCTCTGCTCAGTTATCACCAAAGCAACTCTGGAAGTTCCCAGGAGGATCCCTGAATCTGACCGCATCTTTCAGCCTGTAAAGCTGAACCTTCATAATCCTTCCCAAAGTGACAGGTTGAAATGAGTGAACTTCACTCTTCCCCTTCCAACCAGTTTGAATTTTGTATCCAAAGCAAGTATTCCTTGGTACTATGAGAGACCAGTTCACTGAAAAAATAAAATCTCCCAACCCCCACACCTGGTGTCGGCCCAGCACTTCTGGTGACCCAGAAGGGCCTGGAAACCGGAGGTGGGCAGACACTCAGGCCACACTGAGCAAAACAGTTGACCCCAGGTTGCCCGTAGGGTCCTCTCTAGAACAAGCCCATCCAGACCTTAGAAAGTGCACAGACCCTTCAATATGACCCCCCAAGAAATCAAACTCTTCCCTTTCTGTATGCTGGGTTTTCATAAGGAAAAAAATTAGTATTTGTGGTTTAGATTTTTTGATAACGAGCATAACGTCACTCACCGGAGACCTATAAAGGGTGCCACTGGCTGCCAAGGCCACAAGCCATTCAGCTGAGGTCAGTCTCCGTGTCTGCTCCTGGTTCTTCCTATGAGCTCCATGGCGCTCTGGCTGACTGTGTTCATCGCTCTCACCTGCTTTGGCAGCCTCGCCACCCCAAGTCCCGTGCCTGCCTCCAAGAACCTTGAGGGCCATCTCAGGGAATTCATTAGGGAGCTCACCAACATCACCCAGAACCAGAAGGTGAGTGCCCACTGGCCAGTGTGCTGCCTCTGAAGTTGCTGGGGTAGGTGACTCTCAGCCTGGGTACAGGTCATGGCCTGGGCCGCTAAGACTGGGCCTACTTCTGAGATACCGTGGTAAAGAAGCCCCATGGACCAGGGGATGATGTGGGCCATAGGGAGGTGGGAGCCAGGCTGGGAGGTGCAATACTACAGCAGGCCATGAGGAGATCTGACAGGCAACCAGGGACCACCTGTTCCTTGATTGGACTCTGCCTGCCAAAATCAACTCCTACTCTGCTATTCCTGAACAGAGGCAAGCAAGAAGGGCCAGGATCCTCCTAGAACCATTTGGTATTTCCCAAATGGATCTGAATGCAATAATGGGCTCATCATTTACAGCATCATGGACAACCCTGTTTTGTGGATAGGTATATTACTAAAACCAGCTCCTCACCCCACTGGTGATAACTCATATTTTGAGCACAGATTATGTGCCAGGTGGCAAGGTGCGTTACATCTCATTTCTCTGCTGCCAAGGCAGGTACAATGACCCCATTTCACTGACTAAGCTTCAGTGAGGTTAAATGACAAAAGCCACAATCAAATCAGTCCTGACCACCAGGAGGATGCTCACGCTCTGAACTGCAGTATCCTGGGATTCAGAAGGCAGAATATTTATTCACCAAACTCTCATGGCCCTGTCTGATTGGCCTGATCATCCCCTCTCTCTCCTGACCCTGCCCTGGCCCTTCCCAGCCCCAGCCGGGCACCCTATAAGGCAGCGTGGCCTTTTCAGCCTCCTGCCTATCTACAGAGAGCTGCATACAAGGTTTGTCCCTCACCATGTTTTCTCTTTCAGCTTTGATTGCATGTACAGTCTGATCTCAGAGACTGGTGGGGGGCAGACATGGAGTTCACTGTCTTTTTGCACCCTCAGGTACCCCTCTGCAATGGCAGCATGGTGTGGAGCGTCAACCTGACAGCTGATGTGGTAAGGATCACTAGTATCACTGGGAGGGAGGTGATGGAGGCCGCAAGCCAGAGTCATGTTACATGTTACATGACATGGGGGGGTTCTAAGCAAACTTTAAAAGCTAACCTTTCTCCCCTTGCAATCTAAGCTCCTCTCATGTCCCAGAGTCACTTATACCAGACCTCTTAGTTGTCCTCCCCCTATAAACTCACTGAAGCCAAGCCGCTAGGCTGGGGGCAGCAGCAGGGCCTAACATCCTGTGATGTCCCCCCAGCAATTCTGTGCAGCCTTGGAATCCCTGATGAATGTCTCCAACTGCAATGCCATCCGAAAGACCCAAAGGATACTGCACTCACTCTGCAGTCTGAAGCCTGCACCTAGGGTAAGGGCCTGCCCACCCCACAACCCCCACCCCACACCATACATCCAGTGGAATCCGGTTGAGCATCCGAGGTGCATGTCCCCCTGGCCCCAGTGTGGGTCCACTGTTGCAGCAAGGACATGGTCTTTGGGATTTCCAAGACCTGAGTGTGAGCGCTAGAAGCTCCTACCTGAGCTTCAGTTCTCCCATCTGTAAAATGTGTGTAATCGTGGTACCCACCTCCTGGGGGTTTTTGTGAGTATCACATGAGACAGTCCCTGGAAAGCCCCAGCAGGTGCTTGCAGATCTTACTCTGGCGTTCCACTAATGTCTGGTCTCTGTACTGCAGGGCTCCAGTGTGCTTGTCCGAGACACCAAAATTGAAGTGATCCACTTTGTAAAGGACCTGCTCAAGCATGTGAAGAGCTTTTATCGAAAATATCAGCCTCAAGCATGAAATGTTAGCAGAGGGCGAGCATGCCTATTTCAATTGTGATTCATTTTCTTTCAGATGTCAGAAATTTCTTGGGGAGGTAGGAAGAGGGGTAGGGAGGGGGGTAAGATTTCCTTAGTTTGGACCTGTGCTGCGTGCCTGCACCTTAGCTGACCCCAGCTGCCTTTTGCCTTTGTGCCCAGGGCACCTTTGTCTGTGCTCCAAGCATGAGGCAGTGGGGGTGCAAATAGTGCTCCCTGAAAAATTTGCACTCTACACATTCCCCTTACCGATAATTAAACTGGAACATCACAGTGGGTGCCACACTAGCCAGACACAAGGTCGGAGAGGAACCTGGTTTACACAAGAGCAAGTAAGGCAAAGACTAGCCTGATCACATTTCTTCCTGGCCGTATTTATTATTATGTGTTATTTAAACAAGTGTTTGTCTGTACTAGGGATAGGGAGAGACTGTTGCTGCCAGAACTTGGAGTGACAGGTCCAGAGACTTGGGGCTCCAGCACTAAAGCAATGGGCATTAGAAGTCCCTGGGATTAAGTACTGTGTGCAAGCAGAACTACCTCACTGGACCCTGGGACTGCTGGGCCGAGCAAGACCTGGAATTGTCACTCCTGCCTGACAGCCAGCCATCAGCCCTCAACCAACGAGTAATTTATTGTTTTTCCCTGTATTTAAAGTTAAGTATTAAAATATGTTAACAAAGAGTTAATAATATATAAAAGAGCAGCCTAGAACACTGCATATGGTATGGATAGACCGGGGGGAGGGATCAATGCATAAGTTGTTTCACTGACAATCAAACTGGAAGCCACAAATAAATATGGTGACAAGAGAGACTTGACGTGTTTGCCTTTTATTTGGTCTTTCGGGACCCTGGCCTAAGCCTCTAAGGAGTTCTTCAGAAGGCAGGCCAGTTGGAGGAGGGGGTTGGGATGAAGGAGCAGTGAGGGACAATGTCTAAGCTGAAAGAAAATAAGCAAACCCTTGGGGGGGGGGTGAGGACCCAATCTGGAGGAAGTTTCCTCACCTATAGCTCACAGGAAGAGGGAGGAAGCGTGGGCCACGATGTTAGGGTAGAAGGAGGGTGTCTGGAGCAGGCAGAGATCTACAAGTCACCTCATGATCACAACTCCTGAAATGACCAACTTATGTCTGGTACCACCCACACATCCTCTAGTGTCTCCCTCCAAACCAATCTGAGGGAGAGAAAAGTAGGTGGCTAGTCCAAGGTCACACGTTACCTTGCTCAAGGTAAGCAACAAAGCCAGTTTTGAACCCAATACTATTTCAAAGTCCACACACCTAACGTCCTGCTTCCCTTAGTCCAGGTGTTATCTGGCTGGAATGCATGACTGTATAGTATTGTCACCAACCTGTCTAGCAGCACTCTAAACTGAGAGTTCACTACATTTTAGGGAAAGCCCATTCCATCTCTGGAGATTGCTCATCATTGGAGAGCGCACAGTCATTACTTTTGCGAACAAGGCTCATCAATTGACTTGTGGCCCCTGGACTTTGAAGGGACTAGAGTGGGGAGCAAGGTCTTGGGTTCCTGGCCAAATTGTTCTGCTCAGCACGTCTTCACTTCTCCTGATCCCAGGCCAGCACCTAGAGTGTTGGAAGCAGCAAGCCAGCAGTCAGGTCTGTCAGCAGTGGTTTCCACTGCAAATCTCTGTGAGGTACTGGAGCAGAGGGCTGCCCCAGTAATGCAGGAGACCTTGCACAGTAGGTGGTGGGAGTCAGAAATCAGTCTTAAAGACCAAGGGGCAGGCTGGTTTCCTGCCTGGGGATCCCAGAACCGTGTGGGAACACCTACAGTGATGCCAGAAGTCAGACGAGCTCATCACCTGTGGAATCAGTGAGAGCTCAAATTGTATATGGTTTGGGCTAACGGAGACAATGGCAGGCCCTGTCCAGAGAGCAATGGCCATGGGAACTTCTCCAAGAACTGTTCTCAAACTGAATGGCTCTCTCACCTGCACCCAAGTAGAGGTGAGGGAAGAAAACATGACAAACAGTGCAAGGAGCTGGGAGAGCTCAGCCTGGAGAGGGAAAACACAAGGCGCAGGCACTGAAGCTGTGTGTCCCCCGGGTTATCCAGACCAGGAACTGACCTGTCTCTGTGGCACTGGGGGTCTAAGGACCTGCTGAGTTCCACTAGTGACTGCACTGCCTCTCCCTTCTGAGCTAGTGATGACCCAGATACCAGTTCATTAAAGGCTGAGCACTAGAAAGGTATTTAAAACAAAGGAGGGTCCAGAGGAGGATACTGTAATTTGGAAGGGCTAAGAGTCTAGGGTGGCTATAGAAGGTAAGATCTCCCACGAATGTGGAGAGAAATTAACACACTTACACTGCTGGTGGGAATGTAAACTGGTCTAGCCACTAAGGAAAACTGCATGGAGGACCCTCAAACTAATGGAAATGGAACTACCATTCAACCCAGCAATTGCTCTTCTGGGAATCTACCCAAAAGCGACCGCAATACTTACACAAAAGGACACACGTACTTGGATATTTACTGCAGCACTGCTTATAATTGCTAGGACATGGAAACAACCTAAATGTCCCAAGACAGATCAATGGATAAAAAAGATGTGGTACATATACACAATGGACTATTACTCATCAACTAAAAATGACAAATTTGATGAATTCGAGATAACATGGATGTACTTAGAAGAAATCATATTAGCAGAAACAAGTCAAAAAGAAAAAGACAGAAACCAAATGGTTTCACTAATATATGGGACATAGGAAAAACAAAAGACTAGGAGGTAAAGCTAAAACAAGCTAACAACCAAACTAAAGTATAAAACTGGTGGTGGGGGGGAGTAGAGGGGGAGTGGTCAGGGAGGGGAGGTGGTAGGTGAACCCTGGGGAATACAAAGATGTTATATATATATATATATATATATATATATATATATATATATAAATTATTTAATTAAAAAAATCTCCCACTAGCCTTTCAACCCAGAAATTCAAGGAATTTAAGGGGAGAAGAATACTATGTATGATTGGTTTTTCTAAGTGTAAGGTGTACAATTCATCCTCAGGTAGCATCACTTTTGACCCATGTCCTCTCTGCTGAACAAGATAACAACAAAAAAAAAATATCTCTGGGAATCATGTTAGCAGAAATGTCAGAAAGAAAAATACAGAAATCATATGATCTCACCTATAGATGAGACATAGGAATAACAAATAAAAAGATAAGAAAAACCCAAAATAAGCTGACAGTGGAGCTGGGGCAGGATATTCTGGGAGGGGTGGAGGAGGGAGGAATACAGGAAAATCAAGAGGAGGGCTCTTAGGGTGATGGGATGGAGGGAGAACCCCAGGGAATGCAATTATGTAACATATACACATATGTATGTAACATATACACATATGTATACTTATAATGCATGAATATGTAAACAACAAAAAGATTAATAAAAAAAATAAATCTCTGGGTGAAACTCTTAAGAACAAAAACTAGTCATTGACGTCTAAGGAAGTATTCCAACCCAAACTTTTAGAGGGGCCCTGTGGTCGGCACATAGTGCCGACAGGACTGCCCAACTACCACCACAAGAGGGCCCCAGTGAGCTACATCCTCAGGCCCCTGGCAGCTCCCTCTCTGTGCTTCAGGTAGACTGTTCTAGGTTGACAACTCTACTCAAGGTCATCCCAGCATGCACTGAGCCAGAGGGGTCAGGGGACTTCCCAGAGATGAGGGAAGATCAAGGAATCACTGAACAAGTCACCGCTGGTGACTCCAGGCAGGCGGGCCCAGCCAGAAATGACAAAGAAATGAAGAGGAAAAAAGGTCTGTGTCAGCTGCTGCTGCTGGGAACAGCATCACCTTGGGACTGACCCAGGGGTTAGCTAAGTGCTCTCTAGCCATGTGGCCTCTACTCATTCCTGCACAAGGTAAACCCTGAATGAGGCACAAAGAGGAGATATGGGAAGAGATAGTGCTTGATGAGTGGGAGGGAGATGCTGGTCATGGGGCCCAGAGTGGGGGGCGCCCTGGGAGCCCCAGGCCTGGGACATTTCACTGGAAGAGGGACTGGGTCTCAAGTGAGAAGTGAGACACAAGAGTTTCCGGTGAGCTCGACACCAACATCCCTGTCTGCTGCTCAGATGAGGTGTCAGGAAACAATTCAAGTCACTTTAGGGGTTTCTCCCAAACCAACCCTCTGAACTGCTCTGGACAAGCAGCAGCAGGACCTAGGAGGAGAAGGACCTACATCTTGCTTCCTCGTGGCCAAGCAGCTTGAAGGCTACGCTTTATCAGGTCCAGCAACTGATCACTTTTCATTCTGACCAACAGGGAAGTGACATCTGGTTATTATCTAAGTCCAGCTGGTCAGCTGAAATCTCTCCTCTCTTGGGCTGACTCCCTTCTAAGAAGGCCTGATGGGAGAGAGTCAGGCTGACCATGTTACAGACAGGGCAGCCTGGCGTGGAACACGCTGAATGGCTGTTACCCAGTCTTTCCAGAGGTCCACATTGGTGTCAGGGCTGCTAGCTGTATCCAGCCACCCCTTTCCCACACTCACTATTCTGAAAAATAAAAGTCATAAAGTCTCATATCTCCATTTGGCTCCACCCAAAAGCAACAGAGCAAATGATTTGCAACAAACTTTCCCAGATCAACTGATTTCTCAGCAGCAAGGGAGGGCCCCATGACAAAGCCATTTGAAATCCCAGAAGCGATTTTCTACTTACAACCTCACTTTCTGTTGCGTTCTCTCCCTTCCCCTCCACACTGCCTTCTCTGGTGGAAAGTGAGCCTCTCAGAGCGTCGTTCAAAAACGCCCCCAGTCAGGGCACTGCCTGGGCAGACTCTGCGGTGTGGTCACCAGTGACGCAGATGCCAAACTTAAATTTAGCAACCTCGTCAATTGGAAAAGCAAGCAGCTCAGTACTCTTCCTGAAACCCCAGGGGGTGGGAAGGCCCCAGTCATCTGTGATATCCCCTAGTGACCCCCTGCCCAATGCCCTGCTGGTCTCACCAGTGCGAGGACACATGGTCCCTGCCAAGCCCAGGCCCCAGGTGAGAAGGAGTGTCAGCCCTACAGCACATTAGAACAGCAACCTCTAATCTATGTTTTCCTACATTTCCTATAGTGGGCATACATATATTTCCCTCCAGAAGACAAAGACAAATTTGATTCAAAGAAAAAATAAAAGAACCTGATGTCTGACCCATGGGGAGCCTGATCAAAATGAGGACACTCCCCGGACAACCACTGCCAGCAGCTCTCAGCTCATGTCAACTCCTCCCTGAGAGCGGTGGTCTGGGAGAGGAGGTGGGTGTGAACAGGAGACGTCGCATCCCTCCTCCATGGGCTAATCAGGACCGATGCTGCCAACCCCAGGCTTTACATTGTTGGGAGTCTTTACCCAGGCCTGGCCAGTCAGACTGTGGTTGCCGGGGTAAGATGGGAAAGGATGAGTCACCAGTCCAGGTCTGAGCCTGAAATGACAGTCATGCCTTGCGGACAGATGGAGTTACTGTGCGCTCTCCACCTACTTATCAAAGAAAAGAGAAATAATGAGACTATGGGGTGGCATCACTCTCACCTCAGCAAAGCCAGTCCACAGCCCTGCCTACCTCAGAACCCTGTGCTGTGCTCCCTCAGGGGAGTCCTCCAGGTATCTGTGCTGAGGATCCACTGGCCCTACTTCTCCAGGTGCTGGACACCAGGATTTCAGAGTCCAAACAGGCCTGCCTTCCAGGCCCAGCTGTGCCCCGACTTCCCGCCTTGTAACTTAGGCCAAGTCTCTCCAGCCCCTCTCTGTGTAGCACCTTTCATTCAATAAGCATCTGCTGAGGCCCTGACTAGGTGTCAGAGCTCCACAGTGAACAAATCAAGGCCATTTCTGTTGGGGGAACAGAATCCACAGATGAGAACAGAATGTGCGGGTGGTGAGTGCAAAGGAGGGCAAAGCAGCAGCAGCACCTGTAAGGTCAGAATGTGGTGGGAGATCTGGATGAAGTGAGGGAGAAAACCTTTCGCATAACCAAGGAAGATGCCCCAGGAGAAGGGGCAGCAAAAGGCAGACTCGAGCATGAGTGAGCTGGCTTGCAAGCTCCACAGCAGGGGCCAACAGGGTTCCAGAGAATGGAGCTCCACCATGTGGCTCACGGATGACAGAAGCACTCTAGCCACTGAACAGATAAGGGGATGAGGGTGGAAGTGGGGAGACTGGTTGGGAGGTTCCTGAGGAAACCCAGGTGGAAAATGATGCTGCATACCACAGTGGAGAGAAGTGGGATGTGGTCAGATTCCAGAGAAATATGTGTGGACTATATAGCATGTACTGATATTTATATATCTTTTCATTAACTTTGTGACATAAAATCATAAATATATGCATGTACATTATACAATATATAACTGCTAAGCATACATATCCACGTAAGCTCTAAAAATTTTTGATGAGAAATTCCAAGCACATGGACAAAAGTAGCTCCCGGGTTCCCATCATCCAACCGCAACAATTAGCAACTCAAGGTCAGTTTGTGTCTCTGCCCCACCTGCTCCCTGCTGCTAAGACCACTGAGTTTAAGACACACTTAAAGACCCAGTTTTGGTGCCAGACTGGGTGTGAGGCGTGGGAGATCTTCACAGCAGTACAGGGACACCTTGAAGGGTGGAGTTGCCATTAATGAGTTGGGGGGGCTGGAGGTCAAGTGTACCCCATTTGAAAAATGACTATATAGGCACCTTATGTAAGCACCCCAACAGTGCTCGCCTTCTCAAATGCATCTATACCAGCTTTCATTTTACAAGCTCCCAAGGCACCTACCCTACTGCCAGCTCCCTGAAGTCTTAGCAATGCCACGATTATGTCTATCACTAAACTCAGTGCTTGGGCTTCTGGCCTTCTCTGCCTGAGACTGTGAGGAACATCTGACATTGTTGATCACATACTTCTCTCCCAGCCCCTCTCCCAGCTCCTTGGTGGCTCCTCCTTCCTCCCTTCCAATGTCACCAGCGTGCCACAGTCATGTCTTATTCCCCTTCTTCCCTTGCACCCCCAAGGCAGTGCCATTCTTCCCCTTGGCTTCCTTACCTTCTCTGTTTACAACTCAGCCGCTTCTTTTTGCTCAGAGCAGAGAACCAGCGCCACACCTCTATTTATGGTTCCTTGAACGGACCTCCCCTGCTCCTAAACTGCCATTTCTGTGAAAGGTACTTCCCCAAGCCAGAAATTTGGGGTCTTCTGTGGCTTCTCTGTCTCGTTTGTTCCCATGTTCAGATATTTCCAAGTGCTCTCAAGAATAACAATAGCAATGACAATAATGATAGTTGGTATTTGTTCACAGTTTCCCATGTACAAGGCACCACACCAAACACTTTATATTTATTACCTCATATAATCTTCCCACAACCCTATTATTGGTCAAGTTTGACAAACAAGCCTGGTACATTTCCCAAGGTCATTTTGAGAGGGGGCAGCGCAACTGGCACAAAGAACTAGTCAGACCCTGTTGGCTCCAGGACACATGATCTACACTTCCACATGTACAACGGCTTCTGAATGACCCACAGCACTCCTTCCACAGCTTCATCCTACCCACGCTAGTTAGCCCTTTCATGGTGACAAGAGGGTGCTAGTTGGTGCCCCCTCCCAAACCCAGTGGCTTTCTCCAGTTCTTCCAGGGCTCCACAGAACACCTGCTTACACATTTTGACCATTCTGGCCCCTGCTCCTAAGGCCTACTTACGCCAATCTCTACGTATATATCACTTGCTCAGAAGTTCTCTTTTCATGAACAAGTCAATGATAGAAAAGGAGGGAAAGGACATTCATAGGGCTCAGGGTGGGGTGGGGCTGCCACCAGTCAGAGGCCACAGGAAACTAGGCTGTTCTGCTCAACCTCAGGCTCTTGCCCTTGAGTACTCACAACTATAGATCTTAGACTATAATTTTTGAATGTATCTTTTCTGGGGAAGATGTGGGAACTGAGGAAGTCTCTGCCATCTTCCTTTACCCTTGATGGAGTGGTAGAGAGATTTTTTTTCTCCTGTAATGTCAGAAGCAGCTGCTCTGGGATCCCTGGTTACAGCCTCTGATGTGTGTTCTTGAACTCCAACCCTGAACAGCAGTCTCAAGAGTAGCAGTCCTCCCTATGGGTCACTTCTTTGGGGTTTTTGTGAAACATGGGCCTGCTTCTGTACCCTCCCAACATTTATCTAAAAACACCACTTCTAACAACCAAACTAAAGTACACAACTTGGGGGGTGGGAGGGTAACATGAGGGGGAGTGGTCAGGGAGGGGAAGTGGTGGGTGAACCTCAGGGAATATAAAGATGTAAAATATAAATATAAATAAATTATTTAAAAATAAATAAAAGCTACTTTTCTGCATTAAATATTCTTCTGTATAGAATGCCCACAGAAGTATGCTTCCTGCTGTGAATCCAGATATATAAACACAAGGGCTGCAGAGGAGCGATTAACAATGATTCCCCAGGCTGGGCACATGCCTGTAAGTGGCAATCTAGGAAGCTGCGGCTGGAACCGGGGATCGTGGTTCAAGTCCCGCCTGGGGCCCGTAGCGAGACCTAGTTCCAAAAAAATAGCTGGGCATGGTGGTGTGCGTCTGTAATCCCCGCTACCTGGGAAGCTGAGGCTGGGGATCGCTTGAGTCCGTGGTACCCTGGACAACGTGAGCCTGCGGTTCCACGGGCAAAAATAGCGAGACCTAGTCTCAAAACAAAAACAAAAACAAAACAAAAAAAAACCAATGATTCCTCAGAAACAAGAACACATCTTTAAAAACAAAAAAGAAGACACACCAGAGGAACATGTATGGGAAGTGTCCACTGGCAAAACCTCTACTGGCCATGTCCCTACTCAGGTAGGCCTAAAGTTTAAATACCAAAGACTTTTCACTAACCAAAGACGATTAAAAACAGTAACAGTGCTCACTGACAAAACATTTGCTGTGTGCCACGCACTATTCTGACACTTTCAAAACTATAACTTATTATTTTGTAGAAGCATCTCATAAGGCAGCTACAACTATCACCCCCACTTTATGGGGGAGGCTGAATGACATGCCTCAGGTCACACGTGAAAAAATCCAACAGGCTATCTGGGTCACCTCGATGACAGCAGTCTCTAGTACGAGTCAATGCCATGGAGGACTATATGCCCAACACCCTTCATGAATCTCTTACTCCTCACAGAACCTTATTAGAAGAGACTATATTATTCCCATTTTACAGCTAAGAAACCTGAGCTCCAGGAAGTGATCTGACCATGGTCACAGAGTAGAAGAGGTTGCTTTACTTGACTGCAAACCCCTGAACTCTTAGCAGCTATACTCCCGGATCAGAAAGAAAAGCAAGGGCCAGTGCGGGTTGTCAGCTCTTCCACAGGGTCAAGGGAAAGTGAGTCTATGATGTAGCCAAAAGCCAAGCAGAGCCCACCCATCTGCCTCATATAATCACTCCTGCAGCCTGGAAGAGGTGCCATCTCAGGTAGTAGTCTGAGATGGCCTCATTCAGGTTTGCCAGATGACATCTACCGTGATGCCACGCCACACCACACCAAAGGGAGGATGGTCTTTTTCTCCTATCCTTTGAAGGGGACTTCTGGTCACTCCCTGATATTCTGGGACATTTATCCTTTTTACCCCTGGTCTCATCCAACCACTAAAACAATAATAAAGTTGTCATCTGCTTCTGAGATGTAGGTTCCTGATTCTTTGCCTACAAAACAGGGTCTGGCTCTTGGGGAGCCCTTAAAAAACAAGTACTAAATTGTGGATGACTTCTCTATAGCCTCTCACACATTCCAGGACCCTGCAGCTCTCCCTTCCAGTCTAGCTCTCCCTCAAACCCCAATGCTCTGTATCGTAGACTCTCCTCCAATGTTTCTACATTCCCAAGTTCATTCCTATTTTAACAGGAACCTTCCCCAAGAAAGGAATATGCACCATTTTACTGTACATAATAATTAATCTTGGTTGTCAAATCTCCACATCCTGGCAAGAACTGCCTGAGCCCTCTCATTTGTGTAGTGAAGAACTAATTTCCCCTAGGGAAAAAAAATCAGAAAAGTTAATTTTTTGTAAGTGAGTAAAGGACCTGAAGAAGTTCCCAAAGAAGATATGAACAGCCAACAGATACATAAGAAGATGCTCAATATCACTAATCATCAGGGAAATGCAAACCAAAACCACAATGAGATACGACCTCTCACACCTGTCAGGGTGGCTTACATCAAAAAAGATAAGAGCTAACAAATGCTGCTGAGGAGATGGAGAAAGGGGAAGCCTTCCACACTATCAGCAGGATTGTAAATTGGTATAGCCACTGTGGGAAATTTTTAAAAAGAACTACTATATGATCTAGCAATTCCCTCCCAGTATTTATCCAAAGGATATGAAAACTATGTCAAAGAGACAGTTACACCTTATGTTTACAGCAATATTATTCACATGGAAACAACTAAGAGTCTGTCAAGAGATTAATTTTTTAAAATTAACATATTCACAAAGGGATATTATTCAGCCATAAAAAATGAGGAAATCCTACCATTTGCAAAACACAGTCTGTCTTTGAAGGTGTTACACTAAGTGAATTAAGTCCAAAAGAGAAAGACAAGTATGGCATGTTCTCACTATAAGTGGAATGAAAAAGCATAAAACAAAACAAACTCATAGTAAAATAGACCAGATTTGTGGTTACCAGAAGCAGGGGTTAAGAGCAGTGGGAGTTGGTTAAAAGTAGTCAAAAAGTACAAGCTTCTAGTTGTAAGTACTAGGGGCACAATACATAACATGACTCATTAACACTGCAGTATGGTATATCTGAAACATGTTGAGAATAAATCCTAAAAGCTTGATCACAAGGAAAAAAGACATTTTTTTTTCTTTTCGTTCTTGTTGTGTCTATATGTACGAGATGGTGGTTATTAACTAAACCTATTATGGTAATCGTCTCACAACATATGCAAGTCAAAGCATGTACACCTCACACTTACACCGTATTATATAGCAGTTGTATTTCAAACCCCAAGGCTCTGAGATTAAAAATGAGATTAAAAACAAGATGCTTTTTAAAAAGCAAAACTAAGTGGAGGTCAAGTTTGCTGCTGAGAGGCCTGCATTTGGAAAAGGCTCCCACAGAGCCCCTGCTGAAGCCCAGGCCACTGGCAGGAGTGGAGTAGGCATCGCACTAGGATTTGGGGCTGCAGGAGGGCTGCCTTTAGCTCCTTAGGTGTCCGGGAGCCAGGCAGCACCCCTGCCAGTGTGCACCCTCCCAGTGGGGAGAAGAGGTGGGGTATCCCCCTCTGTTTTACTCCCACTTCCATCAGATCTCACTAGGAATGAGAAAATCAACAATCCACCAGCAGACACACAAGAGAAGAACAAAGGCCCTGGGCATAATCATCACCTGGGTAGGACCCAAACTGAGCATGATCAGAACCACAAGCAGAACTGTAAGACTAGTCACATAAGTGACCTGGCAAAGAGCTTCACCTACAATGTTCTGGGGGCTAAAGATCTAAGGCCCCAATTCAGAGATACCACCAAAATGAATGAAGTGCCCTCCTTTTCCATTGGGAGAGGAAAGTCATAGAGACGGGGTGGTAGCCCCATGACAGAACTGTAAACCATGAGAGCAGAGAGGAACTGAACCAACCTCCTGCTGGAATGTGTCCCCACTGGGGAACTCCCTCCAACACCAATGGTTGAGAATTGGGATCCCAATAGCAGAGGCCAGAACTATAAGGCTCGGAAGCAGCAACATGGGACAGACACCAGGAGGAGGAGGCAGCCAGCATGAATGAGGAGGCATGAATCCCAGTGACCACAGTAGTCTGGAGGAAAGGAGACTGTCAGCTTCACCACAGGACACGCCTCAATAAAGGAGCCTGGAGAACAAGTGCCACTCACCTGCCTTTCAGGAGGTCCCAGATGAACTTGGACTGGCTACCCGCCTCAAAGTTACTCTTAGAAATTTCAGCAGTATGAACTACCAAGTTCCAGGAGGGCAGATCCTCACCAAGGAAAAGGACATTTATCAGAAAAGGTAGAGACCAATGGGCCAAACATCAACTAATTGACCAACAACTTTTATGAACCAATAACTCAGAGAGAGAGGGGAGTCAGAGTGACTAAAGGGGGGAACACAGAGGGGAAGGGGAAGGAGGGCCATATATAAGGGGATCAATAATTACATAAATATGACCAAGACTGTAAGAAAATGATAAAAATTAAAATAAAAAAAAATAGAACTTACCCAACGGGAGAGCTGGTCTTTGTCACAACTCTTAAGAGATAACCCCCTAAGCCCCTGAAATAAAGAGCTTGGCTGGTCTTTATCGCCTGTTCCTGGGAGGTAGCCCCTAAATGCTTGTGATTTCCAAGTGACTGGGACTAGCTTTGCTATCAATGGTGAGTCCAGACAGTTTATGCTAATGAGGTGCTGGGGGAGGAGGGTGACCACAACGTTAAGTAATCATGATACCATTCTATACTCAAGGGAGAGAACTGGAGGGTGAGTTTGGTGGAGTGGTGAATGACTCAGTCATGCCAAGGGACTGACACCCCAGCAAGCCCGGACACTCAAGCTCAGGTAGGCTGCCTGGTCAGTCACACCCTGTGTGCTGTCGTACAACAAGCGCTGAGGAGGGGGCATGTACTGACTCTATGAGAAGACAGCAGACGTTTCGTATTTGGGGTGTTCCTAGACCTTACCTGTTAAGTCTCTTCTTTGGTTGGCTCTATCTGGTCGCCTTCTGCAGTAATAAAATAGCAGATGGTACCATACTTTGTATATAGTCAACTTTCCTCAGTTCCATGAGTAACTTGAGTTAAATGAATTATAGAACCTGAAGGCAGAGTCTGAAGAGAGAGTGAACTGGAGATACCTAAATTCGCAACTGGTATCTGGAGTGAGGGCTCTTGCTGTGCCCTTCACCTGTGAAATTTGGTCCAACCCTAGTAGCTGGTACATGAAATCGCTGCATTGAGTTTTGCAAATCCGTACAATCCCAACGGAAGGATCCTAAGCATGGTTTCTCCCTATTGGTACAACAGAAAAAGTACCTAAATTGGTACTATAAGAATACAAGAATTTAGGGGCTACTATAAGAACACACCAAACAGAAACAACCACCTCAGCTGTGATCTTTTCTACACAAACTCCCAGAGGAGGAAAGTCAGAAGCCAAAAATAGTAGAGAAGAAAGAGGAAGAAAGGCTCAGGGAATGTTCCGGTGGTTTGGGGTACAGGAATCCCACTACTTGTGAGTAAGTAGGAAGGGTGCTCAGTATCTCAACAACCAAACAGGAATTAGACTAAAACAGCAAGGTAAGTGTTGTGGTGCTGACAGAGACAATTGATTTGTAAAACATTAAGTTTGGGGCTTTTTCCTAAAAGCGGGAGATGTACATGAAGTTCCATTTCAAATATGAAAAACCGAGATTTTTAAACCTGCTGAAGGCATTGTCAAAGGTATCTTTATGGCCTTGCTGGGACCCAAACTAAATTTCACCTGGTGCTACCAATCCTTTGCCAAAGTTCTAAAACTGAAAGAATGGCATGCCTGAGTCTTAGGACAAGCGAGAGCTCATGCCTGGTACTTTCCTTCTACTTAGAGAAAGAATCCCAGATCAGCTTTTCCACAAAAGGAGTTTCCAAGATGCCACCCATACCTGGAAGAAGCTGGTTGAAACACTATTCAAGTCAAACTTTCTTGATATTACTCTATCTTTCCCCAGGAGGATTGCACTAAAACAAATTCGGACACCTGTGGCCTCTTCTATGCAAAGCAAAAAGCTAGCAGTAACCCCAAGCTGATAAGATTAATCTAACGAGCAAATTATGGTGTAATTTCCTATGCTGATACTTTGTAGTTAATTTTAAAAAAAGGTTTCATTTTCCTATTGGTCTGATTTCACAGGAACATTTTACCTGTTTCTGTGAGGCTTTTTTTCTCTCCTGGAAGGGGTGCTGATTGGCCCCTAGCCATCGACAACCTGCTTCATCGAAAATTTCCAATGTAAACTCATTTTCCCTCAGTTTCAGCAATTTTAAATCTATATATAGAGATATCTTTGTCAGAATTGCATTGTTGGCTCCTCTTGATAAACTAATTGTCTCACATTATCACTGCAAACAGAGATCTATTAATGGGTCTCACTGCCCAACTGATTCCAACTCTGGTCTGTTTATTAGCATGTACCAGCAATTTCGTCCTTGGACACAAACTCGATCTTACCCTACGAGAGATCATCAGAGCGCTGAACGTCCTCACAGAGAGAAAGGTGAGTAAGCTATCTGGCACTATCTCTCCAGATGATGACGCCGGAGATATGTTTTAGATTGTGAGAAGAACTGAACAGCTTCTCGATTAGTTAGCTGGTAACTGGAGGGGGAGCAGAACAGAGTTATTCCCCTTGGTGCTTTTTGTTTTCTGAGGGATTGTAGCAAGTTTTCTCAATTTGAGGGGGTGAGAACTGCTCAGCGAGGATTACTCTTACCGTGGAGGTAATTCTGTTTCTTGCTTTCTTGTTCCTGCCTGGGCCAAGGGTTCGTGCATGGAGCTGACTGTAGCAGATGTTTTTGCTGCCTCAAAGGTAAGAACTGTCCCAGCTCTACTTTGGCAGATAGGTAAACTGGGAGAGGAGAGCCAGTCACAACTGTTCGAACAAGAAACTTTACAATATTTTTAATTAAAGAAATTGACTAAGTTGTTCAACGGTTTCAAAAAAGGAGGATTCTGGTCTTTACTCTCAAACATGTTTTGATGTTTCCAATTTTACTTGATTTAGAAGAGGTTGATAGAAAGTTTGAATTTTATAATCATAATTCAGATACTAGACAAGGAAAAATTCTTTAGGATTTCTCACACCATTGCCTAGTACCTGGATCTAGTAGGCACTTAATAAATGCCTGTTTAAGGAGAGAATTTTTCTGGCCCATACATTTCTGAAAAACCAATAACTCTCACAAAAACAGATATTGAGATTACAGGCTAAGGGAGTTTTCATTTTGTCTAAGAGACTTCCTATAGCAACAGAAAAGGTATCATCAGAGCCCCTCCTCTTCCGCAGCCTGGTCACCTAACAGCCCACTGGCTCTAGAGACAGCTGTCCAGAGACCTTAGTTTGCTCTGTCTCGCCAACTACCCACTAGCCTGGCCTGAAACTGTCCTGCCAGGTGGGGTTCAACACATCCCTGCTTCTGGCTGCTAGGGCATCTTGCTTTTCCACGTCCTGTGCTGTCTCACTCTGTCCCCCCACCCCCCCATCACTGTAGTGGGAGGAGATAGATTTGACAGCTGATAGTGCATTTTCTCTGACAAACACATGACTATAGCCGTATCAATAGCTTTGTGCACATCAGTTCCTGTTTTCATGGAAACACACAACTGAGAATGAAAAACCCAAAACTTCAACTTACCAGTGGTCTCCTAACCACCTGCTTTCCACATATCGTAGAGGGGGTAGCTTGGCCTAGACAAAGTCTGTGGATTGGGCAGGCACACCAGAACTCAGGCTATAAAACAGGACTCCTTCTTCATGAGGATAACTTGTCAACCCTTTACTAGGACTATCTCATCTTATTAAAGATTATTTCAAGAGTCTGATAGACAATGAAGTATAATATTGGAATATAATTAAATATAATACATACTATAAACGTGTAATACCTATTACATAATATATAATTCTGTCCCTCAGAATCTCATTCCACATCAGACTCTATCCATCGACTGGTTGAAAGGAGATTTTATGTATGTGTGTATAAATATTAACCTATACATGATTATATTTGCATGTATATATCATTTATATACATAAAATATCCAAGAGTCCACTGGACTGTGTTCTGGGTTCTTCCAATACCAAGCGAAAGGCACAGAAGGAAATTCTAAGAGTCTGGAAGTGTGGTTTTGGGCCCAGTTCTGTCATTAACTAGTGTGGTCTTTGGTCTCTATACCTCTTTGTGCCTCAGTTTCCACATCTGAAGATATGAAAGTGATTATGAAAGCTGGATGGAACCCAACTCTTGAATTAGTGGAACGTGTTATTATAAGATGATATAACTTGATTAAAGTAAAAAACTGGTTGTAGAATAATTCTAAGAAAGAGGGAACAGCAGTTAGAAATGATCAAATCTTCCAAGTTCAGTGGTGACCCCACTCTAGAAGGCCCAGTCCCCCTTTACCAAGCACTAGAAGGTCAGGTCATACTGCTTTCCTCCCATTTCCTCGTCACTCAACTCTCAAACACCTCCTTCACCACACATGTAGTTATCTTCTCAGACAAGTCCCTCACTGCCTCCCTTCACTGAGTGATCTCGTATGCATTTCCTCAAACTACTTCTATTTCTCCTGGATTAACAAACTAATTTCCCCATTCTTTTCCTTCCTTGAAGACTTGAGTACCGTGAGTACTGCTTAGTTATGCATTAAAATAAGGAAAGATTGCATTTTCAAAACCCACAATGGTGCTGTATGGAAGGAAAAGTTATTTCCTTGTGTTCCTGTATCTTTTTAAAATTCAGTATATTATTTTTATTTATTTTGGTGGTCAAGAGTTCTAGTACCTACAAGTTGGAGAGTATCCTAGTTTGGCAACTTCTGGAAAGACTGGGCTACTCTAAAAACCTAGACTTTGATAGGCAATGCCGACCCAGGTTTCTATGAAATCAAGGTAGTCTCAGAAAGAGCTAAATAGAAAGCAAGCAAGCTGACAGGTTTAGGAAGGATTTATCCATAATTGGAGGTGTGCCCTACTTACCAGAGAGAGGTAGAGCTCTTTACCAAAACTCATACTTTCTTAATTTTCTAAAATGGCTAACTAAATGAACACAAAACAAATGATACTGGTTTTTATGGCCCTAAATGAAGCTACTGAAGAATCAAGCCAGACTCCTAACAGAGTCACTGCCACATATGAACTCGCCCAAATGGCATTCCATGGTTCACTAACATTGCCAAGTTGGAAGGGCTGCCTTTCAGCAAGAACCTAGACCCCTCTCTGAGACTCTTGCTGAGCAGCTCTAAGCTGCAAGGTCTCTCGACTTGCCAACAATGCCCTCTAAACTCTCAGGCAGTAAAAGCTGAATAGTCCATGAACACAGTCAGCGAGGAGTGTCATCCTGTTGCTGCGACAATTCTGCAACTAAAACTTTAAGGTTTCCATTAAAACTGCCATAGAATTGGCTCTTTGAAGTTTTTCTGTTTGATTCAATCTCTTTGCAAATTCTATTTTATCCTCTGAAAATAGAAAGTCCTCTGAAAATACCCATAAAAAGTCCTCTGAAAATACCCATTTATAATATAGGTTTATTCCTGAATTACACATTCATATATAGCTATATTCTCAAAACCAAGGCAGCTTAATTTCTAGGACCCAGGCCCAAGTTTCGGAAACTCTCGTTAGCTTGTTTTCTTTGGACCCCCATGACCTTCACTATTCTCTCTCCAACACTACAGGCATCTGCACATGACTCTGTGACAAGGATCTGCCTTGGCCATGGTCTTCGACCTTTACTCACTCACAGAAAGATAGTGATTTATGGGAGGAGCCCAGAGATGCTGCTGCTGCCATTACATTGCCAGCTAGAATCAGGGGCCAGGACAACTCATGGTCAGCTCCTCAGGGACATGTTTTTCCAAAAGTCCTGCCCTTGGGCCATCAGACCTATAGGGGATAGAGCAGCTTCTGTACTCTGGTATTCTGGCCCCTATGCCTGGGTCTGGATATTTTTGGGAAAACCTTAACTATGAATTACACTTCTAGGATTTAACCTAAGGAAACAAGATGAACATAGATTTGCCTAGAAAGCTCACTGTCATACTTGCAGTAGCAAAACCAGCAACGATAAACATATATTACCTTGATAATCGGGAAAAAAATGTGAACACTGAAAAAGTTGCTTGGACAGTGTGTCTCCTATAAATGCCCAGAGTCCTTGTTGAGGCGCATTGTGACTCAGTGGGTGTGGGTGAGGTCTGAGAGTCTGCATTTCTAACAGGCTCCCAGGTACTGCTCACACTGCTGCTCCACGGCTCGCCCTGTGAATGTCAAGGAACTTGTGCCTGTTCTGGCAGAGACTAGAGATACCTTTTTTCATCTACACTAGATCAAGCTCAAGCTAAGACCACTTTCCAGGCTCTATGCCCTTCTTCGGTGTCAAGTGAGGCAACACACCAGGCCTGATTCCAGCTAAGAAATAATCTCCCTGCCAGGTTCCCAACAAGAGGTGCTTTCTCACGTGTTTGCTACTTCTCCTAAGACCCAGCTGTTTCTAGAGAAAACCAAGTGGCCAGATCCACATCAGAACTACCAGAGTTCCAAGGGGGCTGTGAACTGCACATTCAAGGTCAAAGTCCTCTTGCTGAACTCTGTTACTGAACAGCATCCTCTCATAAGCCCCCTGCCAGTCTCCTGGGTACCTAGACGTGATCTGGGCACTCACCACCACCTGGACCTGAGCTCTCATGCACACCCCTAACTCTCACAGTGAAGTTTAAGTACAGAATGCTATAAAAAAAATCACTGTTCAGGCCAATGGACTGGCAACCATCTAGTTAACAAGAACATAGGATTTTCAGGGAAACCTGAATTTTAACATCTGGTAGAGAAAAATTTGACGATGAGCTCCTGCGGGAACCTTCCACTGAAAAAACAGCTTGCATGATATAAAAAAACAGACACTGGTTGAAGATAGACATTTCAGCATTCAAATCTTCTATCATTTACTTAGCTGAGTCACTTTATTCCAGTGAATAAAGTGAAGGTAGTGGGATTTGCAAGGAATTGGGCAAGGCTGTTTACAGTTTATGATTGTGACATGCAGCATTCATTCACATGGCAGGGAAACTTGAATACCTAGTTTACAGTTGATGTCCTTCTTCACTTGCCTATTTCTCTGTTTTCCTGGAAAGAGGAAATTAGAAGGAACTCGCTCCTTTGTTCAAAATAGAGCTAGCACATGGCTAAACACAGCATTTCTCTTTATAGAACACAACTGAAAAGGAAACCTTCTGCAGGGCTGCAACTGTGCTTCAGCAGTTCTACAACCGCCACAAGTGCTTACCCAAGTTTGTGAAAGGAATCAGCAGGAGCCTCTGTTACCTGGCAAACATGGTAAGCTACCAGCTTGGTTCCTCATGGCCAACAATTTCACTTCTAATGTTTCCTATAAGTACTCTTAATTATGCAACCTATTCATCCATTCAACAAGTATTTCTTAAGGTTTGTAGTGCTAGGTGCTGTTTGAGACACTGGGCACACAGTACTAAAGATGCGGAGAGTGTTCTTACTCTTAAAGAATGTTCTAGTGAGGTAGTTAGAAAATCAAACAAACTGGTACTATGTCCAGTATCAAGAAGCACTAAGAAGAGAAAAACATAGGACAAAGT
Organism: Uropsilus gracilis; assembly: GCA_004024945.1. NCBI lineage: Eukaryota > Metazoa > Chordata > Mammalia > Eulipotyphla > Talpidae > Uropsilus > Uropsilus gracilis. The sequence goes on from PVHY01000950.1 coordinate 154,044, forward strand.
AACAAAGAACACAGGATTCATGGAGGAAAAGGCTGGCTTAGTAGTTGGTAACATATGAGCAAATATTTGAATTAAATGAGGGAGCCGACTAATTCAAAATCCTATGGGCATGATGGAAAATATTCACGGAATTTTGAGCAGGTCAGAGTCAACAATCAGATTTATGTGAGTTAAAATGGTCACTCTGGCTACTGTGTGGAAAACAGACTGAATAGGGGAAACACTAATGGAGTGGGGGAAGGAGCTTACTGCAATAATCTAGGCATAAGATCATAGTGGAGTAACAGGATGAGCAGATTAGGGAAGTTTACTGCAATAATCTAGGCACAAAATCATAGTGGATTAACAGGGTGAGCAGATTAGAGGGTGTCAGATTTGAAATATAAACAAGAGCCAAAAGGACTGGCTAACAGATCAGTTAACAGCGATGAGGGAAGGAACAAAAGATAAACTCTCGTTCCTGCCTGGAGCCCCTTTGAAGTTTTTACAAAAGGTTTTTCAGTCTACAAATACATGAGACAAAGGAGGAACAGAGGTTAGGTAGGTAAAAGACTGAGGTAGTAAATTTGAGAGGCCTATTGGATAGCCAAGAGAAGATATTGACAAGATGGTTGGAGAAGTCTTAAAGTTGGAGGAAAGCTCAGGATTTGTGATAGAAAATGAGTTGTCAGAAAGATGCTACTTAACGTAATGAACCTGAATGGCAGACATAAAGAAATCCAAAGAGTAAGCCTGGAAGCACTCTAACACACAGTTAGGAAGAATAGGGTCCAGTAAAAGAGACTGAGAATTAGTCAATGAAGTATGAGAAAGCTGAAGTGTATGTGGTTCCCAGAAGTAGAGAAATTCTTGAAAGGCAGCAGGAATGATAAATGATAAACTGTGCCAAATCTACTAAAGTCAAGTTCAAGGATATCTGAGAAGTGTCTTAAGACTTAGCATGATGGAGGTCATCAGTGATGTTTTATAGACAGAGTATGGGAATGAAAGTCCAACTAGAGTAGGTTCAATACAGAATGGATGTAGAAAGCAGTGAACAGGGCAGGGAGTACAAAAAACTCTTTATGTACTAAGGTTGCAGAGAAATGGAAAAGCTGAAGGGCAGGCATGAAGGCAGGGTTTTTTGGGGTTTTTTTTGCTTGTTTTTTTTTTTAAGGTAAGGTATATACTTGGTATGGTAATATGTCAATGGGAATGATCCCATAGAGAAAGGAGGAGTGACCATTCAAGAGAGAAGAGTGAATACCATTTAAGGCCAAGTTGAGCATGTTGTCTTACTTAAAACATAAGGTATTAGGACAGGGAGCAGTCCTTCTTTTAACCCTCTTATAAATAGGCACTGTTACCCTCCTTTACAATGAGAGATTTTCATAGTTGGTCCTAAGTGATGCCAATAATAAACTGATAGTGCTGAGATCAAACTGAAGCAGTGGCCTGGAAATAGGTAGCTGAAATCCTCTCTACCTTAAGTACCAACAACCTATGGTGTTGTTACTTAGTGGACAAGAAATGGACAACTCTCTTTCCAGGCAGCCAGGTAGAGGTCCCAGGAGTTTCTGGGCACATCTGACTTTCCCATTCATGCTACCCTGCCTAAGCAGCACTATCTGTAACACACCTTCTCCAGAGACTGTAGCACCTCCAAAGACAGTGGCAATCCTTTCTAGGAATGCTGGTATCACGGAAAACAGGCAAAGATTGCTGGCCTAGAGGCACAGGCAGATTCCCAGTCACACGGTACGGTACAAGAGGCTCTGATATGCTAATTGCGCAGGAGGCAAATACAATTATACATTCAGGTAGACAGGAGTAAAAGACTCAAATACTTAGTGGCAATGAAAGCTAATGAAGTGTTTCTTTTGCAGAGCTACTGTCCTGTGAATGAAGCTAAGAAGACTACAGTGAAAGACTTCTTGGAAACGTTAAACAGTATCATGAAAGAGAAATACTCAAAAATCTGAAGCTGAATATTTTAATTTATGAGTTTTTATTATCTTCATTTTTTAAAGTATTTATATATTTATAACTCATCTTTAAATAAAGCATATGTTTACTCTGACATGACATCAATTTTTATGGTACTGGCTATATTCGGTTGACAAATGAAAGTTGTGGTTTACAACTTTTGGGGAAACCAATTTAATTTACTGAGACTAAAATTAGTGTGGGAGTTAAAAAGACTGCTTTCTCTCTGAGTTCATTCTCTAGTTGGGGACATAATGTAATGCATGAAGTGATTAAATAACTCAAGGACATGTACCTGATTGAGTGGCTCCATGAGTCCTACTGACTATGACATAATTCTGAATTGAAAAGATGTCGCCTGGAGGCTCAAATTATTCTTATTTCATGGGCATATGGGTAGTTATACCGAGTCTATATGGGAGAGAGAAGTTCTAGTACACTACCTAGCTCTGCAGCAAACAACATTTAAAGTCCTACTAAGGTAAATTGACTTGATTCTCTAATCTTAGAAGCAATCAACAAAGCACAGAAGACTTAGTTATGGTTACAGAATAGGATGTAAATGGCATCACTCTGACAATGAAAAAGGTAGCATGCAAATGACTGACAGGTAAAAGAAAAAGGAAAGAGAGGTGGGGTACTATTATCCCTAGTTCCAGGGTGGGGTTGGCCAGACAGTGTAAAGTTGATGGAACAAGAACAGATTTAAGTATTCACTCAAAACTTCAAATGTAATCTTAAGAATTTTCAACAACAGAAAAAAAAATTGGTGAGAGTGATCACAAGTCATATTTGGGGTATGGCTGTACTACAACATGGGGGTTGGCTATGCTACTCTGCTTTTAAACATGCATAAAAGTTTTCATTAGGTAAAAAAAAAGTGAATCAATAAAACTGTAGAATGATGACAGCCACCAGAAAAACTCAAAACAAAAAGGGGAAAGTGGTTTGCTGAGAATGTGACTTGGAATAAGGATCAGTCAAAGCAGAGCCAGAAAGTGCTTCCCATTTTAAGTGTGTGTGTGAACATATGTGCATATGTCATCATGTACATAAGTGAAAAACTGTTTTTAAAAATTATAGAAAGCAAAAAGGATCAATAACAACAAATGTTAGTGACAATCAGACCAATGGAACAGAACTGAGTGCATAGAAATAAAACCACGCGTATATAGTCAACTAATCTTTGACAAAGGAGTGAAAAACTTACAGTGGAACAAAGACAGTCTCTTCAATAAATGGTACTGGGAAAACTGGACTAAGACATGCAAAAAAATGGACCAAGACAACTCCCTCCCACCATGTACAAACGTCAATTCAAAATAGATAAGAGACTTAGATGTCAGACCTGAAACCATAATATACATAGAGGAAAACTTGGGCAAAACCCTCTATGAATTACAATTCAGAAATCCCTTTCTGGACATATCTACAGGTGGCAAAAAAAATTAAGGAAAACAAACAGATGGGACTAATCAAACTAAAAAGCTTCTGTACAGCAAAAGAGACAACAGAAAAAAACAAAAAGAAGCCCAACCGAATGGGAAAAAATTTTTGCTTCCACAAGTGATAAGGGTTTAATAATGAAGATCCACAAGGAACTCACAAAACTAAAAAAAAGGTAAAACAAAAAGCCCAATCAAAAAATGGGAAGAACAACTAAATAGACACTCTCCAAAGAGGAAATACAAACAGCCAAACAGGCACATGAAAAATTGCTAGTCACTAGCAACTAGGGAAGTGCAAATCAAAACCACGATGAGATACCACCTTACACCAGAAAGAACAGCCCACATGCAAAAAATGGGCAACAACAAGTGCTGGCAGGGATGTGGAGAGACAGCCAACAGACAGACAACACTGCTGGTGGGAATGTAAACTGGTCCAGCCTCTATGGAAAGTTGTGTGGAGGACCCTCAAATTAATGAAAATAGAACTACCATTTGACCCAGCAATTGCTCTCTTGGGAATCTACCCAAAGGAGAGCTCAATGCTTGTACAAAGGGACACCTGTACTCAAATGTTTACTGCAGCACTATTTATAATTGCAAGGACATGGACGCAACCTAAATGCCCCCAAACAGACAAATGGATAAAAAAGATGTGGTATATATACACAATGGAATACTACTTATCAATTAAAGACAATAAATTGGATGCTTTTATAACATGGGTACTTAGAAGAAATCATATTAGCAGAAATGAGTCAAAAAGAAAAATACAGAAACCAAATGGTTTCACTAGTATATGGGACATAGGAAAATCAAGCAAAAGGCCAGGAGGAAAAGTCAAAACAAGCTAACAACCAAATAGAAGTACACAAGGGGGGGAGGGAATGACCAGGAAGGGTGGGGGGATGAACCCTGGGAATTACAAAGATGTGAAATTTATTTATTTTTTAATTATTTAAAAATTATTTAATTATTTAAAATTATTTTTATTTAATTTATTTAATTATTATTTAATTATTTTTAAAAAATGTTGGTGAAGATGTGGGAAAACTGGAGTCCTGGCTCATGTTGATGTTTTTAGAAAGAGTTATTACTTTGGGAACAGTGTGGTAATTCCTTAAAAGTTTAAGCATTGTTCCTACATGATACAGTAATTCCAACCCTAGTTATCTACAGGAGAACTGAAAATGTGACTGCAGGAAACCTCCACACAAATATTCATATTACCCATGATAGCAAAAACACAAACAATCCAACTACCAATCGACTGATGAATGGGCAAGCAAAAAGTGCTCTATCCACACAATGAAGATTATCTGGCAATGAAGCACTAGTAAATACTAAACTAAGAATGAAGTTTGGAGACAATATGCTAAGTTAAAGAAGTCAGACACATTAGGCCCTGTATGGTATGACTCTACTTAAAGGAAAGTCCAGAATACAGAAATCCATAATGGCAAAATGTAGACTGTTGGGTGGTAGGCACTGTGTAGGAGGAAGGGGGAGCAACTACCAATGGACACAGGGTTTCTTTTAAGGTGAAGAAAATGTTCTGGTATTAGATAGTGATAATGACTGCACAGCTCTGTAAATATATTAAAATCACTGATGTGTACCTCTTAAAAGGATGAATTTTATACATGTATCGATGTATTTTACTTTAAAAAATTAAAGGGAGAACTGAAGTCTTTGAAATTTACTACTTGGCGACACGTTTTCTGCAAGTATTGGATCTAGCAACAGTGAAAATGCATTCTTTCCATCCTCGCTTACACATGACAAAAATTAATACTACTAAAATTATACTAAACATACAACATCTCTTTAACCCTTTCAAAATAAGGGAACAAATCAAAAGCTTAAAGTCTCACCCTGACCACAGCCAGTTTCACCCTGCCCACATAAAATACCAATATGCCAAGGGCAATAAGTAACTAAGAGTCATGGAGTCGTCTAAGATCACACTGAAATTTTTAATTTCCTTTTTTCTGATTGATACTCATTTGCATTTAATGGCTAATGTGAGCTGTAGTCTGCCACAGGATATGAGCTGCGGGTTATAGTTTGTGTAAGAGACCAGGATGGTAAAAGGAAAGGTTGTGAGGAAGAACAGATTGCCACAGAAAGAATGTATGTAGGCTCCAGGTGCTCTGTTGTAAAAAAAAAAAAAAAAAAAAAAAAAAAAAACTTTTGTGGTAAGATGCAACTTCCATTTTCACTTGTTCTGGACAGGTGGTTCTAGGCTCTGCATGGAAATGCCCAAAAATAAGTCTAGAACTTACCTAGGGAGAGAATATGAATCAAAGAAGACATATAGGAAAGTGCCAGTAAAGAAACTAAGATGAAGCAATGTTGAGAAGTTGTCTTCTCGCACTTTCCCTTACAATGCTTAGCCACAGCCCATGCCTGCTTCATGGAACTTGCCACTTGTCTATGTGTGCCACTGACATCAAAGGCTGAACCCCTACACTCCACTGCCATCAGCTACCTCCACCTTTTACCTATGACACTGCAACTCTAGTTAACACTAATTCCTACTGAATAAACAAATGAAAAAAATTAATTTGCTTAAATATTTGACTGGTTTTTATCAAAATATTCCTAGGCTATGGTACAAGTGCTGGTCTCTGATAAAAGCACCAGGGGTTCTCTTATGACTACTTTTGAGTTCATACTGGTGATCTTGTCCTGTTTTTTTCTTCATCTCCTCAAGTCAGCCTCTCAGGTTGCCCACATCACCTGGTAATGCAGAGCAGATTATAGCATTCTCATGGGCCAAGACACAGCCTAGCCCATCAGCATAAAGATTCATTTCATTTCTTAGTCCCTACTCGCTTCCTCAGGGAACAAGGCAGGCACTTTCTCCAGCCTTGTGTTGACTTCTGCCTTTACCAGCTCAAGTCAGAGTTCCACTGCAATCTCCCAGTAAGCTGTATATCCTGACATCCTCTCTTTAGCCTCTCAAATGCTTCTGTGTGAATCCATCCTTCCTGTCTTCTTCCTAGCCCAACCTTTACTTTCTAAGCTCTCTAAACCTCTATTGTTCCCTATTAGCCAGTGTTAAATCACATACTAGCATGTTTTGCTATTTAGTGTGCTGATCGCATCCCTAGGAGCCTGCTAAGCAACATCAGTAAAGAGAATCAAAGATACATTTGTTCCTTGTCTGGGTAGCAGTCATCCTTGTCAGAGAGCCAGCTGAGAAGAGAAAGGGGTTGTCTCATCATCTGCTTTCCCAGCAAGCTCCGATCTAACCTTTCAATCTCAAAAGTTGTCTCTCCGAAACACAGAACATGACTGATCCACTTACAGTCCTTCCATGCTTCCCAATGCTTCCAAAAAACTCACACTAGACTCCTGGTCCAGCTCTTCCTTTCTTGGGCTCACCTCTCCACACTTCCTTTGTCCTACTTCAAGACTACCCCAAGACATGGAATCCAGATGCATGTTACTTCTGGGATGTCTTTTGGATACTTCTAACATCTCCAGCAGCACGTTCCCGTAAAAGACATGGTTTCTGATTTTCTGATGAGGTGGACCGGTTCAGGCAATATCTTCAGTACTGGGAAAGCAATCTGTGCCTGGTGGCTTACTACCCCCTCCTCCACAATGGCCCTCAGCATGCTGCTCTGTCACTCTAGCTGCCTCTCCCTCCTGAGGAAGACTGTGAGCTTTGCAAGGACCTTCTATGTAGCACTGTGTGGGTACACAGTAAATACAGAAGCAGTATATACATGTGTAATATAAAGAGCTAGAGCAGAAGCAATAGAATTACAATGGGACACCTGATGACTAACTGGCTTATCTCTTGGTGGAGAAGAAATCAAGACAACATAATATTTCTGTAATGACTGATAGTTTTAGATTGGGTTAAGCAATATCCTCTTGCTAAGATTGGTATCAACTCTGAGAAGTTTTATTCAGTTGTAAAGTCCCAGTTAAATTCCTTTGCACAATTGGAGAAATAAAGCCTTTGATTAAAACTAAAATTTCCCCAACCCTCTCAAACGAGATGGGGGAGGGGAGCAGGTGTGGAAGAATATCTGATCTATCATATTCTTTAGTCATAAACGTGTTTGGGTAAAACAATGCGATGTTCTGATAACGTTGATAAAAGTAACTTCAAGATTGGGTCACAGGAAGCCTAAGATAAATGCTGAGAGGAAACAGGTTCTTTTTGAAATAGCCTCTTCATAATCATTTTCCCACACACTTGTTCAACTTCTAAAGGATGACTGAATACTTGATTTGCTTTGCAAATGAAACAGCTTAAGAATGAGACACTCAGATAATGCTGTAACAAATGTTTTCAGAAGGCTCCTCCAGATCACTTTAAGTTTAGAGTTCTATGACTTATAGGCATAGGCTGTGTGTCTTAAAAGAGTCCTGAGCATCATTTTTGTTTGCTATGTGTTATTTGGTTTTAGATTTCTCAAGGGTCTACAAAGAAGAGAGGATGGAAGATGTCCTCAGCAGTATCCTGACAACACAGTGATAGGTCCCTAAGTACACCTGAATGGTGTTGTTTGATACAAGTTGAATACCACCCGTTTCCAAATTCAACTGGGGAGGCAGGGAAAGGGTGTGAAGGCAGCATTAGTATTTTGTTTATGCATGGCAGGTCTTTATTTTCATGTTTTACATATATGTAGGCATTTTACAGAATTTAGCAGTTGGGAAAAGGAAGATAGCAAGTTGTGAAATGGCCAAGGGAGTCTCTCCTATGCAAAAAGCACACTTAAGTCTTTTGAAACTTGTCAACAAATCAAAACAAATCAAAACTTAAGAAAGCCTTGACTTTCTTAAAGTTGTCTAGCACAGTGCTTGCTAATCAACAAATATCAGAAGTGTGCATGATGAACAATGAATTTGAAATTGCTTTGTAGATATTTTAAGCTCATTAAAGTTTTTCAAAGATACTATTAACACCAAGGAGTGTATCCTTTAACCATTTAGTGAGACACATCCTCCATGTACATTTCAAGTAGTTTCTATTCACAAACACCTAATGAAGAAAATAACAAAACTTCAAAGTATTTTTGGTGAAAGTAAATTATCAGCAATAAAAACAAAACTCATTTAAAAACACCTCTTCTAGGTTTCTATCTCATAATTTCTGTTTAAAGATGCACAACACGGACTTTTTTCTCTTAACTATATGAAAGTTTTTTCTCTTAACTATATGAAACTGAGATGCCAAACCCAAGGAAGTCAGAATGGATGCAAACACAAAAACAGTTCAAAAAATGACACAAGTCACTACTATAGGCAATAGTAAAGATTTTTATTTTTTATTTAAACCATGCGTCATGTATACATATAGTATCAATATATACAACTTGAACAAATACAATTTATACATAAAATACAATCAAAGAGTGGCTTTTGAAATTAATGCAACAAACTTATTGTACAATTTGTAATTTTAGTCAGTATACAGGATCATAACAATGCTACTGAAGTTATTAATGATTTAAATTAGACCACCGTGTAAGTTCAAAGGCACTAAGAAGATCTATGTTTTCTTCTAGCATTTTAAGAATGAAGGATAATTAAGAAAACAGATGAATACAATAAGAAATTGGGCAGATACTGGCATGCTTAAATGTAAACTCTACCCATTCTTTAATTCACAGCCCTATAGAAAAGAGAGGGATTTCCTTAATATGAGTTGAAAGAAAAGATGTTTTTGAAAGACAAAAGAAATAAGAAAAAGCCACCTGAAAACCATAACCCTAATCCAATGATATGTCACAGATGAAGGAGCATCAGTTCTTTCCCCAAAGTAACTTTTTATACTTGCTGCAAAAACTTTTTCCTTTGCTGAGAAAGTAGGTATCATAGCTTGTCAAATGGACTCTACTGGGGGATAACTACATGGGTACAGACATCTCTCCATCAATCCTATACTAGACTCTAAACAAAGACAGGAAGTACTATATTTTAATATTCTAATTATCAATATATGTAATTATGGGACTTTTTATAAAAACATACTACAAACAACATTCTACCAAGGCTTCTTTCAATAAATAAATACTTTTTTAAATTAAAGGAAAAAGAAAATAACAATTCAATAATCTATTTATATATGAGATTCATTCTAAATCTACCTATTTATTCCAAATAATGTGCTACTTTGTTCATCTATATCCTTTCATGAAATTAACACTGAAGTTCCAAAATAGTTCCTTTGTAGACAAAGACAGTAAAAGTGGAAAGCACAGAGCTGCTATGATTAGAGCTAAATTAATAGCTCCAAAGCCAGTGTCTCATGTTTTCATATGGGTATTCAGGCCTGGCTCAAATACATAAATTTGGTATACTGTAAGAAGAATATTTAATGTTCATCTAGCATATTCAATTCTAATGTAAATGCTTTAAAAAGAAAAAAAAAACCTACTGCAGGAGTCTTTTTTAAAGTTCTCAATGTTTTGACTTGTTATAAATTTCTTTTTGTTATGCAGTAGGGTGGAATATGGGGGGGGGGAACATGCAGGTTTAAAATTTCCATAGTTTCAAAGCTTAATGCAAAAAGTATTCCTTTCCTGTTACTAAATAGTTTAAGGCCAGAAACATAATTTTCCAAAAAAGTATTTGCCATTTTTATAGTGGTAAAAATAAGATTTTTCTAGAGTAATTAATTACTAACAGTTTAAATGTGTGTCTACAACCACCAAGATATCCTGCTCACACAAAACTTTTACAAGACACAAATTCACCTCAAGTCTTCATAGTACCGAAACAATGACCCACAGAGTAAAGTAATAAACTTCTAATTATCTCACATACTACATAGAAAATGCACCAATTAGAAGGTATTTGTTATTACCAAGAAAACATTCACTGTATGCAGGACATTTACTGTATCACCTTTGGAATGTACTTTAAATTTATGAATACATTTTAATACCATTTCACAAGCAGACTGCCCTTACTCATACTCACTTTATACACAACTTTATAATTATAAATTGTATATAACCAAACACATTAAAAATCATGTCCACTTACTAAATACTAACTTATGAAATCTCAAAACTTGTAACCAATGTGTTCTATGGTTGGTTACATCATTTTAAAACTCACAAAATATCATGAAGTGGTTTAGAAGCATAATTTCAAAAATATAAAAATTCTGTAAATAGCTAACAAAAGGACAATGTTTCAATAGAAGAAATTCAAGGAAGACTATTTCCTTTTCATAAAATGGTGGAAAACCTAAGTATTTTAATGACAAATAATTAGAGGATATTTTTCCTGCTTGGCTGGTTGTATTTTCTGGACAATAAATAGATTTCCTAATTGGACAAAGAGAAATTTCCATCAAACTTTAGAACTTAGATACAAGGAAAGCATCCATTAGTGACATTTCAGAGTGAATTTTTTAAATCATATATAGATGGATGCAAAGATTAGTGATCAGTACTTAGCTTTCTAATTTTCTGCAACTGTAGAGAACATGAAACTACAACCAAAAAAATGGTATTTTGACTAAAGTGGCAAAAAAAGTCAAAGAAGGTTCAAATGAAACATATTAATTTGTTTTTTAAGCATGAATACTTTCAAAGACTGTCAAATTATAAAATTCTCTACAGATAACCAAGGAGATTAATTATCTCATACTTAAAATGAAATTAAGTTAGCATAAAAATTAGAGCATCTGTAAACAGGTCAGGTGGATGTTAACATTGAATAATTTCTTAGATATGCAGCCCATACATTCATGTATAATGGCACAACACATGACAACTAGATCTGCTACTTTCTGTGTGTGCAAAACAGAACTTAACATTGCTTTTTCTACTGTGAAGTTCTGGTTACCTAAATATACAGTGATTGGGTAAATTACTAACAGTTTTATATGTACATTTAAGTTGTAACTTTCTACAATGTGACCTATTCCCCCAACTTCCCTGCACAGTATAAAGTGAGGAATAATAGCACAAACTGAACAATTACTTGTAATACAATTTTAATGTTAGATTAACATATTATAGACTAAAAGTTACTTAGGCGAATTACTCTTTCCAGTCTTACTCCTTGAACTACAGCTTCCGTTATTTGGAATTACATAGAAGTTTATAGTGTTTTAATGAAAGATTTTGTCCAAGCATGAAAACATCACTAACTTTTATTATAAGTCTTTAATATTTACTGAAGTAAAGAATCAATTACAGTTTCAGGCTTTGCAGAACGCTTTCTGTTTAGAAAGAGAAAAAGAAAACATGAATGCTTTCCTAAAAGACTGAAATACAAACAATGTAGTAGATAATATAGAATGGCCACAGACACCAGAAACAAACCAAGGTGTGATGAGATTAAAACCTACCTTCTGGGACATGGGAAAGATAAACAAAAAGCCATGAAGAAAAGTCAAAACAAGCCAACAACCAAATTAAAGTACACAATTCCAGGGGGTGGGGGCAGGGTGGGAACAGTCAGGGAGGGGGGTGGAATCCCAGAGATCACAAAAATGTGAAATTTATATATAAATTATTTAATATTAAAAAATTAAATTAAATTAAACAGGAGGCTGAAAAAAAACACACCACACCTTCTTGCTGGGACAGTGGCACCCAGCCTATGAAGCTTCAGCCTATGAAGCGGCTGGGGCTAGGGATCGCAGTTCAAGTCCTGCTAGGGGCAACATAGCGAGACCTAGTCCCAAAAAAATAGCTGGGGATGGTGGCATGCACCTGTAATCCCTGCTACCTGGGAAGCTGAGGCTGGGGATTGCCTGAGTCTGTAGTACTCCGGGCAATGTGAGCCTGCGGGCAAAAATAGCGAGACCTAATCTCAAAACAACAACAAGAAAAAAAACACCTTCTCAGGCTAGGGAAAGGTCACCTAGAGCAAAAGCTACAAGAGCTTGGAGCTCTACCCTACTGCCCAAAGTGGTGAGAGGGATTGAGAGGATGAAAATTTCCTACACCACACTAGGTAACATAGCCAGACCAAGTAAGCTGCACGCTTGCTAGATGGGAATCACCTGATTATCTCTTCTGGGTATGTTAAAGGTACAGGTTTATTCAGTGAAAAATCAAACACAAATCATCCAAAGAAGCATATCATAGATGAGTAAGGACCATGGGAGAAGCTCTATCAATCTACTATGCTTACTGCAATTTTGCTCCGTACATGAAGCTACACATTTTTAATGAGGCCCATCACACTGAATGTCATCATCTAATACAGTATCAGTAAACCATTTATTATGTATATTTACCTATGCTTAAGACTATGATTTAGGGTTTTCATAATATAGCAGGCTAGTCTAATAAAAAAAATGCTAGATTTGATTCATCTATTATTGATTTATATATTTTTTTCTTTATTTTCTTGGTTAATCCAAAAAGCTACATTAGTTTTAAATGAGCATTCTGAAAATTGTATTCAACTACCAAATCCAATTATTTGTTTGAGATGTGTATTTTAAGAAGTAAATAAAAACTGAGAGACTCATATACTAATCTATATTTCTGGCTTTTTAGAAACAAAAAGATCCAGAAACAAGGGGCCCGCTATTACCAGACCTAATGAGGAACAGAGCAGGAGTTACTCTAGTTAGACTCTTCTTCAGCGTACTGCAGTTCCCACTGCTGCCTATTTCTGTGCCACACGAAGATGAACTATCTTACCATTTATCATCACACCTGCTAATGTTACTTTTCTTACTAACTGCAGAGTTAAGGAGAAAATAGCTCTATAAGCTGCTTCTCTCCAGCGTAGAAATTGTACTGATTCCTTTTTTTTCTTAATTTATTTTTTTATATATGTGCTTTACATCTATGTATTCCCTGGGGACTACATACCACCTTCCTTCCTTCCCTTACCACTCCCTCCCATCTCCACCCCTCCTAAGCCCCCACATACTCATCCCTTTTATGGAAATCTCATTTACATGTCTATGGCCTAAATTGTCAACCAGAATAAACTTTATAATAATAAAAAAAAATTTAAAAATAGCTCTATAAAAAATGAAAAGGTGAAAGATCTAGAGGGAATGTCTTTGAACTTAGTTGCCTCATTCATTCTATACTATATGCACAGGCTTCTATTGACATATAATTTTTTTGTGGCACCTAAACACTAAAGAATGCAAGAATTTGTACTCCTTTAACATATGACTCACTCATTCTTTTTGTTGTTGTTGTTGCCCGGGGTAGTCCCGGTCCCATGGACTCAAGTGATCCCCAGCCTCAGGCTCTCAGGTAGCTGGGGTTACAGGCACCCACCACCACACCTGGCTCTTTTCTCAAGACCAGGTCTCACTATGTTGCTCGGGGTAGTCTTGAACCTGAGAACTCAAGCGATCCCTGGCCTCTTGCTTTGCAGTGCTTGGATTCCAGTGCTTGAATTACACCACGCTTGGCTGACTCATTCATTCTCCCCCAAGCTCAACTATCCTAAATTAATCAGTATTAGATTATGTCTATGGGCTATCTGAAACACAAAAATATTAAAACTATATAATCTCACCCTACATGTAACTTGAAAGCTTAGCTATTTAAAGTAGGAAAAAATAAGTTAGTAGCATATTATTATTTCAGGAGTTCAAAGTATTACAGTTTAAATAAGCTGAACAGTATAGGATCTAGAGAAGGCAGAGACGGGTTCCCATATCCTGATTTCCTTTGTCTTACAGTATGATACAAGTAGACAACTGAACAGTTAAAATCAATATTCAAGAAAGATGATCAGAGAAATTAAGTTCCTTAAGGCAATGTTTATGACATAAAAACAAATATTAATATAAAACCCTGGGGAACTAACCAGGCATATCAATTAGCATGACAATAGAAAAATAGCACAGGAATTAAGACACCAGACGACTTAGACATATTTGGAAAGAACAAAGTAAATTAAACATTAATTCTATTACTAAGAGGTGCTGAAGAAGTTGGAAGAACTTAATTCTTTAACCAGATCTTACTCAAATTATAACTACCTAAGGATTTGGATATTTATTCTAGCATATCAACTGAAATATTTATAAAGTCAATGAAGTTTTCTTTAACTAGAATATCTCATAGCCTTGTTTGATGTGATTCAAAGACAGTCCTTACCTTCTCCCTGTCTTTGGTCTTGCTTTCCCCTTTGAAGTCCGTGGCCTTTCCAATTTCATTAAAGACTGGCGCAGGCTCTCCTCAGTATAGGCAAGATACACGTGGGAAAGGTCCACTTCAAAAGGCTAAGGAAATAAACACAAAACACTCTTACAGGGAGAAGTTAAACCAAATAAATGTCTAAAGATATCTTATTCTCTCTCCACTTTTCTCAAACATATTCATCAAGGGTTGGTGAATAAGCCTGACAAAGTTCCTCAGAAGTAAAGAAAAACTGTTGTCATTTTCCCTAAAGCCGCTGCTTCCACTTGTTAACCTAGGACTATGAGTAGCTTTGAAAAGGAAAAAAACATATTCTAGTCTCTAACTACATCCCATGGCCAGTGAGAGAGTGAAAAGAGTACTCCAAAGACTGACTCCTTGCCATTTTAAGAGCATAAATGATTAAGCCTGCTATCATGACTAAAGGTGAGCAGAACTGTCCTAATAATCTGCCCATCCTAGAGCCTCTATTCACAAAAGATGTTTATTTTCCATCAGAGCTGAAAACAGATTATCAAGATGATAGCAAATTTAGTAACCCACATTTCTATAAGGAAATACCTATAATTAAAAAAAAAATTCTTACATCTTTTTCTTTTTTATCAGCAACAGGAGTCTGCTTCCTCATGTTATTCCCTGTGTAGGCAACACATTTCTTAAAAAAGGAAAAAAAAGGTGGGAGGGAAAGAGAAGAAAATTGTCTTAATTAGCAATACTGTGAACAAGATAAATGTGATGAGATGCACTGTTACACTCCGAAAATATGCTAAAACAGAAAGGGACCCCAATGGTTATTCAGTCCTCTGTCATTATTCAGTTCTAGGTAGCCCAGCCTAGACCATTTACATTAAATACTGTTTGTGTTATACATAATTAGAAAAACATCTTATTCACCCTACTGGATTCTCGGGATTCATACTCTGGACCCACCTTTCTCTCTTAAGGTAAAGAGCACCATTGCAAGTCTGTAGGAAGTACTCCAGAAGTATTTCATGAAATGATAAAGGTAATACTCACTAGCTGCCATTCTCCTATGTCTTCATTCCAGTGGACATAGTTTTCAATCATCTCCTTTTAAAAAAGCCAAAGATAGCCTACTTTTAATATTTAATAACAAAAAAATAGTCATGGAATTTAAATCTTAGTAGTAGTAAGGAAGTTAAGACTCAAAAGATTATATACTACTAATGTTTTTTAAAAATATTTCTAAATAAATACTTTAGGAATATATAGAAATACAATTAAACTACAGAAAAATAAAAACCAGGGAATGAAGAACTTGACTGTGGAAGGGGGAAAATCATTTGGTTAGAAGTACTGCCATGGTCTGAGGCTAAGGTGATGAGTTCAATACAAAATAACTGTATAAGTCAATACATACTTATCCTTTAGGAAAGGGTAAATAAGTAAAGTCTATCATGAATCAAAGATTAATTCTGTGTGCCAGGCATGGTGGTGCGTGCCTATAAGTGGCAGCCTAGGAAGCCATGGTCGGGGCCAGGGATCGCGGTTAAAGTCCTGCCGGGGGCACGTAGTGAGACCTAGATCCAAAAAAATATAGCTGGGCAAGGTGGCATGTGCCTGTATTCCCAGCTACCTGGGAAGCTGAGGCTGGGGACTGCTTGAGTTTGTGGTACCCCGGGCAACATGAGCCTGCGGTTCCACAGGCAAAAATAGCGAGACCTAGTCTCAAAAAAAAAAAAAAAAAAGATTAATTCTGTGTACCTGAAAATCAAAGGGGAAAAAAAAAAAACTATGGCTTATTTTCACAAACCTCTTAAAGCTACATAGATATTCAAATTAGATTTTCAAGAAGTCAATGAAAGTTTATTAAAGCATAGGAAAAGTTGGGTAGCATGGCCAAGCGGTCTAAAGCATAGAAAAAGTTGAATAAAAAAAGAGGCTGATATTTTTTAAATATACTATTGTTAAAAATTAGCATCCATCTGAAGAATGATGGTGTTGGTGATGTAATGAATATAGCTAATGTTGCTAAACTATACATTCAATAGTGTGAAATTTCATGCTATGTAGTTTTTTAACATGCATGTATGTGGAATTAGCACCCAAAAGCAGAAAAAAAAAGTCAGCACAGGAATTCTGTTCTGGGATAATGAATGAACAGGTAAATTGTAGGTGAATGAATGACAGAACCTTTACCTTGATTCTGACTGTAATTACATGAATCTTGGTTCCGCCAAAGGATTGATACATTACTACTTAGATATTCAAAGAATTATGTACCAAGTTGAAGTGAAATGTGATGACATTAGTTCAAGAAAATTTTATACTACTAAAAAAGTTATTATTAATCATGAGTGAAATTTAAAATCTTATTTCCCTATTCCTTAACTTCAATCAAGTGATCTCACATACGTGTTATTGATACCACCCTCTTACTTGATAATCTTGAGGTATAAAGTTATCAATAATAAGCATCTGAAGTCGAAGCTCCCGGCTAAGTTGTCGAATGTTCTCCAGTAGCCCTTCAATTTCCCTCTGATGCTCTTGTTGGAGATCTGCCATCTAGGAGAAAAACAAAGAAAAAAATACTAAGGACAAGGAAGATTTAAGTACAGAACAGTTCCATCTGATAAAGGGCACTGATTTCAGAAATTTTGTGAGTGCTTATCCAGTTCTTTCACAAAAATAGAGTACATACCAGTCTACAATATTAGGTAAGGTTGAAAATAAATATTTTAATTAAATAACTAAGATTTTAAATTGCACCTAAATGAAAATTTCTTTAAAACTGTAAGCAAAGGATTACTCTAACCAAAATTAAAAGGAAAAAGACAAAATACCAGCTAGTCTTATGTATATGTGAGATATAGAGAAACCAAACAAAGATTAAGAAAAAGTCAAACCTAACCAGTTGACCATAGAACTGAGGCATACAGCAAAGGAAGGAGCTTGAGGGGGTGTCAAAATAAGGGAGAGATGAAACCCTAGTCCCAGTTTGGTCGGAGGAGAGTTGCGAGTCCCCCCGGACCACCTGGGCACAGGGGAGGTCCCCAGCACACCTCCACTGCAGCCTAGACAGCTGGTGGGGGTACATGTAGGGAGAGTCCAATGACACTGGGTCTCAGGGTCTTCGGTCTTGTGCGGGGGGGACCTGGCCTTCTCCCATATGTGGGGGTTGGGGGCCAGGCAGATCTCACAGGGGCCTGAGCTGGGAGAGGGGATTCATAGGCCCCATCTTCTAGGCCTAGCCCTGATCCAAGTCAGGCTGGGAGTAGGCACCAAGGTCCTCTCAAAAGACCTGGCCCTTTGGGGAGCCCCCCAATAAGGGATAGGGTAAGTCCTGTACCATCAGTGTCTTAGGATCTTGGGATCTAGGGATCTCAGGGCCAGAGGCCCTGGTCCACTCTTTCAGTGTCTGAGGGTGGGGCCAGGGCACCCAGGGGTCCTGAGCTGGGAGACAGATTAGTAAGCTCCACCTCCTAAGCCTGGCCCTGTGAGTCGACCTGGGCTGGAGGTGGAAGCGGAGGTCCTTTTGGATGGCTTGGGCCCTTAGAAATGAGCTCCAGCATACCCCCACCATGCCATCTAGGCCACTGGCAGGGGTGCAGGGG
This sequence comes from Uropsilus gracilis, assembly GCA_004024945.1. Classification (NCBI taxonomy): domain Eukaryota; kingdom Metazoa; phylum Chordata; class Mammalia; order Eulipotyphla; family Talpidae; genus Uropsilus; species Uropsilus gracilis. The sequence goes on from PVHY01000950.1 coordinate 172,146, forward strand.
TAAGGGTTAGTCCTATGCCACCAGGATCTCAGGGTCTCAGGTACAGGGGTCTCAGGCTGGGAAAGCCAGCCTCTGACTCCTTGTAGGCAAAGGGTGGGGGCTAGACACCTCTGCTGGGGCACAGGTTTGCGGGCGGGATTCCTCTCCGGTTTACTCCAAGCTCAATCAGACCTGCACTAGGAATGAAAAAGTCTCTCGAGCTGCAGATATAATGGAGAAGAAAGGAAATAATAATGGCCCTGGATACACTCACCACCTGGGTAGAACAATCAGCGTGTTGGGAACCACTGAGACAAGAAGGTGAGACCAGTGATTGTGGTCACAGATTTCTACCTGCATCCTCTCTGAGGCTGGGGAAACAAACCCCTGGTTCACAGTTTAATGAATGAGGCTCCCTCCTTTATCAATCAATGGAGGAAGAAAGCCAGAGATGGGGCTGTGGTCCCATGGCAGAGCTCCTAACATGAGAGAGAAGAGGAGCTGGACCAAGCACCTGGGGAAGTCTGCCCCCAGCCTCATCCTCCAGCAGCTAGGATTTGGGCTCCCATACCAAGGTATTATAACTATACAGCACAGAAGCAGCACCACGTGAGACACCAGAAAGGATCCTGGAGAAGCACACCACATACTTGTCCTACAACAAGTTCCTAATATGCTCAGCCTGACTATCCACCTCAGTTACTCCTGGAGATCCAAGCAACCTCATTTGTTGCTGTCCAGAAATGCAAGTCCACACCCAGGGAAAAAAAAAGGAGCATTGTTCCAGAAAAAGAAAAGGCCTGTGGGCCAAACATGGGACCAATGACTTGAAGCATGAGGAGCTGGTGTGACTGGAGGGGGGAAGGGAGAAGGGTGGGTCATAAGGGGTAAAATATGGAAGGGAGAGTCAAACATAAGGGGAACAACAATCATACAAACGTGACCAATATTGTACAAAAATTACAAGACAAAAATTAAAAATTTAAGAAAAAAAGAGGGAATAAAAAAATAAAACGAAACTGAGCATACACATTTTTTAATCATAACTTATTAAATATGCTTTTTAAAAAATTACAAACTACATTACTAAGCAATTTCTAAGAGACCAACCTCTGACTTTGCAGCCATCAACATAGTCCAAACTTTCTTTAATTTCTTTGTCTTTCCTTGTGCTTCCTCTTGCAAACTGGTATATTTTTCTTCAATATCCAAACGTTCTTGCTATGACAAATAAGTAAATAAACTTCAGAACTTTCTTCATTAAATCATAAATTTGATGTAACATATGACAAATGCTTAGCAGCTACACTTGACCCTGGGCATGAGCCTGAATTGTTCTGGCCCACTCATTCACAGCCTCTCTCCCCTCTTTCTCCTCAGCATGAAGATGAGGATGAAGATCTTTAGGATGCTCCACTTAAG
>PVHY01000951.1:0-10529 GCA_004024945.1 Uropsilus gracilis
GGGGGGGAAGCTCATCTTCACTACTGAGAAAAGAAATGCAAATGAAACCTCCATGGAGACACCCTCTTCCCCTATGGGGCTGGCAGAGATCCAGAAGTTGAAGAACCAACCCGTTCTGCTGGTAAGGCCGTGAGCAAGTAGGCACTTCGGGTCCCTCGGGTGCAGGAGCTGATGCAGCCCTTCTTGCAGAGCCAGTGACCAGAGTTATCACAGCTGCTCAGGTGCCTACGTCTAGCCCAGTCTTCCACCCCCAGGAGCTTCCTCTCCTCCAGAGAGACTCACTGGTGCAAAATGCACGCAGTATTATTACTATAGGACCAGCTAAAACAGCTCCATGAATAGGAAGCAAACTGAATATCCATCCGCAGGGGCACTGGGGAAGGAAACAATAGTCCTTCCACGTGTGGCACAATCTGAGGGGGTTGTGCCATGGATGGGGGTGGGAGGGTTGGATCTCCATGGACAGTCTCTGAGATGTTGAAGTGAAGGAAGCAAAATGCAAACTACCAGTATGCCTGGTACCCTCTGGTTTGGGAAGAGAAAAATACATTGCTTGTAAGTGCTTCATAGATTTAGCGAAGAAACCTTAGAAACCTGTACCGGTGCTGTCTCTGAGGAAGAGAACGGGGTAGGGGTAAGGGGTGGTAAGGAGGGAGAGATGGGGGATGGTAGGGGGCAGGGTGGGGGGGAGGACACAGAGGAGGGAAGGGGACAAATAGGTGCCTCTTTCTTATATTGTACTTTTCTTTTGTTTTTCCTTTAACCTTTTGAATTTTGAAAGGTGGCTCTCTTCAGGACTGAAAAATCAACTCATTTAAAATTAATAAAATGAATAAAACATTTAATGTATGAGCAGATCACTTCAAAAAATGATTCCTTGGTTTAAGTGACTTTTTTGTCTGATAAGTTTGGTTCTAATCTTAAATAACGAAGCTTCTATCTGCTTACCCGTTTTTCTATGATGAGCATGTATTGCTTATGTAGTCAATGTTTATGTGTGCATACAATATTGAATATATCATGAAGTATATATATGTATATATATATATAGAACTAAAACACAACAACACACATTCATATAAAAATTTCATATATTTCAAGTTCAACCCCAATGGACCTCCCGGAGACTGCCAGGGACCTACTCTCAGGTGAACAGCTAATCTTCCCCCAGGAATATAGTTCCCCCACTTTGCCCCACTTACTCTAACACATGTTTGCAGGCTGATAAAGGTGTGCTGTGTCCCTGCCGCTGCTTTTAATTAATTTCTGACATGAAATCTCCCGTCCCTTCTCCTGCCTCAGAGACCAGCACAAGCATGCCTTGCCTCTCCCTTTCACAGGAAGCAGCTGCCCGTGTGTAGCTGAGTTTCCAAAAAAAAAAAGGAGGGGGGAGAATCACACTTCTTTTTTTTTCCATTTGCACTGATTTGCATATTAATAGTTTGCATATTAACCAGCGACTTCAGAGGGTGGGCGGGCTAATGAATGCAGCAATCTCCTCAATTTTAACTCAATTTGCCTCATCCATATTCCAATGACTTTGGGGATTGGTGTTCAGTGTTCATTGAAATTATCCCAGCCAGACCCAGTGTGGGCTGCTCTACCATTAATCCAATTAATTAGCCCCGTGGATATGGCCGCCTGGGCGAGGGCCTTTGTTCAGCATTGGGGGCTAATGACAGCCCCAGTCTGATGGGATAATGACGGAAGCTAAGGAGGGTTTGACCCCCAACCTAGGTCCTGGGTAGTGCTTGCAACCAAGAGAGCAAAGCGACTTTGGGGGAGCAGGTTCTGGATCACAGGGGTCCACCTGTTCTCCTTTGCTCATGCACTGGCTCATTCATACCCACTCTCTCTTTCAATCAGTTACTTCTTTCCCTAGCTCACTCCAGAGTATGAGTTGTATCCCATTTACCCCTCCAGGCTCCCTCTCTGTTCTTCTCCTCCTAGCTGTGTCCAGGAAGGCTCACCTACATCGAGGGTTCCTTGCTCTCCTGCTCCCAGGTTCGTCCACCCAATGGGAGATGCCAGCGAGAGGAGGGAGGGAGGAAGGGATGGCAGATGGAGCTTCAGCTCCCTGGCTGTCTCTGCATTGGACTGCATCCTGGCTGCTGGCTCTGCCCCTCCACCAAGGTCACGGCCCTCCTCTGACAGCTACTCTCTCTGATTCCCTGCAGATTCCCTGTGAGAGCCCCCTGGCCTTGCCCCTTAGCCTCAGAAAGGTAGCAGCTCCCTGTTCTTGCAAGCCCCGAGGTGATTGATCATCTTATTTTTAGCCCTTCCCACCATCTTAGCCCCCTTGGAATGAGCCATCTGTTAAATGCTGAGACCCCTCACTCCTTCACTTTCATTTTCTCCGCAGCACAACTCACTCATTCAGAGATGATCACACTGATTAAATGGTGGGCTGCTTGGATGAAGGGCTCGCCCAAGGCCTGGCACAGATGGGGTGTCTGCTGTCAAGGTCGGGGCTAGTGCTGTAAGGGGAGAGGTAGCAGCTACTTAGATCAAGTGACCCTTAAGTTGATTCCATGAGCTAATAGCCCCATGAGAAGCTTTTTGATCAAAGGATTCTCCAGGAATACATTAAGCCCAATGAATCCTCTTCTTAGAGATTTATAATATGCATTCTCGGAGCGAAGACTAGGAAAAGTCCTGTAGTAAAAAGCATGAATTTCACGTGCATTCCAATAGCCCTAGAATTTACTTCTCATCTCGATGTCCCATATATGCTTGAGGAAAAGGAGATACTGAGGGATTGTGTGTGATTATCAAAGCCGACCTGGAAACTGACTCCTGAATTGAGTCTGTGCCTGTGCAGGAGTGGATGCTCTAGACACAGTGGAAAGAATCTGGCTGATGGGCAGCTTGAAGCCCTACTCAAGACCCCCACCATTCAAGGTCCCCTGGTCTGCAAGAAGCCATTTATCTGGGAACCATGACTTTCTCACTAAAATGGGGAAATTCCTACTGGGGCCAAACTGAGAGGATTCAGCTCCAGGAACTAGCAGAGGGTTGTGTCTGCCCTGCAAGACTGCACTGTGACACATGTCTAGGGGTCTGCATAGGACCTGCAAGCCCCTTGCTGTGCATCCTGCAAGAGAAACCCTGCTTCTTCCTCAATCAGGTCTCTCTAACTTACTGACTCCCACTGATAAGAACTTGCAAGTATGTAACTTCAGTTCCATTTAAACAAACTTGAGGAATTATTTAGATAAATATATCAGCAGAGATGTACACATATGTAGAGTGGTCTGCATAAAACATTAGAAACAGGCCACGTGTCCAAACAAAGGGGGTGCATCCACAGGATCTGAGACTAGGACAACTTTTCCATACCTTGGAACACCTCCTTTTCAAAAAAAAAATATCCAGATTCCTCCCTTAAAACCAAATGTTATGCATCAAACTCAGATATATGGCGTAGGTCTTTTCAAAATCATGGTCTTGACTATTGGGAGCTAGAGAAACAGGAACCCTGGTCTCCCCATCCTTCCCCCTTCTGGACACCCAGAACTTAGACCCCTCCTTAGCTCTCAGGAGTAAGAAGGGGCAACACCATGACTGGATTACAGATAGGGACAGACAGTATCTCCCAAGAGTTTCATCTGAGAAAGTGCTAAGCGGCAATGGCAGAAAGTGAGACAAGAAGCAGACTTCTAGTGCCCCGCTTGTGGCAATATGCTGCGGTTATGTAAGATACTGTCACCAGAACAAGGAGACTCAGGGACACGGTGAGGTTCTTGTAACAATGTCTTGTGAGTCTAATTATTTCACAATAAAATTAAACTAAGGAGAAAGTGGCTTGGATCCGTGTGCTTGTTTAGAAGCCACTTTGAGGGCACGTGGAACAAAAGATCAGCACCACGGCCCTCGCCTGGTGTTTGTGGATGACATTTTAATCACTTTAATCCTTATTTAAATGTCTTTTCCTTCAATGACTGTGAATGATGTGCCTGATCGCTCTAAAAAAGTGCTAAAACGGTAGCAGCCTCCACCAACAAGGCCTGCAGTTCCTGTTTCTGAAACCCCAGTGTCAAGGTAGCCCCCCAGATCGATTGGTTTTCCCAAAACTTTCTCTTTCTGGAGTTTTGAAAAGACAGAAGCCCCCTTGGGTCCTTTCACTCTGCCACTTCCACCTGCCTAGCATGGCAGAGAGCCCCACTTTCTGGCCTTACTTCCCGAAGACACCGTAAAAGCCCCGGACTGCGTCAGGGCCAGCGCACACTTACAAATTACCACAGCAAAATGGATTGCCTTGACAAAATGTAATGTTTTGTGACAGAGCCCAAATATGCATTTCATTCTTGAGGAGCAGCTCAAGGAACTCGTTGGAAATATTAAATTAAGCAGTGTAACAGCTGAGAATAATTGGGTTTTCTGCCCTGTTGCCTGCGATTTTGTGTAGTGTTTGAGGCGGTAGGTAGGGCCCATTCTGTTTGATGGGGGGATGGTGGGTGGCTGAGATCACCGTGGGGTGTGAGGGAGGCCCCCTGAGGGTCTCTTTGAAATTGGAGGGTGAGCTTGTTTGCACCTTCTTGAGATCAGAGAAGCCCCTTCATGACCCTCCCTTGAAATCCTGGAGTCAAGGCTTCCTAGCTCAAGATGTTGTTTCCTTTCTCCCATCTCACAGGTGAGAAAACTGAGTCCAACAGAGGTACCTTAGCAAATTAGTGGCAGTGCTGACACTGGCCAAACTATTGCCCCCTCAGCCTCCCCTGCCTCTATTAGGAACCCAATCTTTAGAGTATCTCCCTGGGTACCCAGAAATCAGTCTGGGGGTAAAGATACTCCCCTGTGGCCACACGCCCCCCACCAAGATTTCCTGTCTCTTCTAATTGACTTTATCATTTGGAAGCTGATGCCACCATTGACCTGCTCTGTGATCTCAGGCCAGACACCTCCCCTCTCAAGCCTAAGTTTCCTCACCCACAAAGTCTTTAACTGGGGGGTGTGGGGTCCTGGATCACAGGATGATCAGTCTTTGACCCCTAAGGTGAACCAGCCATCATGGGTTCTGGGGCCAGGCAGACCCAGAAGGCAGAGCAGCCTCTTCCTTCCTGGAAGAGCTTTGACAATTCTTGTCTTCCAGAGCTTGAATGACCTTCTATAAAATGGGCTCAGTGTACCTCCTCCAGAAGGGGCCACAGGGCTGATGGGATATGCACACCCCTCCTTCCCCCGGGGACTTGTTAAAAGAGGATTCTGAGCAGGCAGTTTTATAGCAAGACCTGAAATTTTGCCTTTTTCACCAGCTTGGGGGGGGAGCCCTCACTGCCACAATCAGCCTGCAAATTCCTCAGCCAGGGCTTGGCATGCAGTAGGTACTCTATCAATGTTCTCCCTCTTTGTTCCCTGCTATTCCTTCCAGGACCTGGCCTTATCTACATTTCTGAAAACTCAATTGGAGAGAAGATGGGGTCGAGAAGGGGGTGTCTGGCAGCCAACCCGTTGGGTCCTTTGGGAGGCATAAACATCAAACACAACCTTGTGTGTGCCTGATCTCCACCCAAAATGACCAGGCCAGCTCTGAGGAGGGGGTGAGTCATGGCCAAGGAGCGCTGCAGGACTCCACAGCTGCACACCACCCCGCTCTGCAGGGGAAATATTTCTGCGTTTGCACATTTTCCAGCGGTTGGTCCAGGAACGTATGCCCAGTTCGCCTCAGCACACACTGGCCCAGCATGGTACCACTTCTCGAATGTCAGGGGAATTTCTTATACCGCCATATTCCGATCTCAAAAGTACCTCCCCGGGTACCCAGAAATCAGTCTGGGACTAAAGATTCTCCCCTGTTGCCACATCCCCCACCACCAAGATTTCCTGTCACTTCTACTTGACTTTATCATTTGGAAGCTGATGATACCATTTACCTGCTCTGTGATCTTAGGCCAGACACCTCCCCTCCTGGAACCTTAGTTTCCTCACCTACAAAGTCTTTAACTGTGGGGGGGGGGGTTCATGGTGGCAGAGTCTGTCATTCCCAGGAGATTCAGCCCCAATCCCATCACTTCCTAGCTAGGTGAGTTAGCTCTTTGAACTGTAGCCTGTCTGTCTGTCTGTCTGTCTGTAAAGAGGGGCAAACAGCCATGCCTGCCATCCAGACCAGTTCTGAGGATTCAGTAGGACAGTTCCTCATAAGCTTAGCACACACAATTATCAGTAAGTATCTCCTTCCACTGTTGTATCATTAAACATGGATCACTATGACCACCTTCCCCCAAATTCTTTTTTCCGTATATGCACCAATTTCCCAGGTGTCCTGTCATGATGATGATGACCTCTCTTTGGGGAACATTTGGCATCATGGGATTCTGATCCATGAGATGTCTGCAGATCACCAGTGGGGGCGGGGGCGCTTAAAATGTCAAAATTCTGGAACCATGTGGGAGGTGCCCCAATCAATGTGTGAATGTGAATGACTGTATGGGAGGATGAAATGAAGACTCCTGTGCAGGGTAGAGCTTGTGGGAGATGAAAGGCATCCTTGCCGGCTATTCCATCACTGAGGATCCCAGGACCTGACCTCCTGACAGCACCTGCTGAGTACACGTGGCCACTTGGAAACATCACGATCTGTACATGGCACCCTCACTCAGTGACACAGACAAACATAAGGGACCTCTATGCGTATGTCCTACTTAAGCCCCAAAGCTTGTGCAGGCATCCATGCCAGCCATGCCAGCCACGGGGTCCTGGCCCTCCAGATGGGCCTAAGTGGTGGACCTTCAATATGTTTCCACTTTGGTCCTCACTGTGTGAGACAGCAGTGGAAATGCTGGGTCAAGGCTGAGGAGGCCTGGTTCCTAGCCCCAGTCTGGTGGCTAGGGACTGTGAGCTCCTGTGAGCCCTCTGCTCCCCACATCTCTCTTTATCATCTGCACAATTCATGGATAGCTTTCCAAGCCCCTTTCTTTTCTAGGTTTTATTTTATGATTTGTTTTCTTTTACTATGTTATCTATCCCAGGGTTCTCCTTCCACCTTATCACCTGTGAACCATCATGTTATTCTTTTGTGCCCCTCCCAGTCCTGCCTCCCCCCCTCCCCCTCTCATGCTCTGTGTTTCAATTTTGCTGAGAGGTAGTTTTAAATTTGTCTTGTCTGTTTGTTTGTTTTCCCTTTATCCCTCCTATAAGTGAGACCATCCAGTATTCCCCTTTCTCTCTCTTGCTTATGTTTGCTAACATGATTCCTTATAGCTCCATCCACGACATGTTTGTCTTTTTTGATTGATGACTAATATGAAGAATGGCCCATATCAGAAAAATGGGCAACAACAAGGGCTGGCATGGATGTGGAGAGAAAGGAACACTCTTACACTGCTGGAGGGAATGTAAACTGGTCCAGCCACTATGGAAAGCGGTGTGGAGACCCTCAAACTATTGAAAATGGCATTCCCATTCGATCCAGCAATCCCACTGCTAGAAATCTACCCAAAGTACACAAAAACTCTAACCCAAAAAGACACCTGTACCCAGATGTTTATTGTGGTGGTATTTACAATAGCAGGATATGGAAGCAACCCAAATGCCCCAAAATAGACGAATGGTGCAAAAAACTGTGGCATATGTATACAATGGAATATTATTCCTCAACCAAGCCCTTTTCTGTCCTGTCGACAGGAGTTTCTCACTGTGTCTGTCTTCCAATTGCACGGGACACCTCTCCATCAGCGCACAGCTGCTCCAAAGGGGGCAACCGGCTGTCCAAACTTGCAATTATTTTAACAACGAGTCTATCCGACGACCGAACCTGACGCAAGGAGCCGCGATGAAGCTGCCTTCAGACTGCCCTTGAAATGCTATCCTTCCTGCCTTCATTTTTATATTTGTCCTTCATGGAACATGCCTGGAAGCTTGGTAGTGCACGCACACACCAGGTGGATACACTTTCTTTTCTCTTAAGATTCCTTCTCTCCTAACTCAAAGTGAGATTTCCCCACTCTTCATTTTATTATATATTCATTTATTTATTATTTGTTTGTTTTCAAACCCCAAAGCCTTTCAATTTAGCAGACATGGCCGCATACTTCCCTAAACACGGTTGTGTGTGACATTGACAGAAATGGTTTATGATCCATTCCAAGGGCCCCACTGATCTTTTTTTAATATGGCACCGCTGTGGCTCCACGGTGAAGTGTACCATTGTGATTTCACAAAGTACTTGACGTGAAGTCTAGCGGCCTGCCCTGCCTCCCATCTTCCTGACTTGAAACGGTGGTGCCTCCTTTGGGGAATGTCTACCAGTGATTTCAAATCCCAGGTGTGGCTGCTGCCTTATAAAGGATTCGGTCTCTCCAGGGCCCTCACTCAGGGTCTGAAGGGAGAGGTGTCTCTCCAGATGTGGTCAGAGGATCCTGGTTGCTAGGGTGGGCCTAGGATCTGCATTCATACAAGGCTGATTTTGATGTCCATTGAAGCGGAGAGACCCTCTCCTATCCTTTGAAGGGAAGGCAGTTTTGAGGGAGAGAAATCATCGTTATAATCTCAGAGACTTGTGCATTTCAGTTAATTAGCTCCAGGTTTGGAAAGCACCAAGTTTTTGGCATATAGCATCTGGACCCTGTCTTTAGTACCATCCACAGGCAGATTGGCACAGGGCCTAAACGCAAAGTGTTTTATAACATCTCCTATCCTTCATCCACCCTCACTAGACAAACCAGGGAACACCCCTTCCTGAATTATACTCCAACCATGTCATTTCCTCCTGCTCTCTCTCCCTCAACCTCTTTTCTGGAATATCTTAATTTCTTATACATTTGCCTGCCACCAAGCTCCTATTTATGCTTCAAAACCCAAATGGAACTTACCACGTTCTCCTACCTCTGTTTATGACTCCTTTATCCCTTGTGATTGAATATTCCATATAGAAGCAACAATCTGAGCTTCCAGTTATAAATTCTGTTTTGAGCCTTGTCCTATTAGTCAACACTGTGGGGACATTTGCAAACAATATGAAAACATATCACATGCATGTGTCTGTCTTCTCCCAGGTGCCTTTCCAAGGCAGGGGCAGAACCTAAGTCTCCTAGGCAGTCCGTGCTTAAGTCCCATCATGTGTTCTGAGGTTCACTTGCCCATCTCACTAGCTTGGATCAGCCAGAAAAAGGCCATGTGACTGCAAGAAAGAAGCTGTTCTAGGAGGTGGCAGAGAAAGAGCACAGCCAGCAGAGTGAAGCCTCTGATTGGCCCTCCACCACCTTCCAAACCTCAGTCCTTGCAGGGTTGAGGGCTCAGCTTGGGCCACGAGTGGAGAAAGGGCTTGTTAACCTTAACCCTGCCCTTGGAACAAAACGCAATACCTACTCAGTACCCACAGATACACCAGCCTCAGACAGAACTGCAGACTTCTCAGAAGAATGGAGGCCCTTTCTCAAACCAGCACAGCCTGTTTGTAGACTCAAACACAGGTCGGCAGAACACCCAGACCCTGAGTTCTTAGCAAGATGTGATGTCTCTGTCATCTGAGGCTTCAGCTAAGCTTCTGAACCTCCCAAACAATGGGGAGTATTGTTTCCACTGAAGCAGGAAATTGTTCCAGTCCATCCACATGCCACAGTGCTCCTGGTTCCAGCATCAGCCAATCTGACCTTAAATCCTGGCTCTGCTACTTCATGGCTGTGTGACCTGAGGGAACTCAACCTCTCTGAGCCTCAAGCTTCCTTACCATAAAACGGGAATGACTCTTGTGTCATGTGGTGGTGTCTGTCTCAGGAGAGGGGGCATATCTGACAGTTGTATCCTCTGCTTTCTTCTAATTATTGCTTTTATTTGTTTTTCTATGATGATATCTTGTTATTGCAAGCATTTTCTTGATCTTGGGATCTCTGCACCATTGAGCTTTCTAAATCCCACCTCTGATGATGAAAACTCCCTGTAAGCCTTCCCTCTTTCCTGGCTTTATATTTTCTCAAGTGAGATCTCTCCGCAAAATTCATTTCCCTGCCAATCTCCAATTTGATGCATCATCCCGATCACGCTATATTATGTTTGGCAACATAATGCGATGTGACTCCGGCTGCCGATGACGGATGGGGTACCCGTCAGCAAATGGAACAGCACCCAATTTCCTAAAGAGCATTGTTACAGAAACAAACAGGATGGCCTTTTAACGTGTATCGATTTATTTCTGAAGAATGAGCCCCTCTCTTACTTTTACAAGTGCTGTAATTAGAGGGTAGAATTACCTTTCTGGGGTGAGGGCTCAGTGAGCTCAACAGCCAGAAGGGGGTGGGAGAGGGGGGAGAGGGTTGACACTCCGTGGATCAGATTTGGCATAGGAAGCAGGGAGGTTAAACATATTTAAAAATTCATCCCCTTTTCCTTCTTCCTTTCCCCTTTCCTTTCTGTTGCCTATTTGTTTATTTGATCCACATATTTAGCAATCCATCAACTTTCCTTTTATTCTTCTTTTTATTTGCCATTATTCTACTTATTCAACTGTCCATTCATCTATTTATCTCTCCATCTTGCCTCTTCCCTCTCTCCCTCCTTTCCTTCCTCCCTCCTTCCCTTCCTTCTTTCCATCC
>PVHY01000951.1:10629-76854 GCA_004024945.1 Uropsilus gracilis
CCTTCCTTCCTTCCTTCCTTCCTTCCTTCCTTCCTTCCTTCCTTCTTTCCTCCATTCTTCCCCTCCCTCCTACTTTCTCTTTTACGATCAACATTTTGAGAACAGAACTTGGTGTAATGAGAAGACTGACTTAGAAAGAGGTGGGACTGAAATCTAGCCCTGGTGTGGTCAACTGGGGAATGTTCTTCTCAACAGCAGGTGCTCTTACCTCTCCCACTGCTCTCTCCATGTCTGTTTGGCCCCCACTCCCACGGCTGCATTGATCTTTTCCAGAATCTAGACACCTTCCCATTTGGGGGTGTTTGCTTTCATTTCCCCCCCCTTAGGCCTCCTCCAGAAAGTCTGGAGGGTTCCCTCCTCCCTTCCTCCCCTCCTTCCTCCCCCCCCCATCCCTCTTCTCAGGTCTCTGGTGAAACACATTCTCATGAGAAGGGCTTCTCTGACCACCTTCTCCAAGACAGTTCCCCCTCAAGTTCTATTTTATATTATCGAGAGCTGGTAGCACTGCCTGCCTACTCTGCATATTACTGATTTAAAGAATGTGTACTGAGTGCTTAAACAAGAGGGGAATGAGGGGAGACCAATTTAAGGATGACTATGAACCAGGGTTGGATTTCCCCAGGGCCTCTCAGAACTGCTCATCCAAGAAACAGCAGTTAGAAGATGCAGCCTCAGATCCAAGACCACTTCCAACAGCTGGCCTTGGACAGTCACTGGCCATGACCGGAACTATGGACCCTGAAGAAAGTGAGAAACCTCCCTACTTGTGCTGGCACCCAAATCGAGATAGTCTGGCCATGGGGCAGCCCCGAGGATCTGTGTTTGTGGGGAAAGAGGTCAACCTGGGATCCCCATCTCAGTTCTATGCCTCACACACCACGACCTTGGACCCTACTAGCCTGTTACGGCTTCAGCATCCCCTTCAGTAACATGAACAGGTTGAACTTCCTTTAGCAAGCTGAGTCTCACCGTTGCAAGTTCATGGTGACCTTGTTTTAAAAAAATTATTAAACAAGATCTGTGGACTCAGTGTTGAAAGGTTAAAACAACAACAACAACAAGACAATGTAATAGAATAATTCCAGGGTAAGGAAGGAAACCTTTATTGGTTTTTGGTGTATTTGATAATCTGAGACATTTTTGCCCCTCCTCACCCTCCTTCCTCCTCTGCCTCCCTTCCCTCCTCCTTCTTTTCTCCCTCTGCTCCAACCTCTTTCTCTCCTTCCCACTCCCTAAACCCCCCTTCCCTCCTATTTTCCTCCCTCCTGTCCTCACTCCTTCCTTCTGCTCCCTCCTTCTTAGGTTCCACTTCTTTTTCTTTTCCTATGTCCCTTCCCCCCCTTTGTTTCTTATCACCACTCTTCCACTAGAGACCAAGAGGGTTTGTTTCTTTAGGTCATGGCCTCTACTCCAGGGCCTGCCAGATAACAGGTGCCCGATAACTCCCTGGGTTAGGAACGAGTGGATACTAATCACGGACAACCCAGACCATGTACACACCATCAGGTGTGAGCCAGGCTTCATCAGGTGTTGCAGAGCAGAGGGGCTCTGAGCTGAACAGGAGAACCCTGCACTCAGGCTCACAGCATCACCGAGGCTGTTCTGAGAGGGCGGACAGTGTGGGAATCCAGTCAACCAGCACAACTGAGAAGATGGTACACAAGACAATACATGAAGGGACGTATGTTAAAAGAACATGGAGCCAGGTGTGGTGGCGTGCACCTGTAATCCCGGTTACCTGGGATTTTGGCTGAGGCTGAGGCCAAAAGCAAGCAGAGGTTGTGTTGGATTCCTGCAGGTCTCAGCCAAAGGTGGCTCCAAATGCGTATCCCGCTGGGTGATGGCCGGAAGCAGAGGCAGCAAAACAGAATCCAGCATCAGCCAGGGCACTACGAAGGACACAGACATGTGAAGAGTGGTCTCGAGACCACTGAGAAGTTGGTGGACGGGCCAAGGTCCAAAGAGCAGGGGCCCTGCCCAAGGTGAGTTTGCATGGGCAGAGCGGCTTCAGGCAGTGCAGCACAGCAGTTAGCCACGTGCGCTTAGGCAGCCCTGTCTGCACATCGTGGCTCAGTCCCAACATGCTTCCCGTGCGACCATGAGCTCCCTCTGTGCTTCCCTGACTTCTGTGTCCTCCTCTGAAGAGCAGGATCCCTCCCCTCTCTCTGCTGAGCAGTGGTGAGGGCTGACTGCTCTGAAGAACCTGGGGTCTCAGCACAGGCCTCCCCAGCAGGAAAGGTGGCTACAGCAAGGTGAGTAGCCACCATGTAACCACAGGCCAGGCCCAAGGATGGCTGAGAACAGTCTCGGGTCTGAGGTTGGCCAGGCTGAGTTTCTTCCTGAGGACCTACAGGCCTCCTTTGGGAGCTTATTTTCCTTCTGTTCAATGCTGTCTAAGCACGGAGCACCTGGCACACACACACTCAGCCAGCAGAGTCAGCTGGTCCTGTGTGGTAACCGGGCTGGGGCAGAAAGCCCTGGGGAGTCTCGCATAAAGGCCTAGTTACAAATACCATGTGCATGGCCCCAAGAGCCTTCAGCACACACCAGAGGCTGTATGGCAGGACTGGCTCTCGGGGATCTTGCAGAACAGAAATCATCTCTGTTCAGAACCTAAAATCCGACCCCCTGGTCGGACCCCCTGGTCAGATCAGGATCCGATCCCGCCTGGTCGCGGGAGATCCCATGTGGGGTCCCATCATGGGAGCTGGAGGAAAGACATTGAGGTTTTGGAGGTTAATGGTAGGGAAAGCGATGAGAAAGCATGTCTGGAAGAGAGAGACCCGCATTTCCTCTTGGCATTTTACCAAATAATGGGGTTAACCAATTTTCACATGAACGACCAGGAGGTGCAAAGCCATGGCAAGCCAGAGTAAGTTGAATTGGGCTCAAATCCTCCTTGGCTCCACCTGATTGCCCATCTTGGGTGGGGACAGTTGCTCTAGGGTTCATAGGGCTGGTAGAACTAGTCCTGCAAAGCACTCACACAGGCTGGTGCTTCAAGGCTCAAGGAATGATGGTTTCCATGTTACCATCGGGCATAGGTATTGACTGTGACACAGATTTTAACCCCTTGATCAGAACGCCCCATGTCTGTGCTGCGGAGGCTTGTCCCTGCAGCCCTGGGCAAGAAGGGTTTTGCTTTCTCCTTTTACAGATGGGGACCTGCTCGGAGGCACTCTGTCCCCAAGTTGATGAGTCTGCTGGGGCTACCCTAGCAAAATGCCATAGACATGGTTTGACAGCCTCTCACTGTTCCAGAGGCTGAAGTCCACTTGTCAAAGTGCTAGTAGGGTTGGTTGCCCTGAAAGGTCTTGCAGATGGCTCTTCCCTGCTCTGAGCCCATGTGATCTTCACCTGTGCACTCCCACGTGGCAGCTGTCCATGCGACCAAACGCCCTCTTCTAGGAGAGCACCAGTCACACTGGATCAGTCTGACTCCAAGTCTCATTTTAACTCAATCACATCTTTAAAAGTCCTGTCTCCAAATAGTTACCTTCTGAGGTTCCGGGGAGCTGAGGTTGAACATATGAATCTGGGGAGGCACAGTTGAGCATATTCATCCAGCATATACATGGTCATGTGTAGAGACACCCAGTTCTGCCCCCCACCCAAGCCCTTTGCCAAACCTACTCCCAAGCCCTTCAGTCTCTGCTCCCCAGACTCTCACCATCTGCGATCAAGAGTCAACCGTCTGCATCTTCCAGGCTCCGGGGTCATAGGCCACCATCCCCTTGTGTATCCACATGGAAATGTGGGACAAGGAGCTTGAGTCCTTTTATCTTCTGCTTTATGAAAACAAGGTCGTGATCTGGAAAGATCCTCGGAAGGAAGGACAGCCATAGACAGGCTCTCCGAAGCAGTTGTCATTTAGTTACTTGTTGTTTGCTTCAGTCACCTTCCTGGAGACCGGAGGGGTCCAAATTCTGCTTGCCACCAAGCCATTCAGGTTTTGCCAGCTTGGGCAACATTGTCACTATCCTCCCTCCCCCAGGTCCTCATTACTCCCTCCTTTCTCGCTCTCTCCCTCTTTCCTTTTCCATAAGGAACTTTGAATCACAAATATGTCGGGGGTAGAACAATGTCTTTAGCTAAGGGAGGAATATTGGGGTCATCTTTTATTAAGAAGAAAGCTATTGAAATGACGCACTTGAACATATTGCTATTAGAGCCTTGAAAAGTATTTCCCTCATTAGTGTAAAAGGGAAGAAGGGAGCTAGCAATCTTGTTGATCAGCGGTGGCAATTTATTTTAAACTGTCCATTTTCTGGATGTCAGAGGACGACTTTTATGTATAATCTTATTTCCAATTTCAACAAAGAACACTTCACTCATGTTCTTTGCGGATTTTTTTTTCATAGACAATAACCGATTATAAAAGCGGTTCTCAGCCTCCCACCACCCCCCCATCTCGTAGTGGTGTTGACATATGGAAATGAATCAAAATGTAATACGCATAATTACAAGCATTGTAAGCAGGGTACAATTAGTGTCTCTTCAAACCAATGTTGTAATCAAAAGACACCACTAAAACAGTCCAAAAAGTGAGAAGACTATCCTTGGAATTAGACACGGATTGGAAAGAAGTTTCTTTCTTTTTTTCCTCTCTTCTCCTGTGCAGAGAGACGAAAGTCGCCTCCTATTCTATTCCTAAGAAATCAATTCTAATTATCTTCTCCACCCATCGAGCTGAACACAGACAAGGAAACCTTACTCTGAAAATAAACCCAGGCACAAGGAAAGAGGTAGATTTTCTGAAATGTGTGTCTGAAGGGTGTCTTTTAAGTTTATGAATTTCTGGGGAGGTGTAAAGTGACAAACTGACCCACTAGGGTCCTGTGGGAGACACAATGTTGTTACCTGGATACTTTCTGTTGAACCTGCCAGGCATTTGGGCAAGGGTAGGAGGGTGGTGTTTTGTCTGGTTCCTTTGGCTTGTGGATATTTCATTTGGTTTTTATACTGAATCCCTTGCCAACATTTAAAAATCAGGAGGGGTTCATGCCAAACATATGATTTTCACTTCCTCCTGAAAAATATCACCTATCCACATAGGATCAGCTGTTCCCTCTATCACCATGCCCAGTGCAAACAGGGTTTAGAGAGCGACTGGGCATCTCTGGGTTTCCCATGTCCTCACCTTTGCTACTGGCCCAGGCCCTGAAGGCACCCTACCCTGCCCCCACTCTCATCACTAAGTGTCAAGAGTCCAAAGGGCTCCATCTGCCTACCCTTTGCAAGTAATCCACCACATGTCTGCCACTGTACCATGCTTTAGTCCACCCCTCTTTCTAGTCTCTTCCATCACTCTGAAGAAGTCACCTAAAAATCCCCATCACCTTCCCTCCCCCAACCCTAGTCTTGGTGTCTCTTCTGCCAGACAGTGCTGGTTGACCATGCCCATCCATCCCCCTCAAACCTGCTCCGAGCCACATCAGTCGCTCTCCACCTTGCCTGTCTCTTTGTGTGAACTCCTCACCCTGCTGTTCAATCCCACTGTTCATCTGGGCGTCTTTTCCTTGCCTGCAGCCCATGGGAAGTAGGGTCTCTGCCTTTTCCATGGCTATGGCCCAAATGCCTAGCATAGAATTTGGCACATGGGAGGTGTGAAGTCCTTGTTTGGATTTCTGAATGAATTATTCAATGAATGCTGCCTCTTTGTTGTCTCCCAAGTGAGACTGGAATATGAGAGAAAGGGAAGTTGATGGTTACTGAAAGCCTGCTGTGTGTCTGCCCCTTGACCCGTGCTGCCATCCAAGAAGAAGAGAGATGCGTGGACTCTACCTTCCACCTAATGACCAAGACACTTACTGTGCTCCCCCTGCAAGCAGGCCTTATTGGAAGACAAAGTCTGATGTCAGCAACAATCAGGTCTGGTCATACCTATTCCTACCCTGACAATACCCCTTCACTTACACCACCTCTGTACCTTCACCTGGACCTCTTTCAGCTTTAAGTTGCCCCATCAGCAAACACCTTGAAACTACTCAGGGACCCAAGGGTCAGACACAAGTTCTACAACTGCAGTGTATTCAAAGACTGCAATACCGACAAATCGTGGATGTGATGGTCCTTCACAGACTTGGGGAAAGAACCCTTTAGCTAAGGTTAAGGGACCCCCTGACCAAACATGAGGGTCACACCTCCCAGGTATTTTAGTTCAAGATGTGAATATGCAGAAAGATCTTTTGAGCCCTTTCTACAGAGTAGCCTCCCCAGGCACTAGGCAGCCTGATGATTTTGTTTGTTTCCATTCTCCAAGCATTTTTAATATGCATTGTGATTTCCCCCAAAACAGTGCATTGATGCACTGCCCTGGCATCTGCCTTGTCCCTTCACTCCTGCGTGGCTGCCTGAGCTCTCCTCTAGGTGACATAACCTGCCCTCCACCTACCCCAGTACGTCATGGGCTGGGTCTGGAACAGATTCTCCCATGTTGGCAAATTCACCTTAGACACCTTTCATGTGTTCGGTTCCAGAAATCGAGGCCTCTTATCGAGCTGCACCTGGCAAATATTTGATCCAGAAACAGGGTTATCAAAAGTTCAAATGAGAAATAGCCATGGATTAAGCTGCCTGCTATGCAGATGAGGAAAACTGAGGTCCAGAGGGATGTTGGAAGCAGCAGGAAGTTGGAGGCAGACACACTGGGGTCAGAACCCCAGCTCTGCCATGGCCTGTCCTGCCCCCTCTCTGTGCCCACCACTGCTTTCTCATCCGTAACAATGGGAGAACAATAGCAACCTCCAAGAGGGGGGTTTGTGAGGACTCAACATGATAGTGACTGGGCCTGAGTTTAGCAAATGGAAAAACACTAGCAGAGTAGAACTGTCACTGTGAACTAAGAGCAATTTCCCCAACAATAGGAAAAACATATATGTCATAAAAATCAATCATCAGAAAGCGGGGGTTCCAGAGGGAACAATGCCATGGTCATGTACGCCCAGGCCTTTTGGTTCTAGTGCCGGCCTGAGTGCAGAGGCCAGGTCTCCTGGAGTCTGCTCACCCCTGCGACAGTGAACCCACTTTCTCACAAAAACCTTCCAGCTCAGGACCCCTGTGGAAACCTGGGAAAAACCAGAGGGTGCCCCTGAAGGACTTGGGCAGACCATTTCTATTCAGTCCAGAGCCTCCTGTAAGCAAGGGAAAGTGGGTAACAAATGTCGCCAGGAGAAGTGAAAATCACCCGGAGGTCAGCCAGTGGCTGGCCCTAGGCCCAGTCAGGGGGAACCTCTCTGGGAAAAGCTCCCACCCACCCGCTCTCCCACAATGCACCAGGTGCCTACTGCTGATAAGAATGTGCTGTGCAGCCCTGAGGCACGTGACAGGAATAGACAAGGAATGTGTCTCTTCTTGAGGCTTTAAGAGGAAACTCCTGCTCGATGAAGAGCAGACCGATAAGAGAGGAGCCGTGAAGGCCTACAGCATATTTTCCCCTCTGATATTTTGTTTTGTTTTGTTTCATAGCCCTTTCTTATTACAGGAAAGGAAATAAGGCACCCACAGTCAAGGATGGAAGGCAACTTGAGGACATTTAAAGGGGATGGTGAGAATGAACCCTGAGAGTCCACACTGAACATGAAGCTGCGAGAAATTTTTATTTACTCTTTACCCTTTATTGAATTTTTTTAATCTTTTGTCATCACCAGATACCGTCTTTACAATTAGAAAAAATACATGTTGTTTTTTATTTCATTTTATATTCACTACTAAGCTCACTCAGTTACTGAAGAAAAGGGTATGTGCTTTCTGTGAGTTGGGGGTAGTCTTCCAGTGAGATGCTCCTTTTTATAAAATGAGCAAGAAGGTGATGTACCCCCACAAGCTACTGGTGGGGGAATGACCTAGAAAATTGTCCTGGAGAAGTCTGGAAATTTCTCACAAAGTTAAAATACACTTAACCAGGTGATCCACCAATACCACTTCTGGGCATTTACTATAGAGAAGTGAAAACATATCTTTACAAAAACCTGTCAATGGATGTTTATTGCAGTGTTTTTTATAATAACTCCAAGCAGGAAATAATGGCCTTCAGTGGGTGAGTAGTAAACAGACAATGGTGTATCCACACAAAGGACTATTATTCAGCATTTAAAAGAAATAAACTATTGCTATGGCACGTTTTGTGGTCATAAGGTTGAGTGCTAAAAATCAATCTTAAATGGTCATGTACTATAGGATTCAACCTGAAGATGTGAATGTTCAAAGATGAAGATGAGGAAGTTACAGATGAATATTGGCAAAATGATACAGGTATAGCTGATTATAACAGATCAGCAATGGTTTCAAGCATTAGGACAGGGGTAGGAGTGACTAGGGGTTGCAGAAGAAAGTTTCATTGTCTGTGGCCATAACAACAATGCCATGGAACTATACCAAAAAGGAAAATAAATAGTTGACATCAAACCAGTGAAAACCATATTAGTTCATGTTCAAGTGCAGCACTGTTAACTTTCTAATTTCAATGATTATATTTTTATTATTTAAGAGTTTATCATGGAGAGAAGCTAGGTGAAGGATGTGGTAGCTGGAGATCTTGCTGCTACTTTTACAACTTCTTGTGAACCACAAACTTTGGTAAAATGAAATAGTATTAAAAACATAAAAAGAAAAATATTTTATAATATGTGTTTGAAAGACATTTGACATGGTGGACAGACAAGGGTTTTTCCAAAAGAATCACAAGACATCCTATTAAAATGTCAACAAGTCAAATTAGCAATTGACATCTTCTGAGCCAAAGGGCTTTGCCTACTAATTATGTTTGCAATATTCTCCTAGTTGATCAATTGCTACCCCCCATGCTAAATCTAAAAGGAAAAAGGGAAAAAACACAGCATCTGCTTTAAGTTAAGTTGATAGCAGAATGACCCAGGGGTCAAGATTTTGGAGTCAGGATTCAGGAAAACCTGGTTGATGTGGCTTTCTACCTAGTCAGCTGTGTGTCTTTGAACAAGTATATGTCCCAGGTTCTTGGAGTGAGATGTTGTCAATATAAAAATGGGGCCCATGGGATCTTTTCAGATTCAATTGACAAGCCCAACTCAAATAGTTTGAGAGGTAAATAATATATTATCTCACATCACTAAAAGTCCAAGGAGCTAAGTTCAGGCATGGCTGAATCTAGGTGCTGGAAGGACTCATCCACTCTAACTTCTTTATTCTGGTTTCATCTTCAGGCAGTACTTCATCTCATAGTAACAAACAGGCGGCCAGCAGCTCTAAGCCCATCGTCTTCTAGTTTGTCAATTGCTGTGGAAAGAACACCTTTCCCGATAGTTACAGGCAATGCCCTGGTGTTGAGTCACTTCTGGTATCCATCACATCCTATCACTGGACTGGAGGAATGGAACACATCGCTTGGGCAGATCTAAGTTGCGGTCAGACCCCAGCTCTTCCATAGCAGGCAGCTCTGTCAGAAGCACATAAAGTTGTTTTGTGTGTTTTTTTTTTCCTGGAAGAAAATCAATGTATCTTTAGCAGAAAAAGGAAGGATTGGGAGCCAGACTGGTAAAACCAACAGATGTCCAGCAGAGAGGGAAATAGCATCATGATAAGGATAAAATGTTACATGAGATTGTACACACAAAGCACAGGGAAAGTACTCATTCAGAGATCAACAAAGAGGAATCTGTGCATGGGAGAAGTCAGCCCTGCCTTCCCATTTGCACCAGCAGGGGTTGCATTTCAGGTGAGTTCCTCAGCAACCTCCCAACCAGCTTTCTGACTAGGGCACCACAGTCCTGAACCTCCTTCCACTAATCCTGACTTGAGCTTTTGTCCTCCTACCTACCAGGGTGACTGCTTTAATGGAGGCTGATTCCTTCTTTCTTTCCAAACCAGTCCACCTTCAGGGTGGTGTGCCTGGCACAGTGCTAGACAGTCTTCCTTGTCACTGTCACTCTACCGAGGGTAGATGACACTGCTACATCTTGCAGACAAGCTAACTGAGTTTCAGAGTAAGCCAGGACACAGCAAGTTTCAGTGGCAAAGTTGGATCTGACACCCAGAGGCTCCAAACGCCATGTCTTTCAGAAGAAACCCCTCCCCAATAGTGCACCAGTGAAATTCAGCTGGCAAGGCAGACCCAGGCCTGGTGCTTCCCCCACCGCTCCCTAGCATTCCTCATTCCTTTGCTAATGGACTGCTATTTCTTTCCCTTTTTATGATGCTGATCTACTGGAGGCTAGGGCATTAATATCACTGTAAACCAAGCTGAGATAGAGCAATTAGTGTCACAATTGCTTCCTCTGCTCCCCTTTCACCGCAGCCCAGAAATAGCATCCCATTCTGCATCCCATGCTGGGCAAGGGCACCCACTTTACTGGGGTTAAAAGACCCTTGCTCTTCTTGCCCAAGACATTGTTAAAATAAAATCCATGTTTACTCTGCCCAGCCATTTCTTGCAATGCAAATCAAGAAGCATCTTTTTGGTGGCTGAATTAAGGGTTGGGGTCAAGAAAGTCCCCTTATCTCCTGAACTAAGCATGTTCTTTCCCTCTCCACTCAATTTCTCTCCTTCCAACTCATATACACAAGCACACAGAGATACACATGCTCACACACACACACACACACACACACACATGCCTCCTGGCTATTTTCTTCCTCTTAATTGAAGTGATACAAGAAAGCTCCTTTTGTTTATCTTCATCTTTTACATTCTCTCTCTCTCTCTCTTTTTTTTTCTGGAAAGGTTGGTTGCTATTGGCTTATTCTCTGGGTGTTTAAACAGTGTGTGTGTGTGTGTGTGTGTGTGTGTGTGTGCGCATGTGTTCAGGCTCGTGTGTTTCCTGGTCATTATTTTTCCCAACTGCATCTCCACAATGAGTTGAAATTCAACCATGTTTGGAAAATAAATGGTGCCGGCATCGTATTTGTTAAAACCAGAGCTGGTTGTCAGAGCTGCCTGGGTGTTGGGTACCCTGTGTGTGGGTCTCGAGAGAAACAGAATAATTCACACAGCCAGGTTGTTGGGCTGATCTGGGGGCAAGTATCCATGCCCCCCTGCTCCCCCAACAATGCACACCTCTCCCGAGTGTCTTCTTTTCCTAGTGTGGTTAGACGTAGAAATCCAAAAGGGCTGAGATGTATAGTCAAAGCCACCATACTTGGTGATTTCTGATTATGTTAAGAAAATGACAAGAGCTAGGATTTACTGGGGGCCAACTGTGTGCCAGCCGCTGTATGTGATTTGGGTCTACATTGAATAAGTGGTGTAATTCACAATACAGAATCTTGGATACAATAGATTCTTAGTATTAATAATGATAATAGTCAACATTTACTTGCAAACTATGTCCTAGGCAGTATGCAAATGATAGAACATTAACATTTTGTAGATTAATATTATATATTTAGAAATAACATATCTGTCTTAGTGAAAAGTATTTTGAACATGCAGACAAGAATATAGAGACTATAATAATAAATACCAGCCTTTAAGAATCTTAACCTTCTGCTCTAATTGCAGATTTTTTCATTCCAAACAAGACATTATAGAGAGTCAAACCCCAAGTGCTTGCCCTGAATGTAGTTTTCTATTTTCCCTCCTACCAAGGGCCTAAATTTGAAGATTATTATGCAATGGATGTTTTAAAATGTTCATTGCACAATTATGTATCCATAAACATTATCTCTTATTGTTCATGCAGGTTGTTAATTGAGCTGTACTTATGCTCTGTATTTTGCTTCTTTCTTCCCACTTTGCACAGGTCATCACATTTAATCCTCACAACAGCTTAGGGGATTGACAGATACCATTCACAGATGAAAAAGTTGAGGCACCGAGGAGAGAAAATCCAGTAACATTTACTAAAGCTAAACTCATATTGATGTGGTGATACAGCAGTTCTACTCCTAAGTCTACAGTCATTTGTCCTTAAAGTTTGGTCAATAATGGATCATATATTCAACCATTGGTTTTTCCAGTAGACCATACCTTATAGCCTGGGTTATACCATCCAGGTTGGTGTAATTACACTTTATGTCTGCACAGTGATTAAATCCCTTAACAACCTATTTCTCAGAATGTATCCTCACTGTTAATTGCCACATGGCTGTATATTCAAAAGGAACAAGTGCTTAGAGTCATTAAAGCTGTGAATGAGAATGTTCACAGGGTTTTTATTCAGAAAAGCTGAAATCTAAAACAGTCCAGCTGTCTAGCAACAAAGAACGGATACATACACTATGGGGAAGTCATGTGTTAGAATACTATATATCCAGGAAAAGGACTTAAGAGTTCAGCAATAACACAGAAGCATCTCACAGATGTAATGCTGAGTGAAAGAAGCCAGACACAAAGGATGTATATTGTAGTTCCAACAACAGAACTAACTACTAATGAAACTCCTAATTAATAATAGTAGATCTTAGAACAGTGATTATTTCTGTGTGCAGAGAGTAGGATTGACTAGCAGGTCAGGGATAGAGTTTCTGTGCTGTTGATGAAAGTATTTATATCTTGATCTTGGGGGAAGCTACACAGAGTATGAAATTGTAAAAATTCTCTTGGCTTTGCATTTAGATTTATGCATTTTGTTATTAAGAGTTCTGTACTTCAGTAATGGTGATGATTATAATGAGTAACTCATGTAGATTCATACAGATCATCTGTGGCAGAGCCAATTTGAAGCCAGTCTGATTTCTAAATCTGTAACTTGACTATTGTTATTCTGAATATTTAAGAAGTTGAAAGAAGTTGCCCAAGTGCAAGCACTGATTGCAACGTGGAATATAAAAGTAACTAAGTTAAGAGTCAGATAAAGACAAACTTGAAAACGCTTGGAAGCTGACTACAGAACTGAAGCACCAAGGGGGTGTGAAGGGGCAAACACTAGGAAGGAAGAAAGCACAGTGGACTATGGCAGCAGGTGAAAGATGATTTGGTGGTAGGTGCACTACGGTGGTAACACCTGAGAGGGCTATCCAAAAGTACTCAATTGAATTAATTAATTGAATATAATTAATTACACTTGAATCTAGTTTTATTCTCAACCCAAACCTTTTCCCTTTGCCTCTGCTCTCCCCCAGGAATGGAGCCAGGGCATCTACCAAGTTGCTAAGAGCTGAGGTTTCCTCCTTCTGTTCAACTTGTACATGTCCATCCTCATATGCTGTTACTGCTAGAAGTCAGCAGGAAAAAATGCAGTCAAGATGGTGTCTTTCTCACCCCCATTTCCCAGATGGAGAGATAGAGGCCCTGTCACCATTTCTAGATGACCAGTTCCTCAGGGGAGCTCCCGCAGAGTGAGATTACACCCTTGCATCAGGAGATCAGTTCTGCTGAGAATCCCAGGGGGATCTGGACTGGCCATTTCTCATTGTCTTGATTTCTCATCTGTCAAGTGGCCATCGTAGCCTGACCCCACAGAGTAACTGTGAGTATCCAATGAGACAGTCCAGGAAAGGGTACAGTGCTGACCTTGGTACACACTTGCTTTACCTGCTTCCTTTGCTTTCTTGTTCATTGCTTGGAGAGCTGGTAGACCTCTGAGCTTCCTTGGAGCTTTAAGATTCAATGATTTATAGCATTTTATGCAAATGTCAATTAAGCACTCAGCTCTGCACCCTGCAGAGAAAAAGGAGGGGGGATGGGCTGAGCCCTAATTCCAAATGGGTAACAATAATGTTGGCAGGGAAAATGACATGGAGCAGGTCAGCTGCCCCCTGTTTTTCCTAAAGCACCTGGGGCATGAGACTAGTGCAGGATTTGGAAGACATAGTGTGTCTTGGAGTGGGGTGACCTCCCAATATGCCCTGAGCACGGGGGAATCATTCCCCCGATGGCCACCCTTACGTGGCTGGCTTTTATTGAACATTTTACTCCATGTTGGCCAATAAAACCAGGAAGGAAAACAAAGCCTTCGCCTCATGGGGCTACAGGAAAATAACCTTAAAATGGGATCCATAAATGTAGAGCTGGTAATTATTCGGATCTAGTTAACCATGCAACAAAATGGAATAAACTCAGCTCCATTAACCTTATTTTAAAAGCACTTTTTCATGATTCATGTTTATTAGACTGTTAACATAGAGAAAATTGGATACCCACCACTTAGATTGGATGCCCATCGCTTTTCCTGCTTGGGAACCCGGTTCAGAGGAAACCACACTCTTGTGGGAAACGGGATCAAATCCCACAGAACGAATTTTGCTGCTGCTAGTCCCTGCCCCAAACAGCCCTCCTTCCTCCATTCCCTCATCGGCAAACATTATTTGAGCATCTCACGGCTCCACTATTCACTGAAGTGCTGGGATGGAGCAGGGAGCAAAACGCACCTGTCTCAGGAACTGGTGGGCTCACAGGGCTGGAGAAAGCAAACCACGTGCCCGTGCAGTGGTCAAGCCTGACTGAAGTCTCTGCTCTGGCAGCTTCAGATTCTGAACCGTGGGCCTCCTCACACCTCACTCTTGGATCTTTGCACTCTCCCTGGGCAAAGTCACCACAGCCAAGGCCGCAGGATGCTGACTTCCAGCTCTACAATTCCTCCATGGAACCTACTGGAGAGCAGGCTGCCTACTGGAGAGGAGAACTGTGCCTGCACTTCTCTGCATCTTTCATATCTCTCATCAGAGTGGAGCTTTATTTGAGTCAGTAGTCTGCCTCCCGCTAAGGCCGTCGGAAAGAACAGCTTGGAAACCGTTGTGGGTGGCATCATCGAAAGTCTAGAAGATGTTCCGGAGACACAGCCTCCACATGTGTGGCCTGACGCTGCTGTGGGTGCAGCCCAGAGTTGCAGTAAAAGTTGCAAAGGACGTTACTGGAGTGGGGACTGTGGGTGAGCGGCATGTGGCATCCAGGGTAAAGTCCCCGTGCTGACGGCTGTGCTGTGGTTAGGTACGTGATTGCACTTGTACTGAGAAAACACACATTGAGATACTGATGGCTTAGCAACCATCCAGCTTGCTCGTGAGCTGAGAGAGGCCCCCTGGCATGTGACATCAGTGCTAGAATTAGGAAGATCATCAGCAAGTCAGGACAGTTGGTTGCCACAAATGGTCCAGAAAATAATTATGATGTAGAATGTACATATATAAATTCTACATGATGATATACATTCTATTAATTATAGAGTTATACATTATATTATATATTATATTACTTATAAATTAGATTTATAATATATGTTATATATTACTTATAGATTATATTCTAGATTTACTGTACATGTATTTATTAAATCTACCCTAGATCTGATACACCTGTTTGTTTAATTTAATAAGAAATTCAAGAAATGTGAAAAATGTTTACAATGGATGAATCTGATGAAAAGTACACACATATTCCTTGTTCTTGTATTAGTTTTGGGGAGGGGTACTTTCCTATAACAAGTTTTCAAAAACTGGATGACTTAGCGCTACAGAAATCTACAGTCTCACAGTCTGGAGGTCACAAGAGTTGAAGATGGAGGTCTCCCCCAGGCTATGCTGCTTTGACCTGGAAGGAAGGATACCCTTGGCCTCTTCCAGTTTCGGGGATCCCCAGACAGAGGCTGACTTGTGACCACATCATTTCAGTCTTTACATGGCATTCTCCCTGTGTCTGCTGACACCATTTCCTCTCTGCATTACCTGTGCTTGTGCCCACATTTCCCTTTTTTATAAAGACTGCAGCCATGCTGGATGACCCATGCCAGTGACGTCATTCAAATGTGATTGTCTCTGTAAAGACCATTATTCCCTAGGAGATCACAGTTCAGGCACTGGGGGTCACACTCTAAAATATTGTGTCTTCCTGTACTTGGGTGTTTATTGCAGCACTGTTTATAATACCCAGGATATAGAAACAACCCAAAGGTCCCAAAACAGATGAACAGATCAGAAAGTTGCGGTCTATGTACACAATGGAGTATTATTCAGCAATCAAAAAAGACAAATTTGATGTGTTTGTGATAACATGAATGGACCTAGAAGGAATCATGCTAGTGGAAGTAAGTCAGAAAGATAAAGAGAAATACAGAATGATCTCACCTATATGTGGGGCATAGGGAAAACAAATAAATGGACCAAAAAAAGTCAAAACTCTCAGCAGAACCAAAACAGAGTAAGGGGGGTGGGGTAACATAGGGGGAAGGATGGGCAAAAGATGCTAAGACAATGGTTCACTGATGACAAGGTGGTAGGAGAACCTTGGGGTAGACAGCAATGTAAAATATGTGTGTGTGTACAATCAATTTAAAAAATAAAATTAAATTTTGTGTCTCTTTGATGGGGAGGATGCACTTCAACATTGCCATTCTAGCAGCTTTCTGAAGTGTGAAATGAATCAACATGTAATGTTCTAAAAACTATACAAATTGGGTGATGCCACCCACCAGCCCTGCCCCTGCTTGGTGAATCCCCGCTGCTCACAGGATAGCGGGCCGCACCCCACGGTTCTGACTGCAGAATAAGGCCCCAGACTGAGTCAGCTCAGCCTTGATAAAGGGACTTCTTCCAAGGTGGAGGACTTGTGATAGTGGAAGCTGCTCCCTGGAGACCTGGAAGGACAGGGAGGGAGCCATCATTTGGACCCTGTTGGGAGGGGACTCTGTGGGAAGGCCACATAGGGATGCTATCTCCCTCTTCTGGAGAGTTCCCCCAAGCCTCTATCTGCTGCTGCTGGCTTCTTAGTGGTTGATGAACCTGAAGCCAATGTGGCTCCCAAAGCCATGAACTCACCACCTGGCAATGAGTGGGGCAGGGCCATAAGAAGTGTCAGCGCACAAGCCAGTCTACCTTCTTCTCTCACTCCCTCTCTCATTTGCCCCTCGGCCTCACAGGCATTAGTACTTCCCTTCCATTGCCCACCAGGTACCTTACCTCCATACTCTACTCCAACCTTGGCTTCCACTGCCCCGTCCAAGTTGAGCTTTGTCATCAGAATATTCCCAACAACTCAAAGCTGTGTCCTTTCTCTGAGTGTGAGGCCCCAAAAGACTCACCCTGTCTGCCTTATTCCTGCCACGACCCCGTCAGACAGGGCCTGGTGGGTAGTAGATGTGCAAGACAGGGTTGTTGAATGACTAATAGAGCTGGGAGCTGAAAGGCAGGAGAAGACTACCATGTTACTCCAAAAATGGCAGAATGAGGTCATGTCTACATTTCCTGGTGCCCCTGCCAGTGTCTGCCACCCCCCCCTTCATTTCAAGGAGGATTGCTTTGGGTTCCTTTTGAAAACACTCTTTACAAAAGTTCTGGCAAAGTGATTTAGATAGTGATCATTCAAAAGAAGTAGACTTGTTGCTATTTTCTTTTATACGGTTAATGTTTGTGAATGCTAACTTGAGCTCAATTTAACATGAACCTGTGTGTGTGTATGTGAGAGAGAGAGAGAGAGAGGGAGGGAGGGAGGGAGGGAGGGAGGGAGGGAGGGAGAGAAAAATATTTCACTGAAGGAAATACTCAAATTGTCACTTTTTTTCTCATTAGAATTAGTTATGGACATGTGACCAAGAATTAGACAGCCTATATTAGACATGCAGCATCCTTTGGCTTTTAATCCTTGCATGTGTTTTAGAATGCTGATTCTTGGGTGGGTTGGTGGGTGGAATCAGATGAGGCAGGCTTGTGAAGACTGCTCAGAAATCCTCCAAGCCGAAGTTGGGATAAGGCTTGTTTGGAATATTCTAGAGTTGTGATACTCAGTGTTTGGTGTGTTTGGCCACAACCTGAGCACAGCAGGGGACTGGTTAGAAGTGCAGACCTCAGCATCCCCAGATGGACGTAATCAGCATCTTCCACCAGGACCCTGGGTGATATGTGTGCACATTGCAGATTGAGAAGAGCTGGTCTATGGGACATTTTCATGTCAGCAGCAAGGACTTTAAAGACTGTTTCTAGGTCTCAAGATCTCTGATTCTACCAATCTGTCTCTCCCTGTCTGTCCAGTCCAGGGAGCAATTAAAACCCACTGCAAGAAACTTCAGGAAGTCCCACCCAGACCCCTCCAAATCTTTGGGTTAAATAAGCCAGCCCAGGTTAAAGTGCACTCAGTTTACAGCCACTGCATTGGCAATGCAGATAAAAAAACAATTTGGATGCTATTTCACAGTTGCCCGTAACCCCGCAAAGGAGTGATGATCTGCTCCCCAAAGAACATCTGCTGTAAAAGCAGGCTTGATGCAAAATTAGGAAACTAGGTGTGGAGAACCCTTAAACGACTGAAAATGGAACTCCCATTCGATCCAGCAATCCCACTTCTAGGAATCTACCCAAAGGTTACAAAAACTCTAATCCAAAAAGACAGTTGTACCCAGATGTTTATTGCAGTGCTATTTACAATAGCCAAGATATGGAAGCAACTCAAATGCCCCAAAATAGAGGAATGGTACAGAAAGCTGTGGCATATGTACATGATGGAATACTATTCATCAATCAAAAAAGATAAATTTATGTCATCTGAGGCAATATGAATGGAGCTAGAAGGAATCATGCTAGCAGAAAGAAGGCAGAAATAAAAAGAGAAATACTGGATGGTCTCACTCATTTGTGAGTCAAAGGAAAAACAAAGAATCAAATAGACAAGAAAACTTGAAAATTAATTTTTAGCAAAATCAAAATGCAGAGCATGAGAGAGAGATGGGGGGAAATCGGGAGTGGGAGGGCCACAAAAGACAAAGATGATGGCTCAAGGGTGATAAGATGGTGGGAGAACCCAGGGGTAGATAACAATGTAGAATAAAATAATATAAAAAATTAGAAAAATCGTACCCAGTCACCTCTTAGTGAAATAGTGAGGCAGGCACATTTTTATTTGGTATTAAAAGAAAGAGGAACAGGCAAAATGATACCACAAGGAAGCTGCTAGACTAACCCAGAACAAACTCAGAAGGGATGACTGGGGCCAAAGAGGCTGGTTAGTAGAGAAGAGAGCGTGAATGTGGAGATGGGTAACTGAAAACACAGGTATAGAGTTTGGTGGTTGTGGTGATTTCATTTTGGTAAAAAGCACTATCTGTAGATATAGAGATTATTAATACTTAGAGACAGACAAACATAGCTACATACTACAGTAGTAACAATGACAATCTCTGGGAAGCAGAAATTGATGTTTTTATTTAGTTATTTTTGTTTATCTCTAATTTCTTAATCCTTTCAATGCCTATTTACTGTTTTTATGATTAAATTTGTGCACCAATGATGTATAATTTCAAGCAAATGGCCATTCATTCATTCATTTACCCAAACAAGGGTTTTAATTAACCATGATATTACAGACCTGGACTGGTTTTCAATTCACAGGGAAAATGACTCCCATCTCTGTCTTTAAATTGATCCTATTCTGTCAGGGGCACAGTAGTGTGGTCATGATGCTGACACTTACTTAGGGAAATGATAACATGGAGTTCTTGACATGTATTAGATATGGGAGAATGGAGGTCACTCCATGAATGACAAAAAAAAGGAGGTGGGGGGGAACAGGTATGGGAAATCACCTTGAAGAGTTTAACCTCTGACCACCATTCAGAAGTCAACTCTTTTCACTTAGTTACAGATCATTTGAATTCCCAAGGTATACCAAAGTCCTTCCTGCCACAGGACCTTTGCACATGCTACTTCTTCTGCCTGAACTTCTTAGACCTATTTCCAAACATCTACACACACGCACACACACACATACACACACACATGCTTGTATTTTATTTCTACCAATTTTCACTATTCATCTTCCACAATTCAATGTAGTAACTGCCTGGGGGAGCCACTCTTCAACTTTCCAGGCCAAACCTGCTATCTAAGCAGTTGCACTTTGCCTTTCTCTGTGTGACAGTTGATTAATCCATTTTGCAATTTATTTCTTGGTCATGAAGACAACTCCATGGATTATTCATTTCTTGTGTTTGTTTGTTTAGTTTTGGGTTTTATTTTTCTTCTTTTTCTCACCTTGCTCATTTCTGTAACATCTTATGATAGAGCCTATCACATAGCTATCCCTCAATACATAGTTGTTGCCTGAAAAAAAGAACCTGAACTGCTTTAACCATTTGAGTCTTGGAAAGCTTACACATGTTTTTGTTTCTGAGTCAGTTCTGATCAAAACAGGAGTAATAGCAACTGCTAGAACAGACTGAGGACTTGCTGTGTGATAGCACACTGCCAACCATCATAAACATATTATCTGGGTGAATACCATCAGAACCCCAGAGGGCAGTGTTAGTAATATACCCATTTTGTGGATGAGCATCTGAAGGCATTTAGCAAAGTTTCACTTTTTCAGAACCTGCTGTCTTTGCATCTCAGTCCACCTCTTTGAATCTCAGTTTTGGGAGTATATAATAGTCCCTGCATGTCACGCTAAAGCCAGCTCCTCTGGAACATTGATGTCTTTACGTGTCAGTCATGCCAACAATACCTTCACAACTGTTAAGTCGGCTGTTTATGCCTGGGACCTCGTGAACACTTGGTAAACACTTGAATGAAGGCTCCCCTGGGCTTGTAACTTTGAAAGTGGAATCCCTGGCAAATGGCCATCTTTGAAATCCTATGGTGTAATAACCATGAATTATGGACAAAGAGTCCAGCACATAAGCAAGTTGGCTTCCCCTGCCCAGCTTGTTATGCAGCAAAAAGCGGCCACTGCCACCAGCTCCGGGATCTTGGCTGCCAACAGAAGGCTGAGTAGAAGGGCCCTCCTGCTGATCTCATTGAAAAGACCAGTAAATTCAGCAGCCAGTGTGTCTAGCTATCCCACTCGCTGCCCCTAAATCTCCCTCTAAGTGGCAGAACTCTGGCCAGGCTGCCCTGTTTGGGCACATTTGCTCCCTCCTGCAGGAGAGTGGGGTCAGGGACCTCCTCAGGGCTTGGTGGACTGGGACCCTGTTTTTCCCATGCGGTGGCTGCCTCGGAGTCTCTTCTTCTGCTTTGTTGCCTGGCTCAGCTTTGCTCAGGAGCCGACTGCAACATTGGGGACCTGGAGCGGACCCAGCGCTCCCCACTTACTTGTTGTCTTGGCCGACTGAACTCAGAGTTCCAGGACAGTTCTGGGATAATATGTCCAGGAACCCAGCTCTCCCCGAGCCCCCAAAGAAAGGGCTCCCCAAAGAGCAAATGGTGCATCAGGCAGACCAGGGTTGAATCTAGGGCCTAGACACCAATGACAAGTCCCTCCCCTTCTGGCCTCAGTTTCCTTGTCTTTATAGTGGGACAGCAACAATGTTGACCTCACTGGGGTGTTGTGAGGATCAATTCATTCATGAGGTTTTTGCCATACTAAGGAGTAAGCACCTACTGTTTATCATGCCCTGTCATTATAGATCTCACATGTAACATATTATTCTTGAACCAATGTGGAAAGTCAATATTTTTTATCTCTCATTATTGAAAAGTCAGACCTAAAGCTCAGAGAGGTAGAGTAACCTGACTGAGATCACACAGCAGTGCTAGAATTCAAACTGAGGCCTGTCTAAGCTCAGAGGCAGAGGGTTTTCCATACTGTGGAACCCCTAAGCCATGCTCCTGGCTGTTGCCTGCTGTGTTCCTTCCCTGGGAGTCTGTGGCTCTGCTGTTACATGCACAGTAAGAGTTGTGATTGTCATAGACTACACTGAGACTGCATGCCACTGCTGTTACATGGATCACTTCCTTTGCATCATTTTTAGTGCCTTATTTTGACGGCATCAGGTTGGAATGGACCAGCATATAAGGTGTCTTCAAAATGAAAATCTCTGACCTTTTACCCATTAAGAGCTATTCTACCCATGAGATCCTGATAGTGTAAGAGTGGCCAATTCTGGGTATGATTCCAGCTGCCAGAATAAGAGAGAGGGCTTGGAGGCAGGGAAGATAAGCATAAGATGGAGTAATAGAAAAGGATGATGGTGCACACCTGTAATCCCAGCTACCTGGGAAGCTGAGACTGGGGATTGCTTGAGTCTGTGGTACCCCGGGCACCGAGAGCCTGTGGTTCCACGGGCAAAAATAGTGATACATAGTCTCAAAAAGAGAAAAGAAAAGAAAGAAAAGGAAAGGAAAGGAAAGGAAAGGAAAGGAAAGGAAAGGAAAGGAAAGGAAAGGAAAGGAAAGGAAAGGAAAGGAAAGGAAAGGAAAGGAAAGGAAAGGAAAAGAAAAGAAAAGAAAAGAAAAGAAAAGGATGAAAACCAACATGCCCTTGATCCTTCTCTCTTCCTGGGACTTGGAGAATGCAGAGAGGGCTGACCGCTCTGTAGTAGTTCCTCATTCCCAAGCATCCCCTCTCCTATTTATCGTAGTATTGATCGTAGCCCAGGCTTAGAGCATTCTGCCCTAGGTGGGATAAGAGAAACTATGATTCTCCATTCATTCACTCAATTACTTGCTATTAAGCATCGTTCTATGCAAAAACACTGAGTGTATAGCATAGACTTTTATAAAGCTCAAGTTAAGACTCACAACCATGACTTCAAACCCTCCTTCCACCTTGAACCTGAGAAAATTTCAACTACATCTCAGTTTCTTCTTTGGTTTCCTCCTGTGTGTTGTCAGAAAGTAGGATGGGATGCCATAAAGCGGTGGGTGTACAGTAGGCTCATGGGCATTATCACCCCCAAGAAGAATACAGCAATTGGGGTGAGGAGGAGAGAGAAGTGTGGGTCAAGTCGGTGGTCCTCACCAGGGGTGACTGTGCCCCTAGGGAATATTTGGATAAGAATTTTGGTTCTTATAACTCAGGGAGGGAAGCAGTGCCTGGTATCTAGTGGGACCCATCAATGTACAGCGCCCCCTCCTCCAAGATGGTCTGACTCCAAATGGCATTGCTGTTGAAGGTGCTAAGCTCAGGTCGAGATGGGTATTTTCCTTACTGGGCTGTGGAGACGAGCTTGGGGTCCCAGCACACTGCCTGCTAGGGAGGGAGCACCCAATCCCTGTAAGCTTGTTCTGTGGCCAGGACAGAGGACACGACAGGGCTGCCCCATCTCTGAACAGACTCCTCACCCTGTTATAAGTCCCTTTATGATTGTTCACAGTCAGCTTCCAGTGCTTACCCAGTGCACCAGGCTGGGTGCCTTTGTGGTGCACACTCACTACTCACAGAGTTGTGACTGATAACCTCAGATACCCTCTGTCCCCCCCACCCACCCCGCCTGCCTCTGTCTCTGGTGATGCCTTGTGGTGGTTGAACTAGCAGAAGCTTGTTCCACTCAAGTCCTGAGAAACTGCCAGCAGCCACAACAGCGATGGATAACCCCTGTCCCCACACAGATTTCTGGGGCCCAGCTGTGGCTTCTGGGGCTCTGGGAAGTCATCTGTGAGGATATGGAGGGACTGATTCTCCTACACCAGGAATTCCTAGATTGAGTGCTTTTGTCCTCTCTGTGTTAGCACTTCCCAGCCTCTGTCTGCTGCCAACAACACAGGAGTCAGGATTGGATGAATTTTTTCACAGCATCAGGTACCTCCAGATCTGGACTCTTCATCTCTTGAACTT
This sequence comes from Uropsilus gracilis, assembly GCA_004024945.1. Taxonomy (NCBI): domain Eukaryota; kingdom Metazoa; phylum Chordata; class Mammalia; order Eulipotyphla; family Talpidae; genus Uropsilus; species Uropsilus gracilis. Next base: position 34,019 of record PVHY01000951.1, read on the forward strand.
AGTCGTGCAACTGGTCTGATATTGGTGCACAAGAGACTTTACCTGGGAGTCTTTCCCTCAGGCAGTAGGGAGGGTACTTACCAAAGAATCAGGCACATAACAGTCACTCAGTAAATGCCTGCTCAGTGAACAAAGTAATGTACCAAAGGTCCATTGAGGAGGCCTGATTTTCATACCCACTTTGCTTCTGACTTTTCTGGTGATTTTGAGTCAACTGTTTTTCCATTTCCAAGCCTTGGTATCCTGGTCTGTAAACAGAGTTCACCATTTACTGTTGATCAAATCCTAAAAACCAGACAATGGTGTCTGGGGTCGAGTGAGAAGGGGCTGTTGCTGAGCTAATCCTTGTGTAATAAACCCCATAGCCACATTTGTCATTTATAGTACAATGGTCCTGTTAATGTCACCTCTGGAAAGGCTCATCTTAAGCAGTTATATCACCTATATTAGTTATTTATTGCCGTGTAACAAATTACCCCAACACTTAGCAACTTTAAGTGTTCATTATCTCACAGTTTCTGAGGGTCAGGATTCTGGGCGTTTCTGGCTCAGGGTCACTCATGAGGTTGGAGTTAAGCTGTCGGCTGAGGCTGCGGTCACTGAAGACTTGATCAGAACTGGAGAAGTCAAGTTCATTCCTGGTGTCAGCTAGAGGCTCCAGTTCCCCCCAATGTGAGATGTGAGCTTTTCTCATATGGCTTTCCCAGGAGTGAATGGTCGAGAGTGAGAGAGACAGAGAGATATAGCAAGACAGAGACAGAGAGACACAGAGACATAGAGACACAGACAAAGAAGCCAGGGTAGACACCTTAGCCTTTTTATAACAAATCTTGAAGTGATATGTCATCGCCTTCCACCACATTCTTTGCCCTCCACCACCAGATGACCCCTGACTCAGTGTGGGGCGACGTGACTAACAGGAGACCAAGATCTGCAGGGTCATCTGGTTCCACCTAGAGTTCATGTCTAGTGACAGAGTTCAGAGGGCAAAGGTCGGAAGGTGAGGGAGAGGCGGGATGGTTTTTTTAACCTATCACACCTCTCATTCCCAGCATGTCTACATGTATTATGCTATCATCTTCATGATGTGTAACTGTAAAATAGTAAAAGCACCATTTTTAAAATAAGGAAACCAAGATATCACACAGCTAGTAAATAATGGAACTAGATTTGAACCAGGAGCGACTGGTTCAAACACCCTAGAACCAACCCCACTGCCTTTCTCAGAGTCAGTTACTGAAAGAGGAGTCCAGGTTTCTGTTTGTTATTGTGGAACCTCAGAGAAGCCCAGAATCTTCCAGGGAGGGATCCCTATAAAGTTCTTTCCCATTGACTGACTTTCAGGTCTATGCATGTGTACAGGCAGGGAAGGGGTATCCATGTCCAAAACTTGCAGGTGAGAAAGTTGAGACTCAGCCAATGGTGCCATCATCAGGGTTTCTCAGTTCCTGAGTCATCTAAGTCATCTCCGTGCTCCACCTTGGGTCAGTTGGCTCCTGATGCCTGGCTCACATCCAGGTCACCTTCTGCAGGCCGTTCTTCTGGGAGTCTGTGCTTAGTAGCACAACATTTCTGATAATACTGATCCAAAACTTGGCCCCCAGGGCATCCCATAAACTCCTCTGGACATTCTCAAAAAGAAACAGCATTTGACTATGTGTGTGCATGTGTGTGTGTGTGTGTGTGTGTGTGTGTGTGTGTGTATGTATGCATTATATGTGTGGCACAGGGGAACTTTCTCAGGGTCGCAGGTAAGCAGAAGCTAGGATTCTCTTTGCACATCTGCCGAGACCATTCTGTGAGCTGCCTATGTGGCTGAGGACTCACACCTGGAGAAAAGAGACCAAGCGCAGAGGATATGGGAAGGTTTCACCACCTGTGGTCCCTTCACTATCTCTTTCGAGAAGTCTTAATCCCTTAATCACTTTTATTAATCTCATAACGTCAGTTACATCGTTCTTATCTTGGTTAAGCATTTTGGTGATCTCAGAGCTTCCTGTCACTTAGGGAATTTTTCCTTCTGCTTAAGGCATCTGCTCTAACATTCTCTCTCTCGCTCTCTGTCTGTCCTTTTTTCTTCCTTCCCTCCACTGATGCTGTCAGAATTCAAATCTCTTGATCTCACAACTAGGAAAAGACTTCTAGACCACCCATTAGATGTTTCTCACATTTGCCCTGGGATGGACTCTGAGAGGTTGATGAATTCACTTGAGGTCACACCACAGACCCAGCTGGGCGCATGTGTGTCCATGGGAAGCAAGGCACCTCATAGGTGTGAGGATTCACCCAGGTCTCCTCTGACTGTCCACATCCATCTTGCCCAGATTCTGTGGCAAAGCCATTCTGGGGAGAAGGAGCTGAGTAAGAGGAGGGCATACCTGGCTCCTGGACATAGTACATGTGTGGCATCATCACAAACACCCAGGCAGCCAAGCCTTGGGCCCTGAGCTCTGACCTCTCTGCATGCCAAGGGCTCTCCCCTTTCTAGTACCCAGCAGGGTGATGGGCTGGCCCACAAAGGGAACAAAGCAAGCCTCTTAGCCAAAGCAACAAAGACGCGATGGCCCACAGTGGCCATCGTCCTGCTCTCTGTCTGGGAGACTCTGAGCCCTCTAGCTGGGGTTCCCACAGCCCAATAAGGGGTCTTCTTGTCTACTGGAGTCCCTGACCTCTGCTGCTTGAGCAGAAAGCAGCAGCGCCAGTGGTGTGTCTGACACTAGCCCTGGCTGTGTCCCCAACCACTCATGGTAGCTGCTGCCACCAACTCACTCCCCTTTGGGTGTCTCTCTGCCATCTCTCCACCAGAAAGGCATGCCTCAAAGAGTCATTGCTGCAGAGACCTTTCTGGAAATGAGATACAATCTGGGAAGCCAAGATGAAAAGGGCTCAGAAAAGTAAACCCTAGTGGAAGTGGTGCCTTCGGATGGAGGAACATACAGATTCCCATCCCCTAGTCTGCTCACCAGTCACCAAAGGAACCAGTGATGTCAGACACAGCTTCAAGGCAACTGAGAGATCGCTGCATGTCCCCAAGCCTGATTTTCTGGGAGCTTAGAAACACGCCCCATCCTTCTCCTCGAAGGTCTCATGAGAAGGGGGGTGTTCACGAGGGAACTGGCTTCAAACTCTTCCAGACTCCTCAGGGGCAACAGAGGGGGAATCTTGAGGCTCTGTTTCCGAGTCCTTTGCCTTCCCTGACTCTGAGCACCTCCTTTTCATCTCCAATCACCTCTGCTCTCTGCAGTTCACTGTCTTCCCTCTTTGTCTGCCTGACAAGTAGCTAGTGAGGGTGAGGATCGAAAACGAAGCTCTGAACTTAGAAAATAAAAACAGCCCAGTCGGCTTTATTAATCTCCTGAAATATACTCTCCCATGGCTTCATGCCAGAAGGGTTGTGTTTCCCCCTAAAACATCATAAAAAAAAAAAAAAGTAGAAATGTTTACAAGGATGACTGGAAAAAAGTGCAGTAGATCTTCCTGGTAATGTACAAGGTGATGCAGTAATTGCTATGGAAACTAGTCATTATAATTCAATAAAAAGGAAGAAAAAAGTTAAGTTCATTGTGTTACCTATGACTCTGTAGTCACGTTCTTTACATATATTAGCATAAAATCAAGTCCTACTTTTATTCTCAGGGTTTTCACTAACTCTGCCTTCAAAAGAGTGTGTAGGGTTCAGCACAGATGAAGCCGAAAGAGGAGAAATTCACTGTGCATGAAATCACTCTCTATTTTTCTTTCCTGGGTAAAATATTTAATGTTTCTGCATAATATGTGAGCAGGTTCTGGAAGGAAATTTAGCACAAGGAATGTTGCCCAGGGCGTTAGAGGAACAACCTTATCTCTCTCCCAGTCCTGAGATGTAACAGAAAAGGAAGTCTTCGGCGAGAGCTGCAACTTGCCAAATAAAAAGAAAGCTGCACAGTCATGTGACGTGTTAAAACATCTTTCGTCTCAGCATTGTGGGAAGACCGTCAGAGAGGACAGGTGCTTGTGAGATTTTGGGGGCTGCTGGAATGGAGCCACCGTGCTTCCTAACACCCCAACCAAATGTTGGGAAACCAGATCTGATGCAATGCAAATGAAATCCTGGATGTGGTGGGAATAACCAAGTGGGTGAGACAGGAAGCTGTTCTTGCGCTGATACCTATTTCTGGCAAAGGGAGATAAAGGCATGAGTCAACATGATTGGTGCCTAGAAAAGGCTGCTGGGGGCTCCAGAGTATTCAGAGGAAAACCATCACCCCATCTACCAGACTTGCAAATCCCAATATCATTGGGAGCCAGAGGCAGGAAGCTGTGCTAGAAGGTGGACCCTTATCCAGCTCTGGACAGGTCACTTGGTAAGCGGGTTGATCTCACAGAGTCTCTTCAGTTATGCCAGCTATTAACCTGTATCTCTGTCCTCCAAAGCCACCCTCCCAGTCTCAGCCTTCTGGGACTTGAGTGGAAATTGGGAGCATTGCATTTTCATATTTGCCTGATAGGTCTAGTCAAGCCTATGCTTATTGCAGGTGCTAGTGGGAGATGATGTGACTAAGAGGAAAGGGAAGCACATCTCATCTCCCTTTTCACTGCAGGTTGTCTGCATTACAGCAGCAAAGCTTCATCTCAGCTGGAACAGCTGGTTTCAGGGCAGGTGTTTACAATGATAACCAACCTCTTCATACGCTCTGGGGCACCCTCTTCAGAAGTCTGTGTTTCATGTTCCCCCAGAGCTCTTGAGCACCAGCAGAGTTCTAGTCCCTCCTCCAAGTTGTCCCCCCCCCCAACTTCTTCGCACTTTCTGAGCACAAGTGCCTTCCAGACTTCCCAAAGTTACTATCCTTGTACTGTCTCAGGGCTCCCCTTTTGCCTTTCCAGTTTGGCAACATCAAATCATTGATTCCCTCTACTAAATTCTCCCTGTAAGAATACCTGGGTAGTTTCTGCTTCTTATATTGGCCCTCACCCTTTCTGATGCAGCCTCCATGTTGGTGGAAAGTTCTTTCTGACTACCAATTTGGTCAGGATAATGCTTGAGTCTCCAAAGCAAACCTCCTCCATCACCATTCTCCTGAGTATGGATACATCCTCAGGGCCTTCTTTATGACATGGTTCAAGATAAGCATTTGAAGTGCAGAACTGGCAGATAAAGAACCTTTTCTAAACTTGCCTAGAAAGTATTCCCATGAGAACTTATTGTTAATTTGTCTTGTATTTATCCAGTACTTTTTACACACCATGCCTTCTATCTTACCACATAGACTCTTCAAAGAGAAACTCATCCAGTTAATATAATTCCCATGCAGGTAACTTTGTATTTGTTTTTGTTCAAATGAGCTCACCTTGCATCCTTGAATCTACTGCTACACCTAGAGGAATTCTTTAACTGAGAATTAAATTAAGTCACCAGAAAGAATTCTTTGAGTATGACTGAATCCCCTCCCTGGAAGGAGAGCTTGGCTGATCATTCCTCATAATTACACACAACAAACTCTAAGAGTCACCAAGTAAAATTCTGATCTGAATTGCTAAATACATCCACAAGTTAGGCATGGATGAAAATCCTTATCTCAAAGTGGTTAAGAGTCAGGCTCTCTTCTAGAGGAACCTGGAGTCTTCCCTCAAGTCCTACAAGCAGCAATGGCTGAAGATAATTTCGATGGTTCCATCTGGTGGTGAAATCTATTCTCTTCTAGTGGCTATAAACCAAGGATTCAAGGGTATTGCACAGCATCCTATGATATATAGAACCATCCTTTACAAGTAGTAATCATCTGGCCCAAATGGTCAACAACATCAACAGTAAAGACCTCTAGGTTTGACTCATTTTCTTTGATGATTTGGCATCCTGGTGTTGGAATCCTCATTTTTAGTGATTTTCCCCCATTTTTCTTTTTATTATTATTATTTTTCTTTTATATCGTTATCTACCCCAGGGTTCTTCCAGCACTTATCAACTTAGTTTTTTGTGCCCCCCCCAGCTCCCAAGTCCCCCCACCCCCTCATGCTCTATGTGGTATATGTACATGATAGAATATTGTTCATCCATTAAAAAAAGACAAATTTATGTCACTCGCAACAACATGGATGGAGCTAGAAGGAATCATGCAAGCAGAAAGAAGCCAGAAAGAAAAAGAGAAAAGCTGGATGGTCTCACTCATATGAAGGATAGAGGGAAAACAAACAGACAGACAAGAAAATTTAAAACTAATTCTCAGTAACATTAATAGTGATTTTTACATAATTGCCAAAAGTAATATCGATGCTTGAGATATGTGCAGTGACTATAGGCAATAATATTTGCTCCCTCCAACTCATTGTGGAAAGTGGTGCCTCTTTAAATGTCTCCTTTCACTCTCACCTTGGTCCTTCACATTTTAACTCCAGCCTGGCACACTGTCCTTCACCAGCTGCTTCTGTGGTCAGTCCACGCCAGGAGTAAAGGTACAGGTACAGAGGTACAGAGCCACCTTCAACTTAAGAATGAACTAAAAATGAACCTCCCATTGATGGGTCCCATGACACTTCCAATGGTGGGTTAATAACTTCCTTTTCCAGCTGTAGCAGATCAAGTTCCTTCTGGCTAATGCTCTCATGCCCCAAATCAATCCATCCACATTCCTCATCCCGGGGTCACAATACCTTGACTCTAATCAGATGCTATATTCATCACAGGCTCGAACATGAAATACAACCTAATGAAGAAATATGTACAGGATTTGTGCAACAAATGCAAAATCCATAATTTGTCTCTAATTCTGAGATTTACATGTTGACTTTGTTCAATGTGCGATTCCAATGACCACATCTTTGTTGTGGTGACGTCAATTTCATCAGGAAAATGAAGGAATAGTCATGTCTGGTTAAATGGTCAGGAGAAAATCCTAACCTCCTCATTATAACAGGACTACAAACAGACTTTCTCATTTGTCTCTATTGTTCCATTAACTGTCGATTAGCTTCTCGCTGACTTTATAGAGCTGATAATTAACCGAATCACAGGATCATGAGATCTTAACACCAGGGAATCATAGTATTCTAGCACTTTTTCTTCATAGTATCACATTTTCGAGGAAGTGAATAAACTTGAATCATGAGATTTTAGGATCAGAGAGTCTTTGCAATAATGAGTTTGAGCTCTGGAGACATAGAATACTAAAATGTGGAGGTTTTAGAATGTAGAGTATTGATTATAAAAGCTCAGATTTTCAGAATTATAGATAGGCTTTCATATTTGCTAGACTTTAATGATAGTTATTTTGGAATTACTGAAATTAAGAACCATGGGAGTGAGCGCACTGCTTAATGGAGGCTTAAGACTCACTGGATTCCCTTGTCACACCCCCTCCATCTATAAATAAAAATAATTGGTTCTTCCATATATGGTGCTACTCACAAAAGGTAAACTGCTCTATAGTCACAAGTAAGCTTTGGGGCCACACAAGCAGGTTCTTGAAACCCAAGGTAAAGAACTAAAACCTGAGATTTCCCAGGGACTAGCAGGCAGTGTGCGTGGAGACAATGAAAGAAGACAGTCAAATAATGGGACACAGACTCTGATCATTCGTATCAGGGATAATAGGGAGTGGTGGGGATTGTGGTAGATGGAGGTTCTTTTTCTTAGAGGAATAAAAACCTATCATTACCAGAGTCTCTGGGAAAAAGAAATTCAAGTTTTAAGATAGAAATCTTATATATATATGTATTTTTAATATTGGCAACTGATTACAATTTCAAACACAGTGTAGGCCACTCTTGGCCTGCATACCTCTAGTCTGTACTTCCTGAAGTCAAAGACATCAGATAGAACTAGACACATTTTAGACAATGAGCAGAAGCAAGGACTCTGAAGCCAGGGTGCCAGATTTACACTCCTGCTCTGTACTTGCAGACTCTGCGGTCTCAAACAAGTCGCTTGTCCTCTCTGCTCCTGCTTTTCCATTCTGTGAAAATAAAGACATTTACAATAGCACCTACCTCATGAGGTGACTGTGAGGTTTAAATGAGTTAGACTGTGCAAAACCTTTAAAACATGTACATTCATTAGCATGCGTAAAAACAGCGTATGATTGAAATAAGTGTCTATTTTTCTTATCATCTTGCAGATCCTGATTTTTTAAGACTTATCTGTCCCCAGCAGTCTTGCTGCAAGAATAGGGCAGGCAGAAAGACTGAAATCAATATTTCCATCTCGTGGATGAGAAAACTGAGGCCTAGAAAGGTGTTTCACGTGCCCAAGGCCACACAGAGAATGCAGGGCTGGAGCTAACTCAGAACCCAGCTGTCCAAGCCTGATTCTTTCTCCTCAGACGCTGTCAGCCTCCAGAACCAACAACCCCGCCTGACCATGACCCCACCCCCTCCCAGTCAGCCAGCCAGAGACTCTGCCACATTGCCAGATGTCCCGAGCCTCACTCCAGACACAAAATGACAATGAGGTACATTTTTTTTTAAAGAAAAAAGGGAGTGGGGGTTGGGGAACAGAGGGGGAGAGAGAAACTGTTCTCATCACAAATTTCTCTCTGGCCCTCTTCCCAGATTTGAAGTTTCTGGCATGGCTGGCAAGATTCGGGGCAGGAGAGGAAGAGAGCATGCTGGGCAACAGTGGGTTGCTGAGGGTCCAGGACTGACTGCCTTGATTCCTCAACTGACCAGCCCCCAGCACAAGTGCATAATTGTGGGGCCAGCACAAAAGAAAAATGCAGCACACCCAGGTGCAGAAATCATTATGAATTTCAAGAAGGTGCGAGCAGTACGCTAAGTCAAGTCTGAGGCCCTTGTGAGCACACAGCCTGCGCGACACAGAGGTCGTGTATCCACGCAGCCGGCCCTAAAGTCTCCCCCTAGTCAAAGGGGCAGCCCAGTGTTTACCGACAGAAAGTATGAAGAGGGTTAAGAGAAGAGTTGCCCTCCCCTCGCCCCATGCCCTAGTGAGATAAAACCCCTATTGGGAGACCCAGGACAATTTTTATATAGGATTAGAAAACAAAAATCAATATTTAATTATCTGTAAGCTTTTTGTGTCACTGAATCTTTAGTACCCTAACAGGGAGCACAGGCTGCCAAGGCAAAAGTAAGTCATTAAAGACGCAGTATCGCTGGCCATCCCTTTTTAGAGTCCAGCCATAAATAGAGTGCATTATCAGTCCTCGCATGCTGGTATTGTTATTTATCTTTACAATCTCTATTTACCTCTATTTATAGCAGATTTCCCCCATATATTACGAGGCCAGGTTAACTTTAACGGAGTTCATGAAAAGAGGTACTTAAAACTTTGGAACATGCTTATGTGGACAGATGGCAAGGTTTGCAGAAGCTATGGGGCCCAGAAGGCCGATTTGAAGGGTGTTGATTTTTTTTTTTTTTTTTTTTTTTTTTTTTTTTTTTTTTTTTTTTTTTTTTTTTTTTGGTTGCCGCTTCTCTTATTGCCTACATGCTCTCCCATGAAGACAGTCCAGAGTCCTGCATCCCTGGCATGGTAGGTAGCTGCATTCAAGATGCAAATGGATGGAAGAAAGTGCCAGAAATTTCTGGCACTGGGCCTTCCAGTCTCACCTGTACATGGATGTCTCCGTTTGCCAGACTGACAGCAAAGTCATCTTTCCAGAAGTTGAAATATTCTGCTCTTTCAGAAAAACTCTTCGCAGGGTTTGTATGCCACGATTTTATTTTAGATTTCAGATTGGGCTGTGAGATCCTGTTTGCTGGCCTGCCTCCACAGTCAGGCTGGGCTTCCTCTGGGCAGGACCAGACTGGGCCACTTGAGCAGTCACACAGCCTGACACAGTTTGCTGCATAGAGCAGATGCCGTGTATGTGTGAGTATTTACTCCACAAGAGAAGCAGAAGACTTTAGAGAGAAAACTTGCATTCGTCTGACCTGGGTTTGAATTCTCCAGGGAGTCTTTCACTAAGGGGACTTTGGGCAAATTGACCTCTCTGAGTTGCAGTTTCCTCACCTGAGATATGGGTTTGAAAATTGTGCCTGTTTCACAGAATTGTTGAGAGAAGCCAAAATGATGAAGCAGGGATCTGCATGCCCCAGTGCTTCAAGTAGAAAAGACACGAACTGATTTTATGTCGGTAATCCTAGGAGCTGCATATCTGCTTAGAAATGTGAATGAGTAAAGTGAATGAATGAGTGAGTGGGTGAATGGGTGACTGGATGGATGGATGGAGGGATGGATGGATGGATGGATGGATGGATGGATGGATGGATGGATGTGGGGGATGGATGGATGAGTGAATGGATACATGGGGAAGGTCTTCCTCAAAAGCAGATCTGAGACAGAAAGAATGGTGAGAATTAAAAGCATTTTTCCTTATTAATTAAAAAAAAAGCATTCTAGAAACAGGCCTCAAGATTTGTAAAAATCGGTATATTATAAATGTAACATTTCAATTCATTTGGAGAAGGAAAGATCACTCCACAAAGAGCACAGGGACACCTATTTAACCATGAGAGAACAAAGACAGAGTTAAATAGTTACCTCACAGCCATTCAGTAAAATAATTCCCCCTGGGTTGGTGCTAACAGCAAAACATAAAAATCTATGACCCCCAGATGAAAATATGGGTTAGCAATTTATGACTTCAAGTGGTGAGGATGTTTCTAAGTATAAAGACAAAACAATAAGCTATAAAGCAAAACATAGATTGATTAAATTCCATAAAAAATGAAAATATTTACAGATTTAAAAAGTAAAATGCATACAGTATATTGGGAAATACTATTTCCTTCTTATCGACCAAACAAAGAGTTAACATACACATTATATAAAGAGCTCTTGGATATTATTAAGAAAACAAAGATTAAAAGTGAATAGAAAAAAATGAACCAAGTATATGAATGTGAAATTAATCAAGGAAATCATAGAAATGGTCAAAGAAGCACATAAAACAAGTTTAACTCCACTCGCAATAAAAGAAATGCAATTTACAAGAACAAATACAGTTTTAAATGGTCAAATCAGCACATTTTTTTCTTTAGTGATAACACACATGGCTCTCGAGGATGTTGCAAAATAGGCATTCTTGAATGCTGGGGTACCATCTCTATTGAATACATAAAAACACTAGTTTGTCAAATGTATGAAGATTTTGTGGTCATTTATTTTGTAGTTTCTTTGTATAAGTGTTGAGAGGTTCTGATTTGATACAGTTCCCCTGAGAATGTAAATGGGTGCCTTTCTTTTTCTTGAAAACACTTAACAATACCCCTCCAAATTTTAAATCTGCCTACCTTTTGACCTAGCCAACTCCATGTTCAGGATTCTACCTTAGATACTCACACAAATGCTCAGGGATGTATTTTCAACAAACACCATTGCAACACTGCTAAAAATACATAGAAGAAAATTGCAAACAACCTAATTGCCTACCAACAAGGGAATGTTTAAGTAAACCAAAAATGGCTCTTTTTGTAAATCAAAAATAGCCACAAATCTATACTTTGCACTATATATCTGATACAATAGTATACTATACAGTCATTCAAAAGAATAAGGCAGTTTACCACGTGCAGTGTTAAGGAAATAGCCTATTGTTGAATTGTTAAGAGAGAAAAGTGATTTCTAGACAGCACACAGAACAAGGTCTAAGTTACAGCGTTAATTTAATTTTCTGTAATACAAAGACCTCAAAAAAAAAAAAGATTTTACTCTCTGGATTTCTGCATTATTTAATTTGTGGGTTTTTGTTTCATGAGAATTGGCTTCTGTGCCTTGTAGGCCCACCTGCCCACTCCATTCTCTTGGGTCAGCCTGAGATGGTCTCCTCATCAAACACATTTCAAGGGCTTGCAAAACCATCAAGGTGATACTCAACATTCAACCTGGTCGGTGAGAGTTCCTGTTTCCTGGTCACTGCCGGCATCCCCAGCAGTCCGCATGGTTCTCCACATTCCCACATTCTCTTACTCCTAGCATTTCCAATGCTGTGTCCTTTGCCTGGAATATCCTACTCTCCCCTCCCCACCTGTTATCTCCAGGCAGATTCGGATACCACCCCCAGACTTGTCTTCCAGTCTAGTCCATGGCACACAACTCTGTGGGATTTTATATCTATAGTAATTGAGGCACAATTTATCTAGCATAAAATCAGTGAGTATCAGGTGTACATTTTGGTGACATTTCTAACCTCTAGATTCTCAAACCCTGACCTAGGCTTCCTACATTGAAAACTCTAGTGTTGGGTTTAGCATCTATAATATCCATGAATATTACAGGATGATTCTAATAACAACTGTCCTTATCACTTGTTCTCGCTATTATAACTGCTTGTTTTTAATATCTTTTAATATAAGTCATAGCCTAGAAGAATCTACAGATAAGCAGGTAAAGCAGTATCTTTTTAGACATATACACATGTGATGTATATGTGTCCATGTGTAATTATTATTATGTTCATACTGAAAAAAATTGCATCTTTCTAATAAGTTTTACAAACTGCTAAGTGTTGTCCAGAAGGAGGAGGTGGGAGCACAGTGTTCCTCCAAACCACTCCATTCTCCAAGGGATCCGACATCAACTACCTGAGCCTGGGTCCTTGCTGGAGCCTGAGCAATACCTCAGCTGGAGATTTGTTCCTTCCACTTTTTGGTACCAAATGGTGTCGACTGTTGCCAAGAAGAAACAGTCTCAGACAACCCCACCGCCCTGGCCTTGAAAGATCAGAGATGCGTTTTAAGTGCAGAGATGTTTGCTTGTGGTGCTTTCCAAAATCCCACACAGAGAAGTCACTGCACTGAGCCTGAAGACCCTGATGTTGGCAGGTCCGGTCTGATTCCCTGGACAGAGTGCGTGGGGACCATCTCTGATGCTGAGGTTGAGTCTCTATCTCAGGAGTCTGATCCATCTGGCTGTTCTACATCCTCAGCCAAGGACCCGCTGCCTTCTGCGAGCCTGCCGGGGGGAAGGAAGAGAGGGAGAGGAGGAGGGTGGCAGCTGGGGCTGGGGGGAGGTGTCAAGGGCCCCTCTCCAAATGCTATTGATTAATCTTGAAATTGGAATGCTTTTATTTCCTTACAAACTGAAAGACCATGTGGAGAAAATCAGCAGGCACGCCACACACAGGAGAGCACCGTGTGTCAGAGCGCCGGACTCAGCCAGAACCTGGTTCAAATTTCAACTGTACCATTCTTCTGCCTGTATCACTTGGGGTGAGTTACTTGCCCTTTCTGAGTCCTTTCTTTGCCCATAAATAAACTTCACAGAATTTCTGGTGAGGTTTAAATTGCATAATATCTGTGAACGGCTTGATGCAGTGCTTGGGGAAAAAGAAAGCATCCAATCAATACATGCTAATGATCTCCAGAACCATCTCTCCTTGAAAGGACAGCTTGGCTTCACGTGATATAAACGCTCTAAGCCAGGCAAGGTGGCTTCATCTCTGAGACTCTGAAATCAGTGCCAGAGCCCAGAGTTCTGTGTAATCTGCTTGGTGACCTATGGCATGAATCTTCCACTCCCCCCACCCCCTAGTGCAAGGGAGATTCCCATGTGAGTGAGGAGGACCACAGGCCAGGAACTCGCATGAGTCTGAGCTGACCCATTAGATCTTAAAAACTCTCTTGGCATTATTCTCCCCATTTTCCAGATAAGTACACTGAGATCCAGAGGGGTGAAGTTAGTTGTGCCTGGCAAAGAACTGGAAGAACTGGGATTCCAAGCAGGGATGTCTGGCTCCTCTTCTGCAACTCTTTTTGCCTCCATCTCTTTAACCTTCAATAGTAATGATAACAAAGATAACTGCCATTGATTAAACACTTTCCCTGTGTCGACCCAGCTTTAATAACTTTACACTGTTCATCTAATTCCCACCACAAGCCTATGTGAAGTGACTATGGGAGTCCCCCCTCCACCAGGGAAGGTAAACACAGGTTCTAATAAGAGGCAGGACTCGAACCCAGGAAGAAGTCTGTGTCCCAAAGGGTTAACAATCACTCGCATCTCTCCTCTGTGTCTTCTTCCCCTCAATGACTCACACAGGTGTTAATAGAACCCTGAACATGCTAAGTGAATAAATCAAGGCAAGAAATAGCTGCCTCTCCCATCCTTTCTGCGCACAGAGAAGAGGGGGGTGAAAGCTCTGAGGGAGGGAAACATGTCGTTTGTCACATTTTGCTGCAGCACTTTTTTCCTTATTTAACCAGCCGCTGTTCTTGCTTCCCCAGTCATCCCAGTTAGTAACGCCGACCAGAAGCTCACGCCATAAATAAGTTGCACAAATTTTACAAATGCCCCCAGGAAACTCGAGCAGGGAAATGCCTCAGCATATGTCTAAATGGTTAATTGACTTAATTGCTGGGAGTTGGACGATTAGCTCACTTGATCCACCCCAGTGGCCACAAAATGTCTTTAATGGTGTTCAGTTTATTTGTACGTTAAGCTCCAGTTACTATTACGGGGAACTTTTCAATTGCTGATTACCTCATAAATATATAATTGTAATCGCAGGAGAAAAAGAAGTCTGGGAGCTTCTCCTGAAAGGCTCTACAAGAGATCATGAAAGGCACTGTTCATTCACATACTTAGTTGGATTTTTTTTCTTGAGCACCTACTCTGTGCCAAGTATTGAACAATCCAGACACAAGTCCTGCCCTCATGAGACACATACTCTAGAGAGGATATAGGTAGTAGAAGCAATACATTCACACAGGCATAGAGGACTACAAAGAAAACAGCACAGAGGGATGGGAGGGAAAATTTTTCCTTGGCTTGAGGGAGTCAGAGAAGCCCTTCTTGGAAACCAGCGCTTGGGCAAAGAGACTTGAATGAAAAAACAGGAGATGCGGGAATGGGCTTATCATTCATGGAGAATGAGCTATGAGGCCAGCCTGCCTGGAGTGCATGCATGTGAGGCTGAAACTGAAGGAGAGATGGATCTGGAGCCCTAGGCCAGACCACTCAGGCTAATAGCATGGTATTTGGATTTTTTTCCCTAAGTGCAATGAAAAGGTGTTTCATGAATTGATTTGCATCTTGAAAGATCCCTCTGTCTGCTGAGTGGAGAGAAGATGATGGTGGGGGTGTGGAGGAGAGCTGGATAGCTGGTGAAGAATCATTTGCAGACACCCAGTTAAGAAAAGATGACTCAGACCCAGTTTATATGGACTAGATACGGAACAGTGGGTATTCCTGGGTGTACTGGAGGTGTTGATTAGCTGAAGCCTTACTTTGGAAGGCCCCCACCCCCTGTTCCTTTGTTTTTAGCTTCCACCATTGGCAAGACACTAGACATCATTCAGCAAGATGGAAATACCTTACAAGGAAGTCAGGAAGATTCATGTTCTGCAAAGAACAATTTGGACCCAGACAAAGAAGTCCAGGAGGCAGTCTTGCCACCATGGAGTGTGGGGTTGTCAGCATTTGGATATTTTACCTAACAAAGCTGGACTGTCAGCAGCAAACGGACTTTGAGTGAATCCATGTCATACAAGACCTGAAAATAGAGGCCTCGATTCTGTCAGATCCCAAATTATCACCCATAACCCCATCTTAATCCTTCTGAAGTTGGGTGGAGGTGAGGAGAGGATGGATCAAAATTAGAATGATATCAAGCAGAAAATAATCTTCAGTCTGGGTTGCACTGATAAAAAAAATAAGCAGAATTCATAATTACCATATAAAACTGTTTATGTTTGTGATTATATGTTACTGCCACCTCCAGGTCCCGGCAGCAAATGACTTAATTGCTTTAGCCTGGAGCTAGGGTGTGGGGAACAAACAGGATTTTGCAGGATGGAGGGAAGGGAGAAATCTTCGGTCTCCACTCACCTCTGCCCCAATTGGGTAATGGGTACAGTTGTTTTTGCTTCACTTTCTGTACTATGTGGGTAGCTACTTCCTTTGTCCTGGCTGAGCTGTCAAAAGTCAGAGGTTGAGCTGTCTCCAAGAATCTGGGAATTCACAGAGATTAGTCAGGTTCAGTTAAACTGGGTTGAGAAAGGGGCAGGATTTCAAAGCACCAGGCTGTCAGAAGCAGAGCTATTTAGGGAGAGGCAAATCTATAAACCACACATGTTATGATGTTTGTGGGCCCCAGAAGCCTGGGCACACTAAGTGTGCCAAATCGCATCCATTTGCTCACTGCCTCACCCCAGTGCTTAGTTCCCAGAGCAGAGAAAGTGCCCACCTGAATCTGGGTTTCCCCACAAAACAGATCCTGAGACAAGGACTGCAGTGCATGGGGGTGATCCTAGAAGGCACTTGCATTGGAATGGGGAAATTGAGACAGGATGAGTTTCATCATCAAGCACATCATCACCTAGGACCGCTCAAACCTAACCCTATGGAAGACCCCCAGGAGACAGTGAGAGGAGGGAACTGGGCTGTTCATGCACCATCTCCCACACTGTGGGTTGAAGGCTGCTCCTGGAGGCTCCTGGGGGCTAGTAGTAGTGTTATCTCCTAGGAAGTTCCATTCCACCAAGGAACTTTGCCCAGAGGAACACTTGGGTAAAGAGACACACATGTTGGCATTTGGGAGTTGGTTTGGAACGCCTTGAAAAGCTCAAGCAGCGGAGGGATGGGTAGAACATGAAGAGAATCTCCTTCAGACCCCAATATATAGCACTGATGAATGAAAAAATGCATCATGAGCAATTTCTCTGAAGGTTTGGGACCTACCAAAGAATCTAGCACCTAAGCAACTTGTCCTTTTCAGTCTTGACTCCTAAAGTCACTTTTCGCTATTGTCTCTCTAAGGGGAAAACTTCATTTCTCCATTGTCACACTGGTGTTGATTTTGTGTTAACTCAATGTGATTGTTAAGAATGCTCAATCAAAAATGCTGATTCACACATTCATTAGCATAACTCATCCACACTGAGCATCTACTGCATGTCTGGGTCAGAGGTAGGTGATACAGGATGTTAACACCTGCCGTTGGTCTCAGCAAATCTTAGTCACCTGCTTTCTCCAGTTGAAGGAAGCATGAAGTGCAGTGTTGAGGAATGCTGGTAGAATCTGGAAGTTGGACCTGATAGAATTTTCGGGTGGTTCTCAGGAACCAAATTAATTTCTGGGAAAACAGTGAGGTCTACAATGCATCCTTGCATATGGTTCTTTCTCATAATTCATTGCCAAGTCCTGAAATTTCCTGCCCAGTCTGGTTAGTCCTTCCAAACCTGTTCATTCCCTAGTCTACCCCCTCTAACACTGTATTTAATCAGTGTGAGCATCTAGTCCAGGTTTTTCAGATTTCTCCATTTTGGTACCTAATTTTGCATGTTTCTGCTGAAAGGTATCTATTTTATTCTTCCTTTCCTCAAGTAAAGTCTCCAAACTCCTTCACTCTGCTCCCTGCTTCTTCTTGCAGCTATATTTCCAGGCTTTTTACCACCCCAATGCATGCTTTTTTATTTTAAAATATACTTATTGACAAAAAGTTAATCCATGTAATGCAACAGCTTTGATATATTCACAGAGTTTGACAACCATCACCCAAATTTGATAGGAGACACTTTGCTACCCTATGAAGAAACCCAAATTCATCATTGGTCACTCCCACTGACCTCCAACAGCCAGCCTCTGCTCAACACCAGTCTATAATCTGTCTCCACAGAGTTCCCTATCCTGGACATTCCATGTAAATGAAGTCTCTTGCGGTCTCTTGTGACTATCTTTTTACTTAGCAGAATAAAAGTTCATATATTTTGTAGGTTTATTTCACTCCTCCTTTTTATTCATTGCCTGGGCACACCATATTTTGTTATCCATTCATCAGTAGATGAACCTTTGGGTTGTACCACACTTGGGCTATTATGACTAGTATTGACATGAACATTCACTGGCCACCTTTTGGGTGGACTTATGTTTTCATTTATGTTGGGTATATACCTAGAAAAGGAGTTTAACAGTTTTACACTCTCACAGACATATAGCATGGAATATGCTTCAATTATATTTGGTTGATGATTGCACAACCCTGTGATTATATTAAATGTGTACCAAGCTCATATTCCTACAAGCAAGATCCAAGGGTTACAATTTCCCCACATCTTCACCACTACTTGTTATTATCTGTCTTTCTGATTATTGCCACCTTGTGGATATTGAAGTGTTATCTCATGATTTTTTTGGTCTGTTTCCCTAATGCCTAATAATGCTGAGTATTTTTTCATATTTTTACTGATCACTTGTATATATTCTTTGGAAAGATTTCTATTTTCTATTGTTCATTTTTAAAGCAGGTTATTCTTTTATCATTGAGCTTCAAGTGCTTTTTATATTCTAGATAGAAGTTTTTATTAGACATGTGATTTTCAAATAATGTCTTACATTCTGTGGGTTCTCTTCACTTTCTTGATAGTGCCATTGGCAGTAGAATATTTTCTTATTGTGGTAAATTCCATTGTATCTGGTTTGTTTTTGTTTTGGGGGTATCTAAGAAACCTTTGCCTAATCCAAAGTCATGAAGACTTACTCCTATATTTTCTCTAGAAGTTTTATAATGTAAACCTTATGTTTGGATCTCTGATCTATTTTGATCTTTTGCCTGTGGATATCCATTTGTCCCACCCACCATTTGTTGAAAAGACTATTTTCCTCATTGAATAGTTGGCATCCTTCTCAGAAATCAGATGACCAGAGATGTTTATTTCAGGAATTTTGGTTCCTTTCTTGTACGCCTGTCCTTGTGCCAGGACTACTGTCATACATTTCCCGAGTGGTGTCAAATTCTGCCTCCCAATATTTTTCACATGCCACTATCTAACCTCTCAGAACAGACCATGAGTACCCAGGTAGAGTGGTACAGCATATTGTCTTAGAGATGAGCCATGATCTAATTATGTTCATGCTGTGTTATTCTGGGTCATTTACTTAACCTCTCTGAGACTGAGTTTCTCAGAACTTTATTTGCAAAAGCACGAAGAAGATGCCATCTTCCTTTCTACCTCCCATGCTTCCGGCTCTCTTCCCTCTCCTACCTTTGAAGGCAGACCATGTCCCATTTATCACTGTATCAGCACAGTGTCTGACATGATGTAAACACTGAGTGTACATTCACAAGTAAATGAGGGGCTCTTCTTGCCAGGGAACTAGGAGGACATGGTTTCTGATGTACTCACACTATTGGTTCTAAATAAACAATGACTTGGTGGCAGCAGAGAGATCAGTGTCCTGTTCCTGCTTAGTCTTGTTTACAAGGCATTAACTTATCTCCCTCCTGCCTCGACCTGGTTTCTATGTGGAGACTCGGAGCTGCCTGCCTTATTTCCTGCAAGCAGGGGAACTTAGATCATACAGCAGCGTTCCTCAGACTTTCAGAGTCCATAGCACCACCAGAATCATCTCACCAAAAGAAGTGCTTCATGGTTGTGCTAATTAGGTATTTCAGGGCAAACTCAATATGCCTTTATGTCCTAACAAAATAGTAGCTATGTGAAGGAATCATACACAGAAGTTGATCGAAGAGAAATATTTTTATTTCATGCTTAAATAAACACAGTCACTTGCTATTGAAATGGGGGTGGTGGCTTCCCCCAACCCCCGCCACCTCTGGGCTATGTACAGCTTCTGAAACCTCAGAATCAAATTAGATTCTGTCACCCTCATTTCCTGTTTCACATTGACTTTGGCACTGTCCTTCCTTTTTATCATAGCAGCCACCAAAAACTCAGGGTCACAAAGTTATGATGTCATCTGAAAGAACATGGTAGTCTCTAATGCTGGCACTGTGAATGGTCTCCAGCTGATAGTTCTTGTGATGCTCGTGAGATGACAAGTAACTCTATTACCCCCTCAACAATTTGAAATAGCTTGGGGTTCCTATGAGCCCGCTGAGGCACCCCAGGGTACCTTGGCATAAGGTTTGGGAACATCAGTCTGATAAAAGAGCATGTGATAGAACTTTTGAGATCTTCCCTGAATCCCGTTTGACCTTGAGCTAATCACTTGCCATTCTGGGAACCAGTTTCCCTCTTCCCCTGCAAAATTGGGTGTCTACCAGCTCCAATGTCTTCCTTATTATATCCAGGGTAACCTTTGATAATGGGTTCTGAGTATATGTCAGGGACCCTTCTCCTTCTAGTCCCTCAGGGGAACTCATTGCTACTGATTCCACTTTACAGAGGAGGAAACTGAGGCTCTAGAAACTTTAACAACTCAAGCATCACAGATAGTGGCATCTTTTGTTTCGTCTCTCCTGTGTTACCACTTTGTTCTGCCTCCATGTGTAAGACACAATTTAAGAAAAATAATCAAGGTGAACCTACAGTTTAAGGACAAATTGCATGTTGCACATGGACACTGCAGACATAAACTTGTCCATCAGTAGTCTAAGCCCAAGTTGCCAGTTCCTGTGACTTCAGCTGAAGCTCTCAGAGAGGGAGCCTCCATTTGAACTGAAAATTAAACCCTGCTTGGAACAGAGTAGTGGTAATTGGATACTCAAACAGGTGGTTCATTTTTGTGTTTATCTACCTGATTGAACTATTTTGTTCATTTTTTTCTCTTGCTTGAATATGTTAAAATCCTTTAGCAGGTTCCTCACAACCTTTTGGACAAAGTGAAAACACCTTTGGGAGGTTTACCAGCTGCCTTTCCCATTAGTACCTCTGCCAGAGTCTACACTGCAGGCCAGGCCAGGCCCTCCCTCCCACTTCTCAGTGAACCCAGTATGGGTCCCATGTTGGTCTGAACTATTGAGGTTGTGCTCATGCCAGGAATTGCTCTGGGCACTGAGGTAGAAGACAAGAGAGATATGGGACCTACCCTCACAGAGTTTGTAGTATAAGTGAGAGAGTGAGAACCATGCTGAGAGGAAGATTGAACATACAATCTCATGAAGACCTACAGCATTATAGTTGTGATAAATGTGTAGAAGGAGAAACACAGTGCTCTAATCCTTGAATACCCCCAGGGGTCCTGTCCTTGCTTTATCACTGTGGGTTGTAATGATCTTTTTAATTAGGTAATTACACATTAATCTTGGTCAGCACTACATCCTTAACATAGACCTGGCACAAATAGGTGCTCAATAAATATATGCACCATGTGAACAGATGCTCATTGTAGAGATGACACAAAAGAGGAGGGAATTGCACCCCTGCTACACACACAGACACATGTACACACCCACACATGCACACATGTATACCATGAGATAGTGTTTTTGTTCTGAATGACTTTGTTTCTCATTTGAAAAACTATTTCCTGCAGTACTTACCATTGTGGTTCCTTTTATTTAGTTTTATATCATACTTCCCCCCCCCATATAATCCTTTCAATCCCAGATACCAGCCCCCCTCCATCAACAGTACATACCCAGGGTGCTTTACAGAGGGGAAAAAATGCGAAGAGGAAGTCAGGCTGCAATTGATTGAGAATGTCTGCCCTGGGCAGGGAAGTAGGACTTTTAGAATAGGAATCTGCTTTTGGAGTAGAGTAAGAGCTTATATAAGAACCATGTTCAGACATGAAATTCTGCCACATCAGGTGGTGATTAGGAGGCCTCATCAGAGCCCCTCTTTCTTAGGAGTACAAAGGTGAGATGCACTCAGATGCTGCAATACCCCAATGGGATGAGTTACTGGTTTGGTCCCTTTAGAACAGGCAGCATGTGATGAATTTGAAGGGTCTGAGGCAACGAGGGAAACAACAGCCTATTAGCCTGACTCTGAGGCCAGAATGCCTAGAAAATATCATGTGGGGAAGATGTCAATCATATATGGGTTTCATTATCCAGGAGGAGTAACGAGCTCAGTCCTGTTCAAAAGCAGTGTGGCCCTCCTTGGAGTTGATCCTGCCTGAGGGCCCAGGGCACTGGGGCATTCACCCACTCAAACCCCATTGCCAGCCTGCCCTCTGAGTAGCTGAGCAGGTTTCCAAGGCCAGAACAGTGGTCACAAGCAGAATCACAGGCGTTCATAGTGAGCAGACGTGAGTATGAAAACGGACAGATCATGGTGAAGCATTAACTATCTTAGTTCACGCTAACTCTTCTCACTTCCCTCTGAGTCCTTCTAGGAAAGTCATCGTAGCAAAGATGTTTACTATTAAGAGCCAAAGACTAAATACTTCAGGCTTTGTCACAACTGCTCCAGCCTGCCCTTGTAGTGCAAAAGAAGCCACGGGCAATACATAAATAAACGGGCATGGTAATGTTCCAGTAACATTTTATTTGCAAAACAAGCAGTGGAGCAGACATAGCCCACATGGCTGGACATAGCCGACCCTTCATCTAAGGCTGGCATGCTGTTTGTTTACAACTTGGATGCCTGCTCCAACCAACTGTATATGACATCCAGGAGCAAGAAGTCTTGCTGGAGACTTGTCCAAGGAGAAGGAGAGACGTGATTAAAAGAGAAAATTGATTAGCAACGTCTACTCTGGCTTAGGACAGGAGAACAGCACATATACTGTACATTTTGTACCCCTGACTTCAGGAAACCTTAACAATCAGAACGCGCTCAAGCAATACAGCATAAATAGACTCTGTTATGATGGGGAGAGTGCATCTGGGAGCCTTAGCCTTTTCCCAAAGAGATGACAAACCTCTGGGAAATTCAGGCATTTTGCAGATGGCACTTGATTTGCTCCCTAGACTGTGACTTGAAGGTAGAAACCAAGTTTTTTGCTCTTTGTTTTCCCTGGTCTAATAGAGGCTGGCATTGTTGAGTGAATCTCTTGTATGTGAGAATGAATTAATGAATTGGAGAGTCACAGAGGCAGCTAACATTTCCTGAACACCTACTACGTGCAAGTTAAGCCGTTCGTGCACACACAGTATCAGATCTCCAATACCAGGGGCCCAGGAAGGAGGCATCATGAGGTCCATTTTCCAGGCTGCATTATGAGAACCCTACTGATAGTGAAGATGGGGACGTAGTGATGGCAGCTGCCTGGTATCACAGGCCAGGCATCGTGCCATGCATTTACTTGCACCCTTTCATAAAATCTGCAAGGGGTCATAGGGGAGTTGTGATCTCCCATATCCTAGATGAGGAAATCAAGTCTGCCAGGGGGAAGCCACTGGCCTAAGCCAAGGGGCACGTCACTGAGCCCAGACGTGGCAGCAGCTTAGACAGCTGCCATCAAGGCTCATGACCACTGTGTTGACGTGCAAGACTGCCTGCATGCTGGGTCTTGCATGGCAGGAAGGATGATGAATAGAGAGATAGCAGGGGCCACGCAGGAAAGGCCCTGGCCCCTAGCTGGGACAAGTTGCAAGCTGAGCAGGACAGGGCGGCAGGGGCGGGCACACGTGGGCAGGGGCAGGTTGCATCTCCACCCACCAGGTCCTACCCTGGCTCCCTCACAGCAGCAGGCTAGGAGCCCTGGCGTGCCCGGCGCCCCCGTGATTGGCAGCCTGCAGATGGCGGGGGTGCCTTGGAATTTATTATCCAAGCATGCCTTTCTGAGGGGGCCTCACTGCCTGACACTGCTTTATCGGAAAGCTGGGAATGGTTAGCTGAGCCCATCTGTTAGCCAAAGAGGGGAACTCAGTGGGTGGGGGAATCTGTGGAGTCATTTAAAAGGAATTTCTCTGATGCCGAGGCCAGGGTGGAAGGTTATCTGCCCATGGGCCTCCAGCTGCCTGGTTTGGGGTTTTAGGGGTTTAGGGAAGGTGCGCATGAATTTGGTCAGGGGTCTTTCTTTCTCAGTCAAAACCAAAGACCATTGAGGCCCTTCCCCCCTCCAAGCAACAACTTTAACTCTGCAATGATCCTTCCTAGCTGTACCCTACACATTAGCATCCTCCGTGTCTTGATGACGAATCTGGGACAGATGGGGATAAATGCAGTGATCTGAATTAATACCAGGGTCGTTAATGAATC
Source organism: Uropsilus gracilis (assembly GCA_004024945.1). Lineage (NCBI taxonomy): Eukaryota > Metazoa > Chordata > Mammalia > Eulipotyphla > Talpidae > Uropsilus > Uropsilus gracilis. The sequence continues at coordinate 57,785 of PVHY01000951.1, forward strand.
CAGGAGCCGGGAAACAATTAGGAGATGTTACTGCTCCCACCATGGTGACGCTATGGCTTGGATTCTTCCTCCGCACCCACCATCCCTTGAGTCCAGGAAGGAGTTGCAAAGCCACCCATGTACATGGGCCTCTGGACCAGGTCTTGGGCTGGATGCCTGGTGTGTTTGTGGCAGCAGGTTAACAGCAGGTGGGGACAGGAGAGGGGTGGACCCTCGATTGGGGACCCTAAGTTCCCTTGTGCTTGAACGAATTGTGACATCCTGAAGTGGTTGAGGGAACAAAGACCTGGGTTCAAGTGCAGGCTGTGCCCTGGCTCACACAGCTCCTCTACCTTTTGCTACAACCTGTGATGTTTCCACCAACACCCTGACATTTGCAGGTCTGCAGGATTCTGAATGCTAGCAGATATCTGTGTTGCAATATGAAGAGAGACAGAGAGAAAACTGTATTTTCATAATTGGTTATCTGACAAAGGGAGACCTCTATTCTGTGTGATTGTAAGCTTTCCTTCTTCCTGAACTTAGTTTGATTGCAACTGAATAATTAACTGCATATTTAACTGTTTAATGGCTGCCTGCCTTGCTAGAATGTGGCTTCTACAGACTGTTGTATATTTTGCTCACTGCCATAACCACAGTGCAGGCACATTGTATTTACTCAGTGAATGAATGAATGAATGAATGAATGAATGAATGAATGAATGAATGAATGAATGAATGAATGAAGTTGGGACATCAGGCTCAGTCCCAATGAACAGAAGCCTCACAGCTATGGCAACCAGCAGTGACCATTCTCATGCTGCTGTCCTGGGCAGGGGCACAGGCTCAGGTTGGCAGTCAGCATCCTTACAAGGGCAGCAGGCCCTGACAGAGGCTCTTCTGGCACGACGTGAGTGGCCATGTCCAAGGCTGACTCCGGGCCCGCCTGCCCCCTGGGGGGACGCTGCTCGCCAGCACCGCTTCGCGCGGACACGCTTGAATAGCAAGCAGCACTGTCTGGGCGTCATGTGATCAGCCAGCTGCCAGGGGGGCTGGAGGCGGCCAGGGGGGTCGGGGGTCACCTCCGCAGTTAAGTCATGTACCTGGCGGAGACTGTGTTTATAGAGAATGGTTCAGGGAACAAAGCGTTCTTCGTTTTTTTCGTTTTTCTTTTTTTCCCCTTTTTCTTATTTCTTTTTTGCCTTGGATGTCTGTATGCAAAATATTTCTGCACTGGGCGGCCAAGGTGAGGGAGGTCACAGGCTGCAGGAGGGAGACCGGTCTGCTTCCTGACCTGCAGGGCAGGTCATCGTGTGGCCAAGAGCCAAGATGTGGGACTGGGAGTTCCTGGGTTCAAACGGTGGCTTTTCCTCGACCTGGCACCGAGAATGAACCTTGAGGTACCCATCAACCCCTCTTAGCTTCACTTTCCTCATCTGTGAAATAGAAAGCATCATCGCACCAAGCTTATTTGGGGCATTCAAGTAGATAGTGCATATAAAATACCCAGCACACACCGCTCGTGTGGTTCAGTTAATGCAGCTAATATTAAAAAACAGCAGCAATAATATTATTAATTGTGCAAATAGAAAACTTGTCCTGAAGTTTCTTCAGGCCAAGGAAGGATACATACTAGACGAGAGGTGGCATTTCTACCACTGGTTTTTCCAGACAGGGGAGCTTGGAGAGGCCAATTGAGGGAGATGCTCCCTCCACCTCCTGCCCATCAATTGTTTTAAAGGTTTCTAGAGGTCGCGAGTGTTTGAGATCCTGGAGATGCAAAGACCCAGAGAGGAAAAGGCTCGTCCCAGGCCACCAGATGGGCAAAATCCAGACATTCTTGTCCTTTCTCAATTCATAACTGTAGTCTGGCTCTTTTGACATTACAGCAGCCTCTGCCCCCAGCCAGGGCAAGTGTTGGCTGCTAGTCTTGAGGCTGACCCTTGCTGGAGCTGAGCCTAGCAGAGACCAGGGCATATGAATGCCCCCTCGGTTGTCTACCTAGCCACTCCCTAAGCAGGTTACTGTCAGGCTTGCTGGTCTTCATCCCTGAGGGAAGTGAATACTGGCATATTGATCTATGTTTAGAAGTGAGTCTCTAGAGGTAACTTGGCTGACTCAGGTCTTATAGAAGAAGATGGTGGGGCAGGGTTAGGGGGGAGGTGGTAGATAGAGCTGGGCTAACACTGCTGCATGCTAGGCACTGAGCAGCAGCTGGAACAGTATTCCCAAAGCCAAGGTTACCCTGTTCCCAAGACCTCTGAGGCCTGGGTGTGATATCTGACTATGTGGGTCAATGACCTACCTTGTGACTTGGAGCAAGTTACTTCCACTCACTGAGCCTCAGTGTTCCCCTCTTTAAAATGGGAATATCACATTGAGGGGTCAGCTCATGAGGGGTTTCATTGAGGGGAGCTGTGTTGATTAGATGAGTCTATGCATGTTGAGATCTTATAGGCCTGGCTTATAGGTCAGTGTTCGACATGGCCCAGAGGCAAAAGGAGACCTGACAAGTGAGCCTGAGCTGTGGGCTCCATGGATCTGAGGTTTCCTCAGGACAGTGGGTATATGTGGAGGGCCAGAATGATGAGGTGATGGACTTCATTCCAGCAGGGAAACCAAGTCAGAGACATCGGGAAGTATTTGTCCCACTCCCAGCAGGGAGGGTTGCAACATCCCAGACCTGGAGACTGGATTGAGAGCTTGTGCCACCCATGAACTGGGAGCTTGTGCCACGGTGTAGAGGTCAACTTCACACCTGGCAAGAGAGCCCTGAGAAAAGGGGCTCACCCCCACACACCACACCAGTTTTCCCCCCACATACACACACATCCCCTGGCAGGAAGGACACTCCCCCCCCCCACACACACACACCACACAACCCCACTGGAATCCCAGCTCAGCCTCTGATCCATGGGGGACCTCTGACAAGTCACTTCCCTTCCTCTGAGCTTCAGTTACCTCATCTGTAAAATGGCACTTCCTTGAGAAGGAAACAGGATGGGCTTCCCGCTTTGCTTGTAGCAGAGCTTAAAACCTGACCAGCCAACCTGTGGCGAAGGGGAGCTGCTGAACAAAAGCTCCTTAGCAAGGAGGTGGTACTGTCCACCCAATGTTGACAATGAGAGAGACTCTGCTGACTCCCATTACACAAGTCAGTAAACTGAGGCAAAAACAAAAAGGCTGAGTCACTTGACAGAAGTCACCCACCTAGTCAATGGCAGATCCTGGAGGTAAGGCCAGGCTGGCAGAATCTAGAGCTCAAGCTGATAACACCATGATCCAGTTGAGCAGAGGAGCTGACCGTGGCTTCTATCCACTTATCTCTATAACCAACATATTAATTAAAAGCAGGGGAAACACTCAACAATGGCTTTGTTTCCATGCTGTGGGCATCTCTGGGGTGAGGGCGGCACAGAGAGGACCCCTGTCCACAGGACAGATAGAACAGTGGCCTCAGGGTGGCTGATTCACCCAGGAGTAACCAAGAGAGACACACACCCGCTGTCTTTGACCTGAGATGGCTCCTCACAAGTTGGCGAGACTGTATAGGATTCTTTTTAGTCTCTGAATGAGTTTCCAGAATTTAAACAACTGGGAGGTTTCACATAAAAATCCAGATTGTTGGTTCTGGAAAAGAATTCTCCATCTTGCTACGTGCTGGCCTCCATGGTCACTGCATGTCCAGCGGCTGGCCGTAGGGGTCTGTGAACAAGCTCTTGCCATCCCCCAAAGTCGGAGGCTGTGGGGTACTGGAAGGAGGGGCACCGAGGTGTGGGTCCACGCTCAGAGGCCCTGTCTAGGGAGGGTTTTCTCCTTTTGCCTGGATAAAGATGACTCACAGCACTATTGTGGGTCTCTGGCAGAGCCAACTTTCCTCTCCTACTTTGTTTTCATAAAGCAGAAATAGAAGTTTCCACAGAGCAGCGCGGCTCCACCCAGCCCTGGCCAGCCTCCGGGAGTCCCGGCTGCTTGTGAGAGTCCAAGGAGGTTGAGTCGGGAGCCTGCTGTGGCTCACCGCTACCCAGAGCCACATAGCACATGCTTCTGGTCTCTCGGTCAGCTCTGCTGGACATGGGGCTGTTCATGGGACCTGCCACAGGGGAGGCTGCCTAGGGGCTGGATCCCAGGCCATGGGGGAAGGGGAAGAGAGCTGGGATCCAGGTCAGGCTCACTACTGACTCTCCCTTTTTCCTTTCCTCCCTCTTCTCTCCTCTTCCTCCCTCCCTTCCATCCACCCCAGGCCTTTTATTCTTCCTTTTTAAAAATATTTTATTTATTTTTATTTTTCTTATTGTTTGCTTACATAGTTCATGCTTGGAGGCATGGTCCTCCCCCCTCCTCTCTCCTCCCCTTCCCCTGATCACCCTTCTGCTCACTCCAGTTCCTTTCTCGTCAGTTGTTGGTTGAGGATTGGCCTGTTTGGCCTCTTTGTGTTCTTTCTGAAGCAGGTTGAAGGCCAGCATTCCTGAGGGACTGCAAGCCAGGCTGATCAGTTCTCCATGAGTGTCCTTAGGGCAAGTGCCCTTTCTGAGCATGTTGGCGAACCTCCTTTCAGTCTGGTGTGTGGACTGGCTCCCTGCATTTCCCACTGACACATCTTTGTGGCCTCTTTCCCCATTGAGATGGGAGTCTCCTTGCTCCTGTTGAAAGTGTGTATGGGTGGGGAGCCTAGCCCCAGTGCAGAAATGTTGTCGGTGTTTCTGGGTGACATGCCTTGGCTCTCGTCCATAACTATCCTGTGTCTCGCAGTTCCTGATCATGCTCTTTTTGGGCAGGTGATGGGTGTGTTCATGGCCCAAGACCTTTGCACCGAGAACCCACTTTGACGCCACACGCCGCTCTCTGCAGATACAGAAATAGACAGATGAGATGCAAACTGCTCTTTCCGTACAAAGTCCACAGTCAAGTCAGGGACAGACTCACAAGGTAGCAACAGATGAAGATTAGGGAAGAAGCAAAGGACCCGTTGGTAGGTTGATGAAGGTAGAGGCAGTCGGGGCACCAACTGGCCTGTCAAGGATGCAGATCTCTGCCCATGGCACAGAACCCATGTACAAAAGCAAAGGTGTGACAGCGAGCATGGTCTGTGTTCATTTGTACACAACAGGGACCCTCCCGGGCTGAACCTCTAAACCTGGGTGAGCTGAGGTCTCTGGAGAGTTTGCAGGACGTCAGGATGAGTGGGTACTTCAGGGGCCCAGAGGATAGTATGGCCCAGAGGGCACTTTTAACATGTTTAGCACTTTGAACGTGTTGGCATGATGAGGGCAGGACCCTTTTCAGTAAAATGGCAAAGAAGAATAAGTCAGTTACTAGATAGATAGAACAGACAGAGCTAGACAGATGATAGACAGATGATAGATAGATAGATAGATAGATAGATAGATAGATAGATAGATAGATAGATAGATAGATAGATAGATAGATAGATAGATAGATAGAGCGAGCAGATGGGTGGGTGGAGTGATGGAGAGCAAAAGAATCTAAAAATTGGGAAATTTCACCTTAAGACCCAGCCTGTTGTTCTGGGGGAGCATGTCCCCTCTTCCTGTGCTGACCTCAAGTTTTATGGCGCATTTAGGATCCAGCGCTGGGGTGGGTTGTTCTGGGGCATCAAGAAAAAGCATCCATGGAGCTTGAGGCCAGCATAGGCACCTTGAGGATGAAGGGTCACCATCTGGCAAAAGGTGCAGAGGTGGGCACACACCAACTGCTACCAAGAGGAGCACTGCCCTTAGAACTGCCCTTGCCACTTCTGGACCGGAAGTGGTAAGGGGTGCGTTGGTGTTGGGGGAAGGGCCACCTCTCAGTCCAGGGTCTGGGAACCCCAGGAAGCAACAGAGGCCATGTCCAAATCCCAACTATCTTCACATCTCCAAAGGACTCCCTGCCATCCAGGGCACCTTCCCCCCTCTCCTCCTACTCCCTCTGTTCCCACCACAGCAAGGCGGATCACACCATGATCAAGAAAGAAAAAGAAGGGAAGAAAGTCTGTCTATCAAAGGTCATGGTCATTAAACTCCAGAGATGCTCTGTGTCCCTCTGGAGAGGGTGGCCACTTGTTCCTTTCCTCCTTCCTCCCCAAGCAAATGACGGAGGCAAGGAGAGTGATGTCTCTGGGTGAACGGATGCCAGCTGCTCGAAGGACTCTTGTATTATAATAACAGCAGTCCTTCACCAGCGCCAACTTAATGCCAGGCTAAACTTAACATGCAAATCCAAGGGACAGGTAGTCTCACAACTAATTGTCCATTCCCTACCCCCTGTCTCCCATTCCCTCATAGGAGGCAAAGCTCCTGAGGGTCACCAAAGTTTAGTTGCTTGCCCCAGGTTGCACAGCTCCTGAGTGCTCAAGTGAGGAATCTTAGTCCAAGTTATGTTGACCCCAGAATTTGTTCCCTTAACACCCATCTGCCCCACTGCCCAGCCACAGGGGGCCTTACCACACAGACATCCAGACCAGGGATGAGGGGAGAGGAGCTGTTTAGGCAGTGCCTGGGAGGAGCAGAGAGCTTTAAATCACCCCCACCTCCCCAGAAGAGAATCAGCCATCTTCCACAAGGAGATTTCCTCGAGAGTAAAGGGCCCTGGAGACATTAAAAGGAAACTCATAAAAAATTCATCTCTGAGTAGTAATTGCATCATAAAAAGTATTGAGTTGGAGTGCAAATGCAAATTGAGCCATATGAATTAATGATGTAAACAGTTGAAGTGAGGGTGCATATTTAGTGTTACACCATCGAGAAAGTCCTGAACCCCCTCTTCTCTGTGCTAGGCAAAGATGGGGCTAGTGACAATGTGCCTGAAGTATGGGGGACTTTTTCAGATTCCCCATTCCACTATTTCCTGACTCCCAAATCCTGAAAATCCATGTCCTCCTGGAGACTTGAATGGGTTTCCTGCTTTCTCTCAATTGGCGATTTCTGAGCACCTACTGTGTGCTCATGATGCCCCTCCCTGCTCACCCTGTGTAGTTGCTCATGCTGGAAAAACGAAGAAAGGTGTTTATAAATGTGTGAATCCATGCTGTTGTTCATGTCTTTCTTGGTGAGTGCATTCAGCAAGTATGTATTGGGCACCAACTGTATACTGGCTAGAAACTGAACTCAAAGTTTAAAGCTTGCTGTGAGACCTGGAAGGTCATCCAGCAGGGGGCTGGCTGATAGTGGAGGGGGTCTCAATGCCAATATTTAAGGGATGCAGAGTGGACCAGGCAGAGACATGGGTGGGGATCTGCTCCAGGGAGTGGTAAACTGGGTGGCACACATCTGCAAATTCACGTGTAGTTGAGTGTGGCTAAGAAGTGAAGGCAGAGAGCAACTACCGGGATGAACTGGAAGAGCTAGAACATTCTGGAGGACCTTGTACATTTCTCTAAGTAGCAAAAAGTTGACCCCCTGTTAGAGGAAAGTACCCCCCCTCAAAAAACTCGAATACTTCATCATGGAAGAGTTGGAGCCTACAGTGTACTATGTGGGTCTCATCTTCGGTCAGAGCAGGGCGCCCACAAATGCTGTGGTTTCACACTGTGTTCTGTGGAACACATTTCTGGCAGCCCTATGTTGGAAAGATGGAAAGATGGTATGAGGTTTAAGTGGGGAATGTTCTGGAAGCTTTGGCCAAATCATCATCACTTTGATCTTTTTCTAAAGTTTGAAACGCCCCATAAGCTGTCCTGTATAATGGGGTTTCATCAATTACAGAAGTACAATCTTACTTAATGAAGAGTAAAGTCCAATTTCATTGAGACCGTTGGTGATTCAGAACTAACCCATTTCTCCAAGCTCCTCTACACCACTCCCTGCCTCTCACTATCCTGTATCCCAGCCTGCAGCCCCAGGAATACTACAGAGCCTCCATCCCTTTCTTTGTGCTGTTCCCTTTTCAAGGTTGACTTCGTATTCTTCCTCCTCCAGGACACCTTCTCTGACCTCCTTCAGCATCTCCAACATTGCTGCTCCCCTTGGGTGTTCCCCCAAAGGAATGAGGACTCTTTCTGCTTCTCAGTAGTGCCCAGTACCAGACCAGGGAGGTCTCCTAGAAATGTGTGCTGGGCAAATGGGTTCCAGGAAAGAATGGAAAGATGGTCATGTTTGGGAGTATATTAAGGATATAAGGCTGGCTGGCTTAGTGAGTGGTTGAGTGGATGGATGGATGGATGGATGGATGGATGGATGGATGGATGGATGGATGGATGGATGGGGCAGGAGGTAGAAAGGAAGTTGGATTGATGGGTAGGTTAATAGATGAGCAGGTGGGTGAAATGAGGAAGGAAGAAAAGAAGGAAAGAGGAAAGGAGAGAGGAAGGGAGGGAGGGAAGGAGGGAGGGAGGGAGAGAGGGAGAGAGGGATGAATGGACAGATAAATGGATGGGGCAGGAGGGAAGAAGGAAGTTGGATTGGTAGGTAGGTGTGCAAATGAACAGGTAGGTAAAACAAGGAAGGATGGGAGGGAGGGAGGGAGGGAGGGAGGGAGGGAGGGGGGGGGGAATGGGTGGATGGAAGGATGGAGCCATGGCTGTTGGATGTACATTCCTACAGATCGGAGAATCCCTGATTCTACTTTCCTAGAGAAGCATGAGGCCTCAGCCTTCCCAGCACCCTCTCGGCCCTAGCTGCCCCTCCCTCCCTTCCTCTTCTCCATCTCAGAGCCAGCCTCTGACATGCCCTCGCCAGCACAGTGATTACTCCTTGAGCAGCCTCCCATATCCTGTTCCTGCTCTTCCTACAAGCAGAGAAGCAGAAAAATCCATCCTGATGAGGAGGCAGCAGCCCGCTCTCACCCCCACCCCACCCCTGCAGCCTGTAACTCTCGAGCAGTCAGGCAGAAACAGGCAGTCAATTTTTTTCCAGGGTCGAGCACCGGCTGTAAGGCACAGCCCTGCAGGGTGACAGGGGAGGTGGGGGCTGCTTGCATGGCACTGTGCTTCTCCTTCATGCTGGGGGCAGCGCTTCCTACCTTGCTCACCCAAATGCCACCTGCGTGGCATTCGGGGAATGCACCCCCACTACCAGCACCATACGGTGAGCTTCCCTAAGCCCCCAGCCCCACAAAACATAATACGCAGGGCAGAATTCCCTGTTGTCATCCATCACACTTCTCCCCTAAACTAGCTTCTCACTTGCCTGCAAGCCAGCTACTTCTTAGCCCTGCCTGCCCAGGCGGCTCAACAAAATGTGCCCTGGCAGAGGAAAAGCAACGGATATGCTTTGTACCCAACCAAGCAGGTGTCAAGAGGCTCTTGGCTGGGTGCTGTAGGGTGCCACCTAGATCACACCTGAGCTCGCAGGAGGGCTGACAGCTCCCAGCTGAGCTCCTGCTCCCAGCAACTGCCTGGAGCTGCAGATACCTGCCTTGTCCAAGGTCAATTCTCCTTCCAGTGGTGGGTTGATGAGGAGGCACCATCCCGCCTCCAGGTGGGGTGACTTTGAGGAATCGTCTCAGCTCTGGAAGCCCCTTGGGATCAGCTGAGCACTCTGGTGACCCTGAACTGCCCCACCTTCCCTCTCTGCCTCACCCTGCTTGCTATTCTTCCCCTTTAGGTGTTGCTCTCGAGGGTCCCTGCATCTGGTCCTCGCCATCTCATAGTCTCAGTGCCTAGGGTCTTTGTCCAGGGAACCAAGTTAACAGTATTTTCTTTTATTTTGCTCATTTATTTGCTTGGCACTGCTTGGCAAGGAAAGATCCTCATTCCACGTGTCAGGAACCGACACATGGAGGTGACATGCCTTGTGGAGGTGACATGTCACCGAGAGAGGTGACATGCCTTGTCCCTGGCCATGCTGAGTGTCAGAACTGGGATTCTACCTTGGTCTAGTCCACTTCTAGTCAGTCGAGATTATGATGCTCTTGATCCCTGCCCCTTGAGACACAACCCCAGAGAGATGCCTTTCTGGTGCTGGGGACTCCCCACAGCAGACTCCCTTCTCCTGACTCTGGACACCGCCGCCTGCCTTCCTTGTACTACCCCAACAAAGCACTGGGGGCCAGAATGAAAGCAGCAGGCCTTCCTTCCCTCCCTTCCTTCCTTCCATCCTTCCTTCCTTCTTTCCTTCCTTCCTTCCTCCCTCCCTCCCTTCCCTTCCTTCCTCCCTTCCTTCCCTTCCTTCCTCCCTTCCTTCCTTCCTTCCTTCATCCCTTCCTTCCTTCCTCCCTTCTTTCCTCCCTTCCTTCCTTCCTTCCTGTCTTCCTTCCTTCCTGCCTTCCTTCCTGTCTTCCTTCCTTCCTTCCTTCCTGTCTTCCTTCCTTCCTGCCTTCCGTCCATTCTGGGCCACTTCAGCTTTCTCCACGCCTCCATTTCCATCTTTCAAATGGGCCACTGCGAGGATGAAATATACACAAAGACGTTGGCCAGAGCCTGGCACATAGGTGCCCCGCTGGGCTCTCAGATCCTCCCTCTGGCTCTCCTACATCACCTTATCCCTCTAAGCCTTTGTTTTCTCATCTGTGAAATGGGAACAATAATGGGAGTGGCTCCAGGGAGCCGCAACAAGATTAAGTGAGGTGACTCTGGCTGTACTACTCATGCTGGGCTCGGATTGTTCTCAGTAGAGCAGTGCACCCAGAGTCGCCTCACTTAATCTTGCGGCAAGTCCATGGAACCTCTTCCTTTATTGTCCCCATTCTACAAGTGAGAAAACAGAGTGATGTCAGAGAGACATCTGGTAGGGATGTGAGCTAGTTAAGGCTCACACCAGCTCCAAAGTCCACATCCTCACCACTCGGAGTCTTTTCTCAGTGTCTTTCAGTCTTCTAGACCCGCCAGCTCTTTAAGTCCCCCCATTCCAGGCAGACTATCTCCCCTGGTGGTTTAGCACCCCCTGGCTCTGTTCAGTGGGGTCACTATAATTTCATCCCAGGTGCCTGCTGAGAAAACCAATGGGAATCACATGTCCTGGGTATCTGGTTGCCCGCACCTTAGCCTCCCTGCTCTCCACACTGAAACTGACCCTCCTGTAATAAGAAGCCCCTGAATGGGGAGTGGACTTACAAAGGGGACCTGAGTCCCCACAGGATCTCAGCTTCCAGGAAAACTGCGTCCTCTTGAAGCTCTAATGCCTTCTAGCCCAAGAGGAGAGGGGCTCGCTGGTCCTGGTGCTGGCCATAAATCGGTAATTGGACCACATCTGAGACTCCCCGTCTCTGTAAAGAGAATCCAGAGGAATGCAGCTAAACGGTTCACAAGGCCCGAGGGAATTCCCTGGTGACTGGGCCAGTCTCGGGGCCGCTTCACTCATGCCCCTTTCTGTGACCAGCTTCTCCAGGGGAGGAGCGTAGACTAGCCGTCCCCGACCCTGACCTCCCAGGTGGCCTCTTCCTGTCTCCACATCCTCCCCGGAACCATCAGCGGAGCACCCTACCCCCAGGTAAGCACGCCTGCGCTGTATTTAATGACATTAGGCCTTCCGCATCGCAGATGGAGACATTCTAACTGTGGTTAGAGAGCCTTGACGTGCAGGCTGTGACTGATGACAGAGGGGGAAGAGGGGGGCCGGCAACAGGGTGGGGGATCAGACCCAACCTTAATAGGAGGTCTCTGAACATCTCTTCCCATTGCCGTCGGGGCTTATTTCGTGAGGCCTTTGGCCCGCAGCCTTCTCCTCGGCCTCATCTCAAATAGAAGCTTGGGATTTACTAAGTAGATTACAAGGCACTTAGCTAATGAAATGACACCCTCCCCTCTACCCCACCCCACCCACAAGATATTGATCAGCTGCTGGCAACCAAGGAGCCTGCAGCAGCCCCCCAACCCCCCCCACACACACACACAGTTTCAAAAGAAAATCAGTCATTAATAAAATTGAATGGGGGAGGGGCGGGGGTGGGAGGGCAGCAAGATGGGAGGAGCTGGAGGGAGGTAATGGGAGAAGCCTACAGACGAGGAGGAAAACAGGGAGACAAAGTACCCTTCGGAGTCCAACGCTGCAGAGCAGATGTAGGAGAGATTGTGCAATCGACCCGTTCGTGAGAAGACGCCGTCCGGGAAGCATGCAAATAAAAGCACGACGCACAGAGCAGAGGTTGCAAACTCAGCGCAGGCCCTGGCGCGGCTTTGTTCCATATGTGCTTTATTTGAAAGGAATTTGTTACCACTAGTTTTTAAAAGTGGAAGCATTCCTATAAAGGCCCACTTCTCTGGAATTTGGGTTTGCATTCCTGGCAGCGGTGGCTGCAGCTCTGCTCTGGGTCTGCTGGCTCAGCCCTGCTGCCCCTCCACACCCCCAGAGGTTGCGCCCTGGTGAGTGGCCCGGGTTTGACTTTGAGACCCGGATGCGGAAGTCTGAGCTGAGCGAAGTCCTCCGTGGTGCGGGGGCAGGACAGGGGCGTGTGCGAGCACCGTGGCAGCACGCTCGCCCACGCGGTGACGGGGCGCCTGCGGCCTTTATCATCCTGTCCCTTTGTGCTCATTCACGGTGACAGGGAACAATGGCCGGGCTGAGGGGAATCGATCCGTGCAGAGCTGAGGCGGCGGAGGCTGAGGACAGGGGCTGCGCTGACCAGAGAAGGCAGAGAATGCCCATGGTGGCCACGTCCTGACAGGAGACTTGTAGCCAGTCGGAGTGGCCATTGTTTATCTGCACCAAATCTCTGTCGTATTTCTCATCAGAAAATGAAAAACCGGGGTGTGTGAATGTAAAGGAAACCCGTTCAGCCAGGCTGGCAGAACTGCTCTGCTGAAGAAGCCCCACTGGGGAGCACTAGCCAGTGGGAGGGGGGCTCCAGCGGGAAGGGGGCTCCGGGACCTTTGCTCTCAGGCTTGGAACCCGTGCAGGAGCTAAGCCGGTGGCTGGCTGTGACCTGGGCTACATCCGGGACCTCAGACCCACATCCAGGACCTCAAGTCCCACTGATCTGAACTGTGTAGTGTCCTCATGTGGGGAGGTGGGCGAGCAGCATCCCGTGAAGCTTCTGTGGGCCAGGCAGGGTTGACTGTGCTCTCGCATACGTGTTCTAGTTCCAGCTTCTCGGGGTTTCCAACGCAGGCTCTCAACTCCATCGTGTCTTAGCTGTGTGACCTTGTGCAGGCTACTTAACCTCTCGGAGGCTCTTACTTCTTTCTATGATTTAGAGGTTAAGGTGACCTCCTGGGTGTAGGAAAAGAATTAAACGAGGGGGAAAGATCACACAAAGCCCCGTGATAGTCAAAAAAAAAAAAAAAAAAAAAAACACACACACACATTGTTCACAGAATCATTCTTAACACGCTTCAAAACCACCTACTGTGTGTTGCCAAGGTGTCCTCCATAATTCAATCAACCTTCTACAAATACCTGAAGCGTTCGAAGTCATCCTGTTCTACTTTAAGAGGAGGAAACTGAGTCCGGGTAAGGGTGGTGGTGTAATAGGGATGACCATTCCATGGAGATTGTGTTATCTGGGGGACACAGAGAACTCACTGACCACTGCCCCTACCCCCAAGGAGGCTCTCATCAATGCATCTTTTAAACTGAGGTCAACTGACTACCCCATGCTAGCCCTTCACCCACTTACTGAGAGAAAAAAAGAGCAGGAATCCTGGAAACAGAGATGGGATTCAAATCTCCCTCCACTATCACTCTTCAGCCAGTGCATTCTCTCTGAGCCTCAGTTTTAGAATCTGTCGAATGGATATGCCAGTCAGATCCTGTGAGACTTCACTGAGATGGAGAATAAAGGCAAGGAAATCACAGAATGGAAGGGGTAGTGGAACATGGGGTAACAGCCCCCCCTTTACAGACAAGAGAAGTTGCATCCTACAGCTCCATTCATTCATTCACACATTCATTTATTCCTTTGCTTATTTACCCCTCAGCTTGTTCACCAGAGGAGCTCATCCTTCCAGAAGTGCCAGCACCCTTGAAATGAGGTCCTCCCTCCCCTGGTGCCCCCCTCCCATCTCTCACAGCCGGGGAGCTGCTGGGGCCAGACATCTGGAAGTCATCACAAACATCCCTGTCTGATTCTGTGCTCCCCTGCGCGTAGCTTAAACGTATTCCAAGGAATTTTGGCTGAGTTCCTTGGCAGAGGGAGACCCAGAGGAATGATGAAGCGCTTTCTCCCTCCTCCCAGCCACACGCAGTCCTCCTCTTGTCAGAAAGTCCAGAGCAAAAGGCAGGAAACGGGAGGGGTCTGATGCCAAAGGACTTGGTGCTCAGCCCAGCCTCAGCCATCTCCTCCCCAAGACTCAGTTTCCCCATCTGTAAATGGCAACAGTGATTGTACCCACACATACCACACTTATTGTGAGGAACCATGTCTGAGTCACTTACATGTCTGACTCATAACTGGTGTTTGAGAAATGGTATCTCTCTCCTGTTCCAATTTCAAGTTTCTTTTTGAGGTAACCAAGGAAGCAGGAAAGTGCATCAGATGAGATCTTGACGCAAAAGTTACACCCCTGCCCTATTGGATGCCCTTAACAAAGTCACTGTGCCTCAGTTTCCCCCACCTTCTACACTCACTCCCTAACTTTCCTATATAGCAATCCTGTCTGGTAAACTCTTCTCCCACCAACCCCTTCTCTCTCTTGGTTCACATTTTCTTCCTCTTCTACGCATTGGTGCTTCTAGGTTCCTGGATCCTCCTCTGGTCTCTTGAGCTAGGGAAGCTGGGAAGACAGAGATCGAGGGTGTGGAAACTATGGACACCTCCCTCTTGCTCCTCTGCCACCATTTTGCCAGATACCTGCCCAGCCTGATTTCTCCAGGCTTGTGTGTGTGTGTGTGTGTATGTGTTTGATTATCTTGCCTTCTCTGGTAGGTGGGGTCCTCCCAGCACCAGCATCAGAGAGAAGAAATGAGAGTGTTGCTGTGTGGACAACACACCTAACTCTCACCTACCCAACCTCTGCAGCCTCCCACACGTATGCACCTGTCCATCTGTCTCTCTAGGGACACCTTCAGTGGCCCCGCTGCTGGGAGACTGGCAGGACCTTGTGCCATGCGGTTCCCATGTGCAGCTCAGTTCACCCCACACCCAGCCGTGATGCAGAACCTCACCTGTCCTCTCATAGACCTGCAGACTGAGGCTCCACAGTGAAGAAACATGTGTGGGCCTCTCTTATTTCAGCACATTTGCCCACTCCCTGTTCTCTCCCCCCTTTCCTCCCACCCCCGCCTCTCCTCTTCCTCTCATATCTACTCTGTCTGTACATCTGTCTGCATCTGTTTTCTTGGTCTCCCTTCCTCCCTCTTTGTCCCCTCCTCATCTGTGTTCAGCCTCTGTTTCTGTCCCTCTGCCATGCCCTCCCCCCTTCACTCTGTCCTTCCATGTGTCTCTGCCTCTCTGTCCATTCACCGTGTCTCCTACTTCCTACATCCATCTTCCCCAGCATCGCCCAGTCAGGCGCTGCTGGTCCATTCATCCCAGGGGCAGCCAGGACTCTGCGGGGGGCCACGAGCTCCCTGATGCAGCTAGGATGAGCAATTTCTCCCCCCTCCACTGAGTCATGGGGCTGGTAGAGCCATCCCTGTCGGGCTGGATTGCAGACTCCCCCTCTGCCCCTGGTGCCCCCACCCTGCTCCCCAGCCCTGTGCCCTGCGCATGCAGCTTCTAGAGAGGCCATCACTGGCTTGCTCAGCCCTGGCTTCCTGAGGCAGTTCCCAAGGGGCTCAGAGTTGGGGGATTTATTGTCCTCACTCCCCCCCCCTGCCAGCTGCGAGTGACAATAGCACAGCCCTCCCCAGGGCCCCTCCAGGTCCCGAGGTGCTAAGGGTTCACCACCATTGCTGGGCCAGAGGGGCCACACTGACCTTTTTGATCCCCTTCACTCTGTCCACAGTGACCGTCCCCCTTCCTTACAGGCTCCCTCTATGACTCCCTTTGAGGTAAGTCATATCCTGTTTGCTGCTGCAGTATTGATGGGTGCAAATACCCTACTGTCTGATGAAGCCCTATTACCATCCTCTCCACCTATTCTCTCTCTTGGCACCACCCTACTCATGCTCACAGTCATTCTCCTGCACTGGGCCCAAACTGCTCTCTAGCAGGTCACTGGGGAGAGTTCAGCAGGGCTAGAGCAGAGCACATAGTTGGCCCTCAAGGGCTGTCTACACGGAGATGAGCAGGTCGTGGCCAGCATGCTGGCAGACAGGTGTGTCCACAGCGACCTCCTGAGTGCTCAAAGTGTCTGCTGCCACCCATCCCAACGTTCCTGCCAGTGTTGCCAGGGCTCTGTAATAGAGGGTCCCCCAACAATGGGCCCCTGCCACACTCCAGCTCCTGCAATTCCACAGCCCCTCTCTGCACGCCCCGAGCTCACGGATGGAGGGCTCCACAGCTCCTGGCGCCTGTTCAAGCTGCCTGGTGGATAAATTGATTTTTTATCGTTGCTCTGGAGCGAACTTAATGAATCTGTTAGTGACGGCTGCCTACCCCAAACGCCTCTTGGTGCCTGCGCCACCAGAATGCTCTTCCTGAGTGGGAGAAGGCATTATTTAAGGCTTAGCCTGTGCCCCTGAGAGCAGCTAGGCATCAGCTGGGCTATGACTCGCTCTTCCCAGGGAGTTTCTGTGCTGGGTGGGGCTCTAATGTGAGTCAGAGAGTGGAAAGGCAGAGCTGAAAAAGAATGGCAAGGCTTAATTTAGACCATGTGTTCCTAGGGATCAACAGTTCCTCTACTAAATGCACATCCATCTGCCTACCCACCCACTCACCCATCCACCCATCCATCCATCCATCCATCCATCCATCCATCCATCCATCCATCCATCCACTTATCTTTCAATTGAATCAAATATTGCTTTATCTATGAATTGATTCATCCATCCTTTTATCCATCATACTCTTATCAATTCTTCATTCCATCTAACCATCCATCCATCCATCCATCCATCCATCCACCAGTCAGTCAGTCAGCCAGCCATTCACCCATTCATCCATCTAGCTATCCATCTGTCTCACTGTTTCATTCATTTGCTCACTCATTCAACTTGCCACTCTCCCTTTACTTCAATCATCTGACATTGCTGCCCCAGGCCCTTTGCACTGCTGTTTCCTCTGCCAGAAATGCTCTTTCCTTGACACTCCCATAATCTGTTCCCATCCTTCACTCGACCTCTGTTCAAATTTCATCATTTCCAAAAAACTTCCTTGACCACTCTTGAAATAAACTAGCAACTCCACATCACCTTTTTATCCTTTGTCCCTGTTTGCTTATGTCAGATTACTCTTTGCCCTCTGACATTGTATCATAACTTTAGTTCTCTTGTTCAGTGTCTGCTTTCTTCCACTAGAATGATGTCCCATGAAGGTAAGGGCTATGCCTGTTTTACTTACTACTGCATACCCATGCCTCAAATAGTACTTGGCATGTCATTGGCACTCGTGAAGGCTGATTTACTGAATCAGTCATTTGGTTAGCTAATACATGTTCTGCCATTGCCTAAACACAGTCATAAATAGCAGAAAAAGTCAGGCACAGACCTTTCCTGTGAGAGTCCACAGAAACACCAGGTAGAAGGAGAGGCTAAGAACTTAGCCAAGCAATCATGCAGTGGTTGTGAAATCACATCTGGGTTAACAGACTGGCAGAAAGTTAATGGGGGTCTCTAAGCATGTCTAAGTTACTTGAGTTAGGCCTTTGCTGTCCACACCCAAAGCATTTTGCCCAGCTACACCATATGTGTAGATGCTGGTTGTCGAAATTAGAATCTGGTTTCCCAACTCTTTGTTATTCACCTCAAGGCTCTCACTCTGCCCTTAGACACTCCATATTCCTCCACCATGGAGAAGACACAGACCTTGCAGACTGCTACTCCACACTCTGAATTGGGCCTGGGTCTGTTCCAGAGTAGAGACACCCCTGAACTCATTCTCCTTCTCCTTTTCTTCCATCCAAGTCAGAAGTCAGGCAGTGGTATTACTCTGCATTAGGGAAATGGTGCTGAAATAAGCCAGGGACTCTTCCTGTGTTTTATTAAGTGAGTCCCTGAAAAATATGGTACTGGATGTCCCAAAGGAAGGAGAGGGAAGAATACACCTTTGATATTAGGAGTACAGAAGGAACATCCCTAGATCAAAATGAGGTTGGGGTAGGGAAGATAGAAACCTGATATCTTGGGGGCACCTTGGAATGTACAGTTGAGGTTGCAACAGGAGAGATGTAATGTTCAACATAGGCGCCCCTAGACTAAATACACATCCATCTGCCCATCCATCCATCCATCCATCCATCCATCCATCCATCCATCCATCCATCCATCCACCAGAGTTTTCCTCCCCTAAGATTCCCATACCTGCCATTTTTCAGGTCAAGTAAACTATACAGTTAATATAGTCAACTAGACTATATTACCCTAACCACTCATAGTAGTATTTCCATCCTTACTATACCCCATCAAGAGTTAGAACCTAGTACCCCTCTCCTTGAATGTGAGGCAGTTTGTGATGCGTCTAACCCTAAGTACATTAACAATCATTTGATGAGATTTCTGGGCATTCAGTCATAAAAGGGACACCATTTCCGAAGAAAGAAGCCCCCTTTCTCTTGGGGTTCCCCACATTGGACAAACAACCATTTTGTATGGAAGCTCAAGTTTCATCAGAAGCTATGTGTGTAAGTGCTGGCCTGGAATCTGGGCAAGAATCCCATTTTAAAACCATCAACCATCAGATATGGAAGTAAGATTCCAGGTGTTTCCAGTTCCCAGTCTTCAAATTTTCCAGCTCAAGTTCTAAGCAAGCCAACCCTACTGTCATCAAAGAATCCGTTAGCAAATGGTCATGGTTGTCTTATCCACTGTGTTGTGGGGGTGACTTTATAGACCTAGAATAATGGGATAACAGGTCCATATAATAGCTCCCTTTGTACCAGGCACTAAGCATTTTAGAAATATTCACTCATTGAATCTTCAAGTCTAGACATTTAGAAAAACCTCCATTTTACAGGTAAAGAACTGAGGCTCCATGAGGAAAAGTAACTTGCCCAAAGTCAATAGGTAAAAGAAATGGGATTTGACCCCACCCCAAGCAACCTGATTCAAGAGTTCACATGCTCAAGAACCATTGGACAGGTGGGAGCAATTTACAACCTAATAGCAGTGGTAGTAGGGTAGTAGGGTTGATGGTTGGGGCCCCAGCTTACTGCCTGCAGATATACAACCTTGGGG
>PVHY01000951.1:76954-91663 GCA_004024945.1 Uropsilus gracilis
AGATAGATAGATAGATAGATAGATAGATAGATAGATAGATAGATAGATAGATAGATACAATAGTGGGGTTTTTCTTGTTGTTTTTCCTTTTGTTTTTGCATAGCACACTTATAGATTGCTGATAATTGTTTGCTAGGCAGAATCTGAGAAACCCTAAAAACCTCAGTTTCTCTGCTTTTAAAATGATCATGATGGGGATTACAATGTTGTGAAATTTATATATAAATAAAATAAAATAAAATGATCACAACCCTCTCTCCACCCTAGGGGACATTACAAGCCTTACCAGGAGACACCATGATGCACTCATGGAAGCCAGTTCCTTACCCCAGCCTCCTGTCCATGACTTCTCTGCATCCATTCTCTGCCTCCCCCCCACAGCCTGTGGCTCCCCAGAGCCCTCTCAGACAGCAGGGATCCCCCATCCCCGCTGCCCCTAAGCTGGGGGGTCACAGCAGTTCGTCTCCTCCAACGTACAACGCCACGTTGCCTGGCAGCCTCCAGCGCCGAGCGCAGCTGCCAGGCCGGCGTGCCTCCTTCCCCACAGCTGCTGGGATGCGACCTTGTCTATCAGGAGGCCCTGGGAAGCCCGCTGAGTCTGCTCCCAGCTTGGTAGGTGACATAAATATTTTCCAACATGCCGGCAACAATCTGATTGGTGCCTTCCCCAGAGTGCCAAGCGCCAGGCTTTGGGCTGCAGAAGCAAAAAGCAAAAAAAAAAAAAAAAAAATTCCTTTTTGCCAGTGAAGTCTGGCTCCTTCCTCCATGGAAGTGTTTACCTCTTCCTGTCTCCCATCTCCTTGTTTACTCCAAGTTCTAACCCAACTGCCACTTTCTGCAAGATCTTGCAAATGCCAGCAGTGAGCAGGACTGGCCTGCCCTACCCTCATGCAGCAAACAGACCAGCTAGTAGCCCCCAAAGCAGCAACAGCATCATGGCTATCATTTTAAATGTTGGTTAAGAGTCTTTACCTCATTGCGCTCAATACAGCAATACCCAGACTGGCTCCAAAACAACACAAGAGCAGTGACTTGGGAGAGGATGTACACAGGCGCCATGAGATGGACTGCAGTTTACTAACTGCTGAACGGATGATGGGTGGGTGTTGGTCTTCTCGCCTCTTGCCCGTGTGGCTCAGCCTTGAGTGGGCAGTGGACCCTCCTGCTCAGTGCTGACATCTGCAGAAACTCATGCAGGGGCCTGTGGTGGGGTGGCACTTTGCAAAGCTAGCAAATTCCCAGGGATTCTGCAGCTACCACAGCTGGACAGCATCAGGGGTGGCCTTGTTCCACACCCTCCCTCTGCTTCCATGTGCATTTGCAAATTTCAATTACAAAACATTTAAAGAACCCACCTGCAAGAGACACTGATGCAGGAGACCTGGAGTCAGGTTCAGGAGTCTGTACTTCATTAGACTCTCGTCTTCGGATAGAGTTGCTCCCTGGCACACCCTTTGAAAAACATGTTACCAGGGCCCCCAGATAACAGCTTGGCAGTGGGATGTGCCCCATAATGTGGGCAGCCCAGGGTTTGTGGGCCAGCTGAACTTTGACTGACTGTCAAGGAAAGTGTTCTGGAGGAAATGAATGCTGAACTAAAATTTGGGAACTGAAGGTAACCAGGTGAGGGTGGAACAGAAAGAATGCAGAGGGAACAGCATATGCTAAGCATACAAGCAGAGTGTCTTTAGGAAACAGAAAAGCAGCTCTGCTACTGGCTCACACAGCACTCAGCACCCAGCCAGGAGAGCCTTGCCTGAGGCCACACAGCAGGTATCTGGGGAATAAGATACCTGATTCCCAAGCCCAGGTTGGCACCTCCACATCTACCAGGTGGACTGTCACCCCTCCCCCCCCAGGACACTAGAATGAAAACAGGACAGTTTTTATGGAAAATGCAAAATCCATCTAACCAAGGCATCACCTCACATTTCATCTGTATCAACCTCAAGGACAAAACTCTAAAAGGTAAGAGGGTATAGGCAGGCAGCAGCCAGCCTATAGGGCAGATGAGCACCCAGAGCTGGGGCTGTGGCTGGACTGATGAACTGTGAGCTGGCTCTCAGCTTCCCTTGGGGAAAGTAAGCCTAACCCACCCTCATCTTCTGGGGCATCAGTGGTGCTGGGCACTTGTTGGCCTCTGGGGGGCTGGAGAGGGGCCCAGTAGGCTGCTCACTGTGCTGTGATGGCTGAAGGGCACAGCCCTCCTGACCTCCCTGCACTTCAGCAGATGGAGTGAGTGTGCTAGCTGTCACGTTCCCAGTCCTTTATTCTGGATGTGGAGGTGGGGCGGGAGGTAGAGAGAGAGGACCTATCAGCCTAGATTCCCACTTCATACAAATTAATAATAAATTCCAGGTGAGCTTTGTAAATTCAGAGTCCAATGAACAAAAAACTCATTCACTCAAAGCACATGTTTTCAGATCCTGGTTCTGGGAGTTGTGCGGCCGGAGTTCTCATCTCAGATCTGATTCGCACTGCGTGACCTTGGGAAAGTCACATAAGGCTCCTCCATTAGTTGTAAAGGACTGCTTCCAGTGCTTTGGCCTAGCCCAGCCATTGGGCATGTACAGCTGGTAATAGCAGTGCATGACTCCAGCCTCTGCCCTTAAGAAGTCACAGTCCATCGAGATGGCCCTGACACAGACAGTAGAATGGGGATTTACAGTGATGAAAAGAAAGACTCTCATTGTCAGGGGTGACAGTGGTAGCAATGACTGTGAGGATAGCCCCTCGCAGGTACACTTCACAGTTTATCCAGTGCATCATCAGGGGCTTGGCAGGAAACAGATGGTGCACTTGATCGGGTAACCTCAGAGAGTTGGAGAAGAGAATATTAGCAAAAGAAAGGCTTGGGAAAGGAAATTAATAAGGGGTGAGGCAGGACCAGGGAGGGTAGTAACAGCAGCAAACTGTTATAGCTCCACCTCTGAGAGAAGAGATCTGGGCTAAATCTGGAGACAGCTGCCTAGTCACAGGGGACATGCTAGATAGGGCATCTCAGCCACTGCTGAGTCAGTGCCAACGGGAGAACGGTCCAAGTTCACTCACCTCCTGCCTCCTAACATCCCAACACAACCTCCCACTGACCAAACCCTACTGGAAGCCAGAAACTGAGGGACCTGCTGATAAAGCTTCTGTGGTTTCACTGCCCGAGTTGAACAGCAATGGAGAAGGATACGAGGACCAAGAAGTCATGTACAGACAGCACCATTTCTTGCCTTCCATGCCACCCTTGCAACAGTCCTGCGAGGTAGACTTTATTATCTACATTTTACACAAGAGAAAGTTGAGGTTCAGAGAGGTGTGGTGATTTTCCCAGAGTCACACAGCAAGAAGAAACAGCCTGGATTTAACTCATGGTTTACTTGTGTCTCTGAGCGCTAAGCTTTGGTTCAAATCTCAGTCCAAACACTCATTAGCTTTTGACCTTGAGGGGTGTTTGTGTCTCTGAATAGGGAGCTCTAACTCCCCCACCTGTGGGGCTGCCTGACCAGGTATGTAGAACGTGGATTTTCTCCAGGCAGGGAGTGAGCTAGCTCAGGCAGATGCCTGCCCCTGCTCCACACTGGGCAGCTATTAACCAGAGCACCGGACTCTGCATTAGGTGGGGGACAATTTGTCCGCCTCCTCCTCCACCTGCAGGATCGATTTCCATGCTTAGCTGCCTCATTGAGATTCAGGTCCTCAGCTCTGGGACTCCATCCCAATGCCTGGTCAATAGCTTATATTTTTAATTTGTCAATAATCAGTTGGGACCTTGGCCAGCACCCCACGGAGGGCTCAGCAAGATTGCTCAGCCATAGAGAAGGGAGTGGGCAGTGTGCATGGAAGGGAACACGCTCTAAGCTGGGCTGGCGGACCCAGGTGGAGACGGGACTGTGAGTACCCACAGCTGTCTGGCTTCCAGGCCATGCCCTGGGTGTCAGCAGACCTGGGGAGTCCTGGATAAATATGCCAGCCTGAAGTCAACAAAAGCTGGGTTCAGTTCCAACTCTGGTGCTTTAAAGCACCCAGAATCTGCACCTCTCAGAGCCTCCATTTCCCCATTGCTCAGGCAGCTGCCGCAATCACAATACATAGCTCATAGGACTATGGGACAGCAGTTGAGTGAGCTCACCCATATCAAGTGTCTAGAACAGTGCCTGGCATAGTGGGCACACAGTGGCTCAACAATTGTGATTGGTTTTTGAAAATCAAACAAGTCAGTCAACTAGTCAGTGAGCCATGATTGTCAATGCAGTTACTGATTCTTCACACACAGGTGGGGAGCCCGACACCCACAGGGGGAAATGATCATGCCCATTTTTTACAAATCAGGAAGCTGAGGTTCCAAGGAGTCAGCTCTTACTGAAGGCTGGAGAGCTGGGGTGTGTGGTGCTGCCAGGGTAGCAAAGCCAGGGAGTTGAACTCCAGGTCTCCTCCTGCTAATAACCTGGAGAAATATAGTTTCTACCATCTAAGTATCCAGACAAGGAGGGGGAAAATTGTCTTAGCTCCCTCCCTTCATTCTTGGCATTTTTTGTGACTGAGTGTGTTTTTCCCTTTGTCCTCCAACAAGCAGCCCCTGGGAGCCCACAGGAGGGCATGGAATGAAAACAGCAAGAAAAGCTGTTTTCCTCATGAGTCTTTACAATTCCTGGCATGAAAGAAAACCTCAGCGCTTACCTGCCCCATGTCCCTCTCCATGGAGGAACCCAGGAGTGGCCAAGAAACTTGGAACAGAGGTGGCTGAGCAGGGGTTCTGCCAAGGTCAAGGAACAGTGCAAGAGCCAAGACACCAAGATGCAGGTATGAACTGCCCAGTCCCGTGGCTCCACTCAGTCAGGATTTCTGGACTGTGTGCATCTGCTGGCCTCATCCTTTGCCTCTAGCACCATAAGTACCTGATTTTTGATTCCACGGTGACAGTTTGGATCTCCCCTTGCAGACTTCACAGAACAGACCCATGCCTGACATTGGACCAAGGTCCTGACCAAGGGTTGGGCCCCTTGCCGGGATGGCACCCATGGGGAGCAAGTGGCATTGCACTGAGCCCTGGGTTCCAAGTCTGGACTGATTGCCCGCCACTTCCCAGAGATGCCATCAGGGTGAGTGTTCCCAGCTCTAAGAGCCTCCATTAGCTCAGCTGCGATGAGGAGAGTGACACACCTGCATTGTCTGTGGGGAGGGACCCTCCCAGCCAGCCCTGCCAAATGCTCCAGCAATAAGTGGATTGTGGATCAGGCTCCAAGAAACCTGCGCCTCCATGGTCTTCCCCTTCACAGTCTCAGGACCCCTGAAGCCCTGGAGATTTCCTCCTGTCTTCATCCTGCCAGGCTCCCCTCTCTCCAGAGAACCTCCCCCCTGAGTCTGCATCTATTACAATATGCCTTTCACTAGAAAACTCCCCAGACATCAGTAGAATCCCCCATAGGTAGAATTCGGAAGCTGTTAAATGCCCCCAGAGAATCCCTGAGCTCCTGGGACAGATGGTGAGGTTTAGATCGCAGGAGGAAAGCTCAGAGCCCTAGAACATCATCTCTGCAGGATCCCTGATTGTTGTCTAACCCGGGCACCTTCCCACTGCCCAGAGGGGAAACTGAGATTGGGGAAAGGGGTGACTTATTCAAGAGGCAGCTGGTGCAGAGCTGGGACCCTTTTCTGTACGAACGATACCCTGTGCTTTCTCACAGTGATTCTGGGAGCTCTGTATGAACCAGAAAACCCATTCTCAGGATGGTGACAATGCCAGCACAACCAGCTTATTTTTGAGAGACTTCTAGGGGGTCATCTTTGCTGAGTGTAGAAAAAGGGCAGACTTTTAAGTTTTGTCTTTGCTTTGCTGTTAGCTTGCTATATGAACCAGGTAGGTCACTTTTCCTCTCTAAATCGTAGCTGCCTTATCCTTGATAGAGTACAGAAAGTTGTTGAAACAATCAGGAGGTTAAAGCATGGTCATCATCATCATCATTATCTCCCCATCCCCAATTTCTGCCTCCTCCTCCTTTTTGTTTCACCACTCTCATTGATTAAGCATTTGCGCTATACTCAAAACTTAGTGGAAATAAGTTTAAAAGGAGGAAGTTATTACTAACCTATTTTCCAGATGATAAAACTCAATGTTGGGAAAATTTATTTGTCCTTGGTCACCATGAGATCCCCTGTGAGACACCAGTTTTCACACCTGGTCAGCCAGAGAGCAGAGAGCAACATGAACCCCTGAACCACCTTCCTCCCATACAGAAGGATTTGGCTGCAGAGGAGACATCACAAAGGTTGGTTGTGATTCTTCCTAGCAGTGCTCCTGTTGGCTTTATGACCCAGAGGATGCATGCTTGGAGCTGGCAAGAAACAGAAAGCATTTAGTCAGCATCCCAGGAGAGCCAGCTTTCATTCTTCCTGCCTCCCCCACAACTGGGATCAAGGACAGCAGGTGGGGCTGCAGAGAGGCACTCAGATGTGAAATGGGTCAGAGAACAAATGAAGATGGGGAATTTAACATGTTGGGGTTCCTCCATGACTGGAGTCATCCATGCGGGAAGTGAGTTGTATCTACAGATTTCCCTTGGGACTGGGGTATTGGACAACCTTATGACAGGGAGGCCCTGGGGCTGGATGGGGGGAGGTGTTGCTAAGCCTTTGTCCCATAAAGCCTCCCTCCTGGGTTTTCTCACCATCCAAGGAGCCTTTTCTACAGGCTGTGTGGCCTGGAGTGGGCTACCTCCCTCTCTGGGCCCCTATTTCTCATCAGAGTAGCAAATACATAGGAGCTGAGACAGAATAGTGCTGATTTTCTTCCCAATTTCCTATTCATAAAGACCTTACACTTGCCAGTGCCTCACTGTACTGTCCAGACATTAGAATTATTTGAGGTGTATCTTCAAAATGCTAATGCCAGATCCTGTTTCAAACCTGTACGTGAAAATACAAAGACTGGGATCCTTCATCAAGTCTTTCACTCACCAGGTGACTGATTGGTCATTTCTATGCCATCCCTTGTCATATATGTCATCCAGGTTACAGGTATAAGTAGCCCCGTTTGACTGCCAAGAAACTGAAACCCAGATAGGGCAAAGACCTGCTGAAGATCGCCTGGTTGCGCACAGGTGGGTTTCGATGGTCAGAAGGTCTCTGTCCAAAGTGCTGAAATGTCAGCTTTGCCATGGACTCTGTCTATGAAGACGTAGATCATTTCCTAGATGTGGCTTAGATTTAAAGTTTCTTTAAAAGGTGTCCTTTCTACTTCTCATTTCAACCCAATTTGGACTCCAAAAACACCCCTCACAGAATCCAACACAATCTCAGCTTCAGGAATAGTCGTCATCCCAACCATGACCTCTAGCAACATTATTTCTGGGTGACTCTAGTTGAGCTAGGGATGAAAGCAAGGCAGGAATTAAAGTACCCCTGATGGTCTTTCTCAGAAAGTTTGATATAGGAGTCAGGACAAATGGATTAACCCTATAAGCATTTACAGAATGCCTGCTGCATGCAATATAGAGATAAATAGACCTATGAAGCAGCTAATCAGAATACCAATATCACACACTGCTAACACTTATTGGGTATTTGCTAGAATGAGTCCACTTGTTAAAAATTTTGCATGAATTATCTCCTTAAATTTCATATAATCCTACGAACTTTTCCACTTTTCAGATGAGAAAATCAAGGTATGAAGAAATGAAGCCTCACTGCCTCACCCTGATTTCTTAAAAGCTCTGTGCACTTGGTTTAGAGCATTTCTTTAAAGGGAGCATATAGTTCAGAGATCAGATTTTGTCCAAGTAAGTCCCAATATTAGCTAGTCTATTTATACTTGGTTATGAATTTGTTTCTTTAGGCATACAATTAAAAAGACTGATTGTTCAGTGAATAGTGAGTAGGGTGGTTAGAATTAACATCCATGCTAGCCTCTATGGGTACCTTCTTAAGCCCATGGAATGCCCCAGTTAAGGGTGGGATTTTAGGTACCTTGCCAAGAAGAGAGGATGGCATTTTTTCATTAGTGGAAGACTGCAAATAGTGACTGATGGAGAGATAGAAGGTTTCAATAGGGACAGCTGTCACTCTGACCTGAAAAAAAAATCTGTCCTTCTCACTAGGGAAATCAAAAGGGAACCTCCCACTCCCTTGCTCACACCCCTAGCACTGACAGTCCTCCCTGAAAAGCCCTCCCTCAGAGCTACAAGCTATTTCACTTCTTCTCAAATGCATGACTAATAAGTGCTTCATAGAAGGCAATATTCAATCGTGCTGTGGAATTAAAGGAGAGGATTCACGCACCATATATCACCCCAGCTGCTCTTACAAGCAGGAGATCAATAGTCTAGCAATAGACATTTCATAATTAAAGGAAGACGAAGAAGAGGAGGAGGACAAGAGAGAGGAGGAGGGGTGGAGGAAGAGAGGGAGCAAAGGGACAAGGGGAGAGTGGAGAGGTGGAGGAAAAGATGGAGGAGAGGAGGAGGTGGTGGAGGGAAGAGGAGGGGGGAGAGGGAGAGGAAAATTAAAGACCCTGGGAGATTGCTGTACATTTTCTTAGCATTTTGTTTCCCAAGACTTGGGGGACTTGCCAGTATAGTAAGTTCTAGCTGGAGCTGTCCTGAAAGACTGACTGAGAAGAAACTTCACAAGAGTCACATGCTCCACCCCTGCACCTTGAAGCTGGTTGGGGATAAATGCTGCTATTTTTAGACTTGCTGGAGTACCTTTTAAGACCCTTCTGATGCCTTTCTGCATAATCCAAAACTGACTGAAGTGGAGTGGACATCAGTTTCCATTTTCTCCCCAACAGGCTCATTTCCATCTTTAAGTTAAGCTTATAGATTTCCTCTGGGAAAATCTCCACCTCAGGGTCATTTGGTTAAGAGGGAATGAATTTGACCTACACAATCCTGAGGTGGTCACATGGACCAGAGCTAGCTAGTAAGAGCATCCCATTCATTCTCCCAACGATTGGCTGGTAAATGCACATGAGAATCAAGTAAAGCCCCAGTGAGGGTCAATTCTAGGATTTTGCTGGCATAGCCCCCATCTCAGCTGGGACTACCAGGCTTGGAGGAAGAAAACTTGAAGCTTCTGGGGACCCTCTTGATAGCCTTTATGGAGAAAGTCCATCAAAACACAGGTATATGTATTTTAAATCACATGTCCACTGACCCCTGGCTAGGAAGGTACTCTGGAGAAATCATGATATTCTTAATCTGAAATCAATCTGCAGGTCTATTAATATAGACTTTCAAATAAGACATATACATGTATAAGCAGCTATTTATTTAAAAGACTGGAGTAAAATTGTTTGTGTTTATTGTAAAATGTTAACAGAATATGTTAGACAGTGAAAGAAGATGTAATGTAGAGTCACAACAAAACAGAAAACCGCTACCTCCTTTCTTTCAGCTGCACCCTCACATGTCTTCTATCTCCAGGACCTGGGAGCCTTCCCCCGTCAGCTTTGGCACCTTTGTCCATCTATCCTTCCTGCCAGGAAGACCCTTCTTTTCCATATTCCTGAAGGAACTGACTCAGGCTCCATGGCAACGTCTTTCTCACCTGACCAGGAAGAACTCTCTGAGGACTGAGACCTTGTGCCCAGCACCCAGCCCATCTGTCATAGAGGAGGCTGCATGAGTGCAAATGCCACCTTGTGACTGATGGTGACTAGACCAGTCAGCCTCCGACCTTGAGCTCTTTCCTTGGTTTTCCTCCCTGATCTCTGTGAATTTCTGTGGAGCTGGGAGCTTGAAGAGATATTTTTCAGGCACCTTTTTGTTTGCAGGGACTGTGCTGAATGTCTCTTAAATATGGTTTCTCTGACCCTTCAGTTCCATCATCCCATTTTGCATTGAAGAAAACTGAGGTCTTGGGAGGTCTGAGGGATTGACTTGCTCCAGGTTATCGCTGCTCATTTCCAGGTTTAGAAGACAACCTGGAGGTCAGGAGGGGAGCAGAAAGGAACAACAGCAGCCAGCCCAGGAGCATTTGGGCTAAGTGCTGCAACAGAGTTCTTCCATCTGATCCATAATGTGTCATTCAGGCTGCTCCTTTAAACAAGGACTGACCACTGGCAAATTGACCCCTGGACGACTCTTCATTTAACACTGAAAGGAAAGCACTCTTGTTAAGGAGACCAAGGGCTGTCCCGAGAGCTGTCACCCTGTGACAATATTGACAGAGCCTGTGCCCCCACCCCATGAAACCCCAGTGTACACATGCGGGGGGGAAAAACAAGCCCATCCTCTCTCACTGAGAGAATAAGTGTAAGGAATTAAGGAGACTCTGATTAAACAAACAGATGTTTTTAGTCGGCAATAGAAGTGTCAACATGATCCTAATTAATGAATGTGTTAATGGCTGTTCTCTGTTTGAAGACAATAGTCACTGCCTTCTAGATGTATCCACAATGACTCACAGGGCACACACTTATATGCATGCAGGCAGCCTGCCTGGGGCAGGAAGCAAATGCATATTCCCACAGGAGCACCAAGGAGCTTGCCCTGGACCCACCATAGGGACACAGGGTGGTGTGAACTTCCATGCAGAGGGAACACATGGTGAACTGCAGGAAACAGGCAGCAAACCTGGATACAGAGAAAACTGGAGCACATGTAAAAATGCACATTCACAGTACCCCCATCACACACATACACACACAACCAAGTACATACAATACACTACAGCACACATTCAACAAATGCAACATGTACACCTGGCATACCATCTACAACAACACAGAGCACCCAGGCAGACATTATTTGGGAGATACACCCTCCATTTGGGACACAGCAAGTATGCATGCAACACAGACTCAGCATACAATACACATACCCAGCATGGATACACCACACACGCAGCAGCCCATCACATGCACAAACACATGCATACATGCACAATATATGCGATTTCAAAATACAGCTCATGATTTCAGAGTGCTGGCCTCATACACATGCATATTTAATATCAATAGTAAAAGTATTCGCTCTGTGTTTCCACCATGGAACAAACTCAAGACCAAAGACATACAAACACAGAAATGAAGTGGGCAGAATTCCTTTCTGCCAACATGTCCAAAGTCTGAGATACATCTTCCTGTAAGATGCATCAAGAACATTTCTCAATACCATTGTTTGGTTGTGTTCACACATATTTTCTCTTACTTAAACAAGGTAAGGCCTGGGAGAGAAATTGTTACTCAAAAAAAGTGCTGCATCACTCAGTGATCTTTCTATTGAAGATGTCAAGAAAAAAAGTCTGCAACCCTTACTGTGG
Organism: Uropsilus gracilis; assembly: GCA_004024945.1. Classification (NCBI taxonomy): domain Eukaryota; kingdom Metazoa; phylum Chordata; class Mammalia; order Eulipotyphla; family Talpidae; genus Uropsilus; species Uropsilus gracilis. The sequence goes on from PVHY01000951.1 coordinate 88,205, forward strand.
TTACCCTTAACAACGGAATTTTTATTTATCTCAAAAATACTGAAAAGTTTGTAACTAAACAGCTGTCCTTTTCACCCTGACTGATAGGAAGCTCAGAGACAAATTTTTAATCCATGCTTAGGGATGTTGGTTTTCATAGTACAAATTTCTGAGGATAATATATATTTCCACATGTACTTTCCCCCTCATTTTATTTATGAAATATACTTTTAAATGACTGGCTAAATTCTTTCTCGAATGATACAGCGACAGGAAGATAGATTTCAGTTGGATAGCTCTATTAGATCAGATTAGCTGCACTAACAAAGAACTCCTCGATGGTTCAGCACTGCGAAGGCTTATTTCTTGCTCATGGCACAGTCCAGCATGGGTAGAAAGAGGTGGGGAGCTGCTTCACACAGTCATTCAGGATCTCCGGGTGTCTTCTGTCCAGGGGTATTAAAAAGCACAAGGTAAAAATGTAGACTCACACTGTAGTGATATAGCTATATCTTTTTTAAATTATTATTTCTTATTATATTATTTACTTTATTTTACATTATTATCTACCCCAGGGTTTCCCTACTACCTTATCACCTGTAAACCATCGTTTTGGTCTTTTGTGCCCCTCCCAGCCTCAATTTTCCCCTCTCCCTTTCATGCTCTATGCTTCAATTTTGCTAAAAATTAGTTTTAAATTTTTCTTTTCTGTTTGGTTGTCTTCCCTTTGTCCCTTATATAAGTGAGACCATCCAGTATTTCTCTTTTTCTTTCAGCCTTATTTCTTCTAGCATGATTCCTTCTAGCTTCAACCACGTAATGCTGCATCATTACGTTTGTCTTTTTTGATACAAATGGTGAATAAGCATATGAAAAATAATGCTCAACATCACTAATAATCAGGGAAATGCAAATCAAAACCACACTGAGATACCACCTTACACCAGTAAGTATGGTCCATATGAAAACAAAAAGGACAACAGCTAATACTGGCATGGATGTGGAGAGAGAGGGACATGTTTACTCTGCTGGTGGAAGTGCAAACTGGTCCAGCCACTATGGAAAGCTGTGTGGAGGACCCTGAAGTTACTGAAAATGGAATTCCCACTCAATCCAGCAATCCCACTTCTAGGAATCTACCCAAAGGTTACAAAAACACTAATCCAAAGACACCTGTACCCGGATGTTTACTGTAGCTCTATTTACAATAGCCAGGATATGGAAGTAATCCAAATGCCCCAAAATAGACAGATGGAGCAGAAAGCTGGTATAGCTATATCTTTATCCTGGCATACAGTAGGACATCAGGATTAATACATTCTTGGGACCAAGGCCATGTTCAGAGGAAGGGGAAGTAGCCCCCAAAAGTCAAGAAAGAAAGGACAACAGCTAGGAGCCAGTCTCTAAGTTATGTATTAAATGAACCAACTCTCAGTGTGCAGAGAGGGCAAAAGGCAGATGGACAGACAGACCCACCTGGATGAATTAAAAAAGGTGACAAATGATGGGGAGGCCAGTGAGGAGTTCCTTTATCTCAAGAGCAGGATGAGCAGGAGGCAAGGAAGTGACGGTGGGTCTAATGGAAAGCAAGGTAGAGCCCAACCCAAGAGAATGTCAGATGCAAAAAGGATCTCCTTGAGCTATAATCTTTTAATTATCCAGCATTTACTGGTACTGGGAATGAGAACTGTGTTGAGAGCTTCACTCGCAATTACCCATTTCCATAGCAGCACTGTATGACTAAGTACTTCCACCACCGGCATTTAAAGGAGCGGACACTGTGACTCAGAGAGGTTAAGTGACTCATCCAAGTTCACAGATGGAAAACAGTGCATTTAGAGGTTGCACCGGTGCCACCCTCTGGAACCTCAGAAGGAGGACACCCTTCTGTGTATGGATGATGCCACAACTAGATGTGGATGACAGACGGTGGTCTGGCAGGGACACAGGTATAACCTCAGTCAGCAGCAGTTCAGTAGCTCAAGTCTCAGCCCCATATGAGGTTTAAACTTGATGCCTCATTTTTCTTGCCTATGAAGTGGGGCTAATGAAATTTCCATTCCAGCATTGTTGACTCTGAGATAGGCGCCATGTATTTCACATAGCCCAATGCCTGCGCATAGTAGGGCAACATAAACATCCATGTTTATGGGTGGTAAGCAGCCATTATTGTTGTTGTTGCTTTTTAAAGGGATGGAGGAGCCAGGGAACAGACTGCTATGCCAGCCACAAGACAAGTAATTTGGGCACGTGCTAGCTGAGGCTGTGGAGAGGGACAGCTGTGAGGGAGATTAAGGAAACTCACACGGAATATATGTAAGTCTGGGACGTATGGCACTTTGGCAAAGACAGAATCAGGATGGATGCACTTCTCTCCAGAAAGATGTGAGAGGCAGTTGGCACCCCTTGTTGTTCAAGCCAGGAGCTGTCCTCTGTGTGTGTATGTGCATGTGCGTATGCATGTGTGTTTTATGCAAATGCAGGTGCTTATAGATGCCAACTGCATGCTGCTCAGAGAGACAGGGGTGGGTGGGGACCAAGAGAGGGCCGTGCATCCAACTGGGCTGCGGTGGGTCCCAAGAGGCGGAGCAGGGCTGAGGCCTCCCTTTCACCGTGCATTGTGGCACTTGGGCTCAGTGAACATGTCTGTAAAATGGAGCTGAGATCACTTCATCTATCTTCCCCCTGGGGCTGGATCACATCCTCTTCTGAAGTTCCCTCAGCCAAGAAGAAGAGAAGGTATCTGTGGAACGTGGAAGCAGGTAGAGAGATGGAACTTCAGATAAGAGGAACATCTCCTATCTCTAGCCCCCTCTGGCACACTAGAGGGTGGTCGATAGCACATCTTTCACCTGTAACCCAGATTTCTAACCTCTTTGGAAGGTCCCAAGAGACATGTGACCTTTTAGTGATGACTGTTGCCCCCAACGGTAAATTCTCCCGTTATCGAGAATCCCTGCATCCTGCCTGCTGCATGTCACATATGCTTTGCTACTTCCTCATTACATCATTGTAACATTTCCTGGCTGGGGTATATATGTGGCATCTCAACTTCATTAAAGTTGAACCGGGGCATGCTTCCCAGGATTCCCGTTCTGAGGGCTAGCCTCACAGATCGCTATCCATCTCTTCTGTCTCAATTTCTTCTTCATTCCATACGTGACTCCTAACAGGTATTCACCCAGAAGAGGAAGAAAGCCTAAGAAGAGACTTTCATTCTGCAGTCAGGAGCGATGCAGGAGAAAGGGTTGGTAGTGGAAAGTGAGACCCACCCAAGTTTTCAAGGTTGGAGAGAGAGAGGATGAACTCTGACAAATGCTCGGAAAGTCCAGAGCTGGCACACAATCTTCTCACCTCCATCACCCATTACGACAAGGTGTCAGGGTCAAAGTGATCCCCTGCCTCGTCAGAGGCTTGCGGCCCTAGTGAGCCGTGGAGGAAATGGTAAAGGAACCAGAGACAGTACCACCTCCCAAGAAG
>PVHY01000951.1:91763-183847 GCA_004024945.1 Uropsilus gracilis
CTTATGCGTAAACAGCAAATTGCAAATTATTTCCTCTTTATTTGTCAACTCCTCAAGCCACCTCAGGGTCCCTCAGAATGAGTAATTGGCTCTGGGACATTGCATGACAATTGGCTTTGCATCGGATATTTGTCTCCAGGGAGTCCTCTGCTGGCTCTGGGGTTTCCTAGAAGAGGGATATAGGCTGGGGGGGTCAGAGCTATAAAATCTGGGGGTCTTTTGTCCCCTTCCTGGGATCTGTTTGGGAAAGAGAGATGACAGAAAAAATTCCAAACATCTGATCCAAAGAGAGAGGTCGAAAAGTTGCTACCAGGTGGGCCCTTCGGTACCACTCAGTCCCTCAAAATTACTTTTGATTCCTGTTACACAGAGGTGATTCAGAACACCTCCTCCATGGAGCCCTCCTTGCACCCCCAGACTGTATCCTAGGACCATCTTTGGAATTGAACAGGAATTGAGGAAGCAGAGGTCACTGAGTATAGCTGCAAATTTTAATCTCCTCTAGTCTTGGAGTTTTGTGCACTTGAGTCCAAATTGTGATTCTTTCACTGGAAGAACTACAGAACAAGGTATCTAACTTCTCTGTGCCTCTGTTTCTTCATCTTTAAAATGGGGTCAGTGATAAAACTATGCTGGAGCCTGTGGGGGTATGAGATCATGCATACAAATAGCAGCTTCCTTTCCTTCAAGCAGATGCTACTTTAGAGCAGGGAGGCACTTAAAAAACGACAGCAGCCCTCCCTGCCCCTTTGCTGGGGAGAGAGGGAGGGTGGGGTGAGTACTTTGGCAGTACATAAACCAGACAACTGTACCAATCAGCCCTGCCTCAATATGCCCCAAACTCAAGGTGAGCACTCAGTATTAGCAGCAGATGAGGTCACTGTCATTATGTCTATCACTTGAATGATTTTGCTCTTATGTTTTTAGGATCTATGAAGAGTTCAGTGGTTTTGAAACTTGGTCATCTCTTTATGCTAAGAAGGATAAGGCTTGAACCCTAATTCTGCTATGTGCAAACCATATATGCTCTTGAATAAGTCATTTGCCCATCTGAACCTCTAACACAGGGAGCAATAATCCCCTCCTAGTGGTGAGGTTTTGGTCTGACAATGTGTACCCCAAATACCTGCAACCCAGTGCCCAGTACATTCTGGAAGCCAGTGAATAGTAGTTTCTTTTGCAGCAGAGAGAAGGACACCTTAGTAACATGGCCTTTCCCCATTAGCACAAAGAGCCACGGTCAGTGTACTCCAGAAGGCGGGGGAAAAGAATATTAAATCTTTTCACTAAGGATGTTCAGCATCCCAAGGTACAACCTGTTTAAAGCAAAGAACATCAAATTTGAAATTGGGAAACTGGGAGCTCAAGCCTCATACCCGCCATCCTGATCCATCTTTGTGACTTTGGCTAGGGTGTGGGCTCTCCAAGATCTGAATTCCCCCTCATGAAACCAGAGGCAGGAGAAATGAGGGTTTGTACATATTTACACTGCAGTGGCACTTAATCCCAAACACACCTCTGCTGAAGTACAGTACACAAAAGGTGAAGACAGAGGCGCTCTGACTGAAGGAAGGTCCAGGGAAGCACCTCCTCCCTACCCCCCACCCTCTCTTTATTCTCCCCTCCCAGCTCTCACTGATGCTATTTTGAGAAAGCTCAAGGCTCTAGTAACCACTGGATTCAGACCCCTTCCTTCTCAAATATTCCAAGACTCATCTGCTCTTGACATCTACTGCCTCACCATACAATTCATCCTGACCTGGTGCGTGCGTATGTGTGTGCGTGTGTGTGCGCGTGCATGTGTGTGTATGTGTGGGCACATGCGTGCCACAAATAAATGCTTAGAAAGAAAGCAAAAAGAAGTTCCACCAGCCATTAAGGGGAAATTACAAATGCATTTTTCTCTGCCTCCGGCACATTAATAAAAGAGATTACAAAACTGGAAGTGAGTGGAAGCAGGGCCGTCTCACAACAATTGGAAGGTGGGGGGTGGGGGCACTGCTTCCTGTACAGTCATCTGATTTCATGGCCATAGCCGTGCTGTGAGACTGTCTGAGGCGGCGGCTGCTGGGAGGATGTGGAGCTCATGCATTAAACATCAGGGGGACCCTCACAACATGCTCTGTGGGCTGGCAGAGGGGTGGGGAAGAAGGGGGTTTCTGCTCAGCAGCACAGGCTGGGGGATGTGCTTGTGACCTGCCCCTGCATGGCAATGCCTGTGGGCATTGAGACCCAGAGTCGCTCTCATTTGGGCTCCAGAAAATTAGAGGGTGAGACGTGAAGGAGGAAATAAAACGTAGAAAGTGCAGAGATGTTCTAGGGCCTTGAACACAGCAGACCCCCTGGGCAGTGTGTCTTAACAAAGAGTGGTTGCTCTGTGCTGTGAACTCTGGTCTAGATGCCCGGACCGGTTCCTAGAGAAGACTGAATGGGTGACCCTGTTCTTTTACCTCCCTCACTCCTGTAATTATATCTTTCATCATCTGACTTTGGCCCCTCCTCCTGGAACCGACCACTTTGAGCGCAACCATGTACTTTTCTTTGGCCAGTGATAGACTAATGGAATGGCTAGGGTGTTAATTCTAGGATGAAACCTGAAAAAAATCTCTTGTATCTACCCAAGAATGCAAAAACATTAATTTGAAGGGATATAGGTACTCCTATGTTGTCACTATTCACACTAACCAAGTAACTTAAGTGTCCAGCAATAGATAATGGCTTAAGAAGATGTGATACATACATACATACATACACACACACACACACACACACACACACACATACACAATGGAATACTACTCAGCTATTTAAAAATTGAACTCTTGCCATTTGTAACAACATGGATGGAACTGGAGGGGATTATGCTTAATTAAGTAAGTCCAAAAAAGACAAATACCAGATGATTTTTACACATTGTGAAATATAGTGAAACAAAACAAGAGAGAAAATTGAAAAAGAAATCCCTAGAAATCTGACTGCAGATTTGAAACTACTACAGGGAAGAGTGGGGGTGTAGAGAAATGGGGAGAAGGAGCCAAGAATTATGGTGGAAGATTATTGGTACTTTGGTGATGGGTGTGTTTGTATGTGGGATAGTAACATGTATCCAAAGAGGTGTAAACCAATGCTCTTAAATCATGTACAGTGTTGTAAAGCAACATTTACAATACATAAGAATACAAAAATTATGTTATGATAATGATATTTTTATCATATGATTATGATAATCAACAACAAAAAAGAAAACTTTCATGTTTTCGTCTTTTCCTTTGCCAACCTGCCCTTGCTAAGAGAACACAATCTGGTGAGCCAGCCAGCCTGCAGAGAATGACAAACAGGTAAAACGAAGCCACATACAACCTGTAGTTCAGAGTCACCCCACCTGACTTGCAGGATAAAGTTAGATGAGACATAAATGCCTGTTGCATCCAACTGACACTTAGTGGCTATTTGTTACGCAGCAACAGTTGATGGATACAGTTAAGAAGAAATCATTCCGTTTATTCATGTATTTGCTCATTCAGCAAATATTTCCTGAGCAGTTGCATTCCAGACATTTTGGTAGGTAGCAGGGGTAGAATAGCTAATCTGTGAAGAGGGCCGAGATCTCAGATTTAGTCATTCCAGGATTGAACATCAACTAATGACAGACATGGAAATTGGTGCAATTACAGTGCACAGCACAAGATACAAGGGCCTGTGCTCAGGAGACTTATAGGCATCAAAGTAAATAACAACACAGAACATTTCCTCAAAAAGCCTGATGGATAAGCTTGCCTCTCCCTCTTAGCTAGTCACTGTTGGGTGGAAAGGGTAGGGAAATAGGTAGAACATCCCAGAATACAAAGCAATAGATACAGAAATGAGATGCTGACTGCAGATCAAAGGCAGTCCCCTGTCCTGCCCCATGTTAGAGACAGGGCACACGCCCTTTCTGGACACATGGTGAGGCTTCTCAAGGCACAAACTATCTAAGCTGGGCTCTGAAGGTCAAATAGAAAAAGAGAAAAGGACAGAGATGAAGGGCCAGACAGAGGGCACAGCAAAAACAAAGGAGGGGGCAGAAATTATGTGGGCCCCCAAGTCAATACAGATTTCTTTATATTATTGCAAAGTCAAGTGGAAGAAGGAGAAGCAGGGGATAAAGGACTGAATGAGACCAGAGCCTGCCAAATTTGGATGCCAAGATGAGCTACTTAGACTTACTCTAAGAAGGAAAGGAGGTAGAATGGCAAGGTTTGAGCAGAAGGACATAGTGTCAGGTTGTCCTTGGAGGAGGGAAAGATGAAGTGGCTGGGGTGAGACCACAGACAAGAAGAGGCAAAATCGAGGTCTTGAAGAGATGGGGTGACACCTATACTGGGGCCACATGGGGATGAGAAACCACCCATCTGTGGATGATGAGAGGTGGGGCAGCTACTGGAATGTTTTCTGCAGCCTCCAAGTTGCATTCACTGTTTTGCAGAAATGCAGTCTTCGACAGAGACATACCTCCACCTCTCCACCCAAGCAAACTTGGGGCCATGGTCAACATCATCTCATTCCTAGTGCTCACCCTATGACCCCATTAAGTCTCCCAATCGCCAGTGCAGCAATAACCGGAACTTGAGTGGTTACTACGATCTAATGGCTGAGCCCCCACTAAGCTTTGCACTCAGCATATTGTGGGCAAATCATACTGATTTTTCCCAACAGACTGAAGATTCAGAACACCCCACTTAGTGGATGAAGAACCTAAGCATCAGGACATGAAGCAACTTGAGCCTCAGTGTCTAAGTCAACTTAGGCTGCTATAACAAAACATCATAGATGAGGGCCATAGAAAATAGACATTCACTTCTCACAGCTATAGAGACTGGGAAGACCAAGGTTGAGGGCCCACAATACTTGGGGAGAGCTCTCTCTTCTCACTGTGCATAATCAGTCTTCCTTTTCTATGAGAGCACTAATCACATCAGGAGGCCCTTGACCTTCTAAGGGTCACCTGTCTGGATCAGAGGTTTGCAAACTTGAACCAGTCTGGCCTAGACAGAAAAAGGTCTCATAAGCTACTAAACCATTGAAGCTCACAAAGGACAGTTCATCAAATTCTGTCATATTGGGGGGAGAACTTGACATATAGATTGGGTGGGGGAGGACAGAAACAAGCAATAAGGATAGCAGAACCCTCTGGAATACAACAGTAGCAGCTCCAAGAGAGAACTGTGAGGGCTAATGAGGAAAAGTAAACCTGTGCCTGGCACATAGAGAGTTGTCAGAAAATGATAGTAACAATAAAGATGATGGTAGTGATGATGATAGTGATGATGATGGTGATGGTGGTGATGATGGTAGTGAAGATGGTGGTAGTGGTGGTGGTGGTGGTAGTGATGATGATGATGATGGTGATGATGATGATGATGATGATGATGATGATGGAAAGAGTTATATCTCTACCATGATATACCATCTGGACTCCACAGTATGACTTTTTGAACATCACTTAATCTTTGAGCCTTGGTTTCTCCGACTCGGTCAAAGGAGGACTTCTGTCTAGGGTCATGAGTCTCAATGTGTCTTTCCCTGGGCAGCAGCACCAGCCACAGTCATGAGCATGTTAGTTATCAATGCACAATCTAGAAACTTCTCTGGGTAGACTCCGTCTGAAACCCAGCAATCTGTGTTTGCAAATCTTCCCAGTCAGACTGATCCACATTCAAGTTGGAAAACCTCTGGTCTAGACAAATGAATCTTTAGATTTCTTTAAATGACATTAGTGTTTTCTTCTCTCAAAATTGGGACATAAAGGAAAAAAAAGTAGCACAGATCTGGGTTGAAGCAGAAACCAGGTCCCCAGCTCTGTCCGCTGTCTATGCTCACCCCTGTGATGGCCACCATGTGGCGGCGGTCTCTGCTCATGTCAAGGGTAACTGCCAAGCAGAAGCAGATGCCCCACCTGCCACCCCCCTTCCCTCTCAGCCTCCATTTCTGTTTACATGTTCCATAAACTATGGATTTGTTGTGGCTTCGCAAAGCCTGGTATGTTTCTTCTCCCTTCTTTATTTTTTTAAATAGGTTTGAGCCAGTAATTCAGTTAATTATTTCCCAGAGCACAGGTTTAGTGGCTCCATACAGCACAAAGCAGGAGAATGGAGACAGGTCTTCGGAAACCTTTTTACAGAAAATCTAATTTCATCATTGAGAAATCTTCTGTCTTAAGCAGCCTCTGCCACCGCCATAAATTTACATATTCTATATGCACTGCCTGAACACAGTGGGCCCAATTTGCATAATGCTGCTGGAGGGGCTGTGCTTCTCTTGAACCCGAATGCAGCAGGAGCGAGGAAGCAATTATTAAGCTGTAGACATTGGCAGGGAGAGAGGCCTCAGATGGATTTCGGCTCCAAACCTCTTTCGCCGCCCAGGCTACTCATTACCCAAGGCTTGGATCCTCGGTTGGTGGATCCGAGGGCTGGAAACACGGACCAGTTGCTCTCCTTAGGTTCTGCCCATAATCAGGCTTAAGCCATGGCTGAATGGAGGTGCATGAGCAGTTGTGCTTCCCAGTGTGGTTGTTGGAGCGATCTTCTCCCAGGTCCCATAGGTCAATGCCTTCCTTATGTAGCTTTGGCACGTTGGCTTTGCCAACACATCTCTGCCCCTTTTCATAATACACGTCCAAACACACACAAGGCTGGTCGGCTGGGCTTACCCATCTCCTTGCCAACAACCTACCAGAATATTTGATTAAGAACCAAGCAAAACCCCAGTTGTGAATAGGCATTCTCTCAGGTCTGAATAGCTTTAAGCCTCCCTTTCTCTGTGCTTGGGGTGTCTGGAAGGTGGGTCTTCCTGCATGGGCCACCAGTGAAGCCCTTCTGTATTCTTGGGCTCAGGATTGCAGGCCTAGAGGGATTTGAGGTTCCAGGATCCATGGGTGTTCTGTACAGTTTCTGGACCTTGCAGAGCCATAAGGTTCAAATTTGTCCTGCCTCTCCCAAACTCAGTTTCCATGGATATAAAGGTCACTCTGGCTCTGGGAGAGCCATCTTGGTTTTCCTCCAAGGTCAACATAGAAGGCCTCCTCTCATCTTTGTGCTCAGTCTTGAGAAGAAAGGACAATACTCTGGTGGAACTTAGAGTTCAGCCTCTGGCAGTTTTGCCTTTTTAAAATTGTCTTAGGGATTTTATTTTTATTTATTTAATAATTTATTTTTTAATTGATTGTATACACACATATTTTATACACACACACACACACACATATATATATATATTACATCATTGTCTACCCCAAGTTTCTCCCACCACCATGACAATTTTTAAATCAGGTTGATCCATGAAACATCCAGCCAGAAATCCACCTGTCCACTTCTACCATCAATACCACAGATGGACTTAGGTGATACCAACATCAGTGCTGAAAGAACAAAGCATTATCAGGCCAAACTTAGAAAGCTGATTAAGGCTGACTGGGCTTTACTCCTTATGTTTAATAACAGGCTGTGCAACCATATTCAAATAACCATGTCTTCCTTTTGAAGAACTGGAAACGCACTTGAAAACACCAGTTTTGCCTCTGATGGTGGTAACACTTAAAATTGGTTGGATTGTAGCTGAGAGCTGACCTGCAGTATTAAAAGTTCACTCCATGCCCGCATTTGAACAATGAGCCAGTTGGAAATTTGAAACAGCCAGTTCCTTGCAGAGAAGAAAAGAGGGGAAAAACCCTTCTATAGCGCGACTAAGAGGTACTGTCTCCTTAAAAGACCTCAACATTCTGTCCTCAGCTATCGCTGTCTCATGACAAGAATTTGGAGGGAACTCACATTTTCCGTGATTGCATCCAGTGTTGAATTATTTCTCCAAGGAAAGGAGATTGCTCCTGATTAGCTCAACTCCAAGCCCTATAGGCATAAAGTGTGGTATTTCCAAGGGAAATCATTTTGGGGCAGAGCTGGGACTTAATTCTTCAGAGCTAAGGCTAAGAACAGTTTCACAAGTTCAAGGTTAGATAGGGAGCTCCCCTGCATCTTATGGAAGCACATCTTCAACATCGCTAAGTCTCAGTTTTCTCATCGGTCTGGAGAGGCCGATCATCCCCACTTCATCATTGTCACTTGGGGAGGAAGGAGATGCTAGATAACAGGTGAGGGACAAGAACATTTAATAACCTGCCTCAGGTCAGAGGCAGTACTTGATGCTGGTGGGGGCATTTGAACTCCGGGTATTGGTTGCCCCATGCTTATTGTTGCTGCTACCAACCACAAGACAGGGATGCTTGTAAGAGTCAAGTCAGACCAGCTGGTTTTCTGGACTGAACTGCTCAGAGGGGCAAGGTGAGGATCTCTTCCATGGAAGACGCTCAAGGGGACCTGGGATTCAGTGAACTCATCGCTTTGTTTAGAATCAGAGGTCAGAGGTGTCCAACAAAGCCCTAACTTTTCTATAGAAGCCCCCCAAACACTTGTGCTTACATAAGATGCGGGGGATGTGCGTTGTTATGATAAAGGAAATTAGAGAGGAAATAAAAGGAAAAATGACTACACCTAAAAAAATAAATAAATGAATGAATGAATGAATATAAATAGGGCAGCTTATTAAACTTCTTTTTTAAATTTTTATATTGTAATTTTCATATACTATTGGTCACTTTTGTATAGTGGTCATTCCCCTTAATTTTGTTCTTACCTTCCATATTGTACCCCTTCCCCCCTTGCCCTCTCTGGTCACTCAAGCTACTCTCACTGCAAGCCGTTGGTCCATGTTTGGCCAACTGGTCTTTCTTTTTCTGCAACTACATCTTTTCTCTTGGGTGCAGACTTGTACTCCTGGAAAACAACAGACCAGACTACTCAGATCTCCAGGAGTAACTGAGGCAGATAGTCAGGCTGAGCATGTCAGGAACTTGTTGTAAGGTAGATAAGTGGTGCGCTTCTCCTAGATCCTTTCTGGTGTCTGTCACATGCTGTTGGTTCTGTGCTGCACAGTTCTGATATCTTGGTTTAGGAATTCAAGTCCCAGCCACTGGCAGTGGAGACGTTCCCTGCTGGGGACAGACTTTCCTAGGTAGTTGGTTCAGCTCCTCTCCTCTCTCATGCTACCAGTTCTGCCATGAAGCCACAGTCATATCTCTGTGGCTTTCTACCCCCATCGACTGGTAAAGGAGGGAGCCTCATGAATAAAACATTGCACTTAACTGCAGACAAGGGGGTTGGCTCCCCAATCCCAGAGACAATGCAGGTAGAATCTGTGCCAGGTCACCTTAATGGCTGGTTTTACCTTTTTGTCTCAGTGGTTCCCAACATGCTGCTCTTTTCAACTTCTTATCTGAGATGGTCCCTTCGTACTGGCCTGTTCACCTGCCCTCCATGCCAGGTCACAGGCTGAAGCAGTATTGTTTCAGGTGAGCTGATGCTTACCTTTCCTGCTACGTTTCTATGGTGCTACCGCTGCCTCTGAGGGAAAGTCATGGTGTCAGAGAAGGTGCTGTCTGTGCGGGGCAGAGTGGGTTCAAAGAGAGACAAGCAGCTGTGTGGTCATAAAACACAAGAGCCACCGATTTAGGAGCCAACCGTGCTACCATTGCTTGCTGTGCCAATGCTATGCCCACGAGAGCCCACTGCTGGGTATATACCAAACCGAACCAAAGATGCATGTGAACATATTCTCAAGAGCATTAGGCAATAGCCAAAGCTGAGAATTATCCAAATGTTCATCAACATTCCAACACGTCCATTATGCCTATTTCTACATCACACAATGACTGGCAAATCCAGCCCTTGGTCACAACTGACCACTTCCTGCTTTATAAATAAAGTTTTATTGGCACATAGCCATGTCATTCATTTCTATCTTGCTACAACATTTGCACTACAACAGCAAAGATGAATAGTTACAACAAAGATAACATTATCCACAGACTCTAAAGTATTTACTGTCTGGCCCTTTCCAGAATGAATTTGCCAATCTCTGCAGAGTAAAAATACAAATAAACAGTCTATAATGTCCCTGGGATTTTCACAAACATAATATTGAGTGAAAGAAGGCAGACACCAATGAATACACCAATTGCATTTACATTAAGTACAAAGACAGGCAGAGAATTATTCTCTGAGCTGTAAGACAAGATAAGAGTTACCCATGGAGGATAGTAACTCAATGGGGTGCACATGAGTTTCTGGGAGCTCAAAATGCACTGATTCCTGATCTGGGAGACCATCCCAAGGGTGTCATTTTGTGAGGTATATGGATGACATGTCCACATGCCTTCATATGTATGGTGTTCGCCAATACAAGTTTCAAAAGAAATTTGAAAAAACAGTGGGTGTATCTATAATGATGCCAAGTATTTTCTCAATGTATTTCCTGGACAGAAAGCTCAAATAACAGATTGTCAAGTTAGAAAACAGATAACTTTAACTTTTACACATGAGCACACATTTATTCGTTCGCTCTACAAATGTTTATTGATCACTCACCAGGCGCCAGGTGCTGGGAATTCAGCAGTGAGTGCAAGAGACACAGCCCTGCTTTCTGGGCATTTACATGTCTCATAGACACACACACTCCGGCTCCATCAGAAACACACACACACACACACGTGCTCCAGGGTCTGTGTCCGCAGGGTGTGTCATTCTCAACGCAAGTACTTATTTGAATTTCATGCTCCCTCCTCTCCCTGCTGCAGTTCTTGTCCCCCTCGTCCCACTAGAGACCCAGATCAGAACTGAGTTCAGGACAATCACTGGAAATCTGCCCCGCAGAGGACCAAGGGCTTATGCTGGCTGAGTCTTCACCATTTAGTTCCAAAAGTGGGAAGGGTCAAACCAACTGATGTTGCCAGGTCACAACTGGAATCTGACACACATAGTCAGAGGAGGGGAGACCCAGGGCTATGGGTATGAGTCACCTTGAACCCGAGGATGCCCTCTGATGTTCTCCGGATTTTCAGCTGGACTTCCTGTTCACAGTTTGACCACCTGCCACTCAGTCACCAGAGCTTTGCAGCCGGGAGGCCAGGGTTTCACATGTGAGAATGAGTGATGCAGTCAGATGCTGTATGTGAGCATCATGTGTCCTTGGAAACCTACCAGATGACAGAGTTGCGAGTTAGGAGTCCAAGTTGTGCATGTTGTGAGTTAGGAAATGGAGATCCCATGGTGGGAAGAGCTGACCCTAGTTTCCACACTCAGCCGAAGCCTCTCCCTGACCCCAGGTGAATGTCTCACTGCTAAGAAGCCCACACTGGAAAAATGGAGGGCTGGCCCTCTGCTGATGCCTCATCACTTTGAGCAAATTCAGCTCCTTACTCTGGAAAGAGTTGCTCGTGATCTGGCCCCTGTTTCTTCTCTGACTCATCAGCTGTCACTCTCTGGCAGTTTCCTTTAAGTTTTCCCAACATCCCGAGTTCATTCCATTGCAGGGCCTTAGCACATGCTACGTCCTGGAACATTGCCTGCCTGTGTTCACAGGGATGGCATCTCTGCTCATTTGGATCCCAACAGAGAAGCTTGCTCCAGCTGTCTAAACTCTGTGAGACACTACTCTCCTCTGCCCATTCTCCAGACCTCTCCCTTCTGTGATCTTCTTCTCAGAGTTTATCACTGTCTGAAATTATCTTCTTTATTTCTTGTCTGCCATGGATCCCATCAGGGCAAGGGTTGTCTTCTTCATTATTCTATCCTCCTGCCTCCAAGAAGATATAGTAAGCATTCAGAACATTTGAATATACAAATAAAGGGAAGGATGGATAGATGGATGGGTGGGTGGATGGATGGATGGATGGATGAACAGATGGACTGATGGACGGATGGACGGACTGACGGATGGAAGGATTGATGAATGGAGCATGTACACCATTGTGACCCCCCATGTGAACATGTTTCCAAGAGGCGCAAGCTCTCTTGGCCACCCTGATGGAGACATCCCCAGTAGTGACAATAGCTCCTGCCTTCTTCATCAAGAGTATTGAACCCAGACCAAAGGAATACTTGGAAGCAATGTGTTTGCTTCTCTGGTCAATAGGCATCTCAGTGATCATCCTGACACAATCTATTGTTAATGGTTATTCATTACAGTACCTTCCTTTTCCAGCATTTCTTTGACTCTTCCTAAGGTTCACCCTTGTCCATGCCCCAACATGGAAGTTCCTAAGCCTATAGAGAATGCGAGTGGTGTTTACTTTCTTGTTCTGTAGAGCCCAGTGTTTGGCACAGGTCTGGCCTCTGCCCCCTTCTCTCTTTTGTACTTTGGTAATATCACCTCTGGAACAGCAGTGATGGGTACATCATGGAGAAGAAGGGAACCTGCTTCCAATCTCAGCCCTGCACTTCACTCACTCTGTGTCTCTTTCTCTGGGTCTTACTTCTATTCAGTTTCAAGATGGGAATGCATTCAAGGACCTCTAAAGCTCTCAAAATTCAGGATTTCTCAAATTCAGGTTTCTTCGTAAACAACATCCATATTTCTAGTGTCCAAAGGCTCAAACAACTCTGAGTTCTAGCATCTTTTGGGGAGCACCATCTACCTCCACCACTTCAGAATTCCATCTATTCATTGACACATCCAATAGCCACTTGTACATTGAGACATGCACATCACAGACATGTTTTGGAAATCTGTAAATGCTGGCGATTCTGTAGCACCAAATTCCTGGCATGTGCTCAGTCACAGTGATGGGAATGTCAGTCTCTCATCCCAGCTGTAGGAAGCTAAAGCTGTATCATGTCTGTCCTACAGAGGAGGACACTGAGGCCCTGCATGATGGGGGACTTACCTCAGATCCCACAGCTAGTGAGCAGCTGAGCCAGGATCTGAACCTCAGCTTAAAGGTTGTCATCCGACCATTTCAGTTGGGGTCCCCAACCTTAAAGGCTCATGTCCTCGGCCACCCTGGAAGAGGGATCCCTAGTACAGGTCTACTCAGATGTCACTATTTCTCCATCAAGGTGGAAGTTCTTTTGAAAAAACAGTAGGCATCCCAGCCCTGAACCAAAGCACAGTGTGCTACAATGTGGGGAGTTCACACACAAGGTCTAATTCATTTCCACCTGTGAACATTGCACACCAGACCATTCCCATTAGCTCCAACATCCTCTCAAAAATCAAAGACCCAGGTTGCACATGAAGAGATGATGCACCCACCCCACATACCATTTACTATGCAAAGCAGATTCTTTTCTCCTCAAATGCACTGATTTTGAGACACAGAAATGCATTCAAATTAACCCCTGAGCTATTCCTCTTCCAAATTCCCCGTTTAGGGTTGGCTCCTTAGCATGTGATATTACCAACTCAGAGCTTCAGGAAGGCATATTGATTGCCTTGGACCTGTGCAAGGACTGTGGAGTCATGTGACTTGATACTGAGTAGAAAGCAAAGTTCAGAGTACAAGTTCCAGCTCCCGGGACAGCTCAGGGGTCTTCAAGGACCTAGTTTTAACCATATTCATTCATGAACTCAGGAAATGAGCATTTATTGATCACCTACTCCATGCCAGGTCCTGTCCCTGGTGCTGGAGAGATGGCAGTGAGTAAAGCAAAAGCCCATGCTCCCAAGGAAGGTACCATCTACTGCGAGACCCCAGCATCAAGAAATGACAGAGTAGCTGGAGGAAAATGGTGGCACCAGCGAAAGCGGCTCTAAGTGGCAGATGTAGCTGTGGGGTGGAGAGAGCAATTTGAAATCGGAATAAGGTTGTGGTAGTCTATGTACACAATGGAATATTATTCATCAATCAAAGAAGACAAACAACATCATTCTCAGCAACATGGATGGAGCTAGAAGGAATCATGTTAGCAGAAATAAGCCAGAAAGAAAAAGAGAAATAGGGAATTGTCTCACTTATATGAAGGATAAAGGGGAAACAAACAAACAAATGAATAAGAAAAATTAAAACTGTCAACATAACTGAAGCATAGAGCAAGGGGTAGCAAGGGGCAGGGTAAAATTAGGAGAGCGATGGATGCAAGAGACTAAAGTGGTCCATGGGTGATAAGATGGTGGGAGAACCTCTAGGTAGACAATAATGTAAAATATAATATATATATAAGAATATATATAATATATATAAGAATAAATATATATATATATGAAGAGCTGACAAGAAGACAGAGGAAACACTTTATGCCAGTTACCGAACCCACCCAAGTTGGGTGTGAGGGGAGAGGTCTGGGGGAGAGGGTTCGTGGTAGAAACAGCAGAGGTACAAGAGTCACTGTGTCTCAAGAACTCAGCTGTGGAAGAGAAGGGTGAAGAGGACTTCCAGTCCTGAGTCCCTGGAGGGACGGTCTTCCAATATTTGAGGTGGGCGTGTCTGGGAACGGAAGGGGTCCGTTCAGCTCAGGTCTTGTTGCTCTGACGTGCTTATTCAATGTTCAAGTGGCGCTGCAGGCAGGCTGAAGAGCTTATTTATGATCCTGTGCTCCATGAAAACTCCCCCCGCCCTATTCTTCCAAGGCCCCACAGTGTATCTCTGCTCATGTGGCACCTCTGTTTGAGAGACCCTCGCCCCTACCTCCCATGCCAGCTTTCCCTGGAGCCAGGAATACCACCCTCCTCTGAAATCACCCCGCAGGCACCTGCTCTGTCCCATCCAGAGCCCAACAGACTGAAGAAAGAGGAAATATTGAGGAGTCACAGCAGGGTGGAGGGAGGTGCTGCCCTCACAAGTCACGACTGACCTCCTCAGTCCTTGGGAGTATATTGACCTGCCTTCTCCTCCTGCCTCCCAGGGACCCCCATCTCCTCTTATGTGCCACAGGCTCTTTCACAATATGCCTTTATCAATACGATTCCAATAAATGTTTCAGTTCCGCATATAAATTCCAGGGCTTGCTGCCCAGCAGAGACCCGCTCCATGAGTAGCCCATAAAGATGTAATAATACAATTAAAAGGTATGACCTGTCACTCTCATAAAGCTGCAGATCAATGCGGAAGGTGGGGGCATCTAAGAATCCCAGGGAGGGCAACTGGCTTCCCTGCAATGTCGGAAGGGTGACAGTGCTAGGTCATTCCATGGGACCAGGAAGCTAGATACTAGACCTGGGAAGGGTCCCAGCTCCAGCTGAGGGACCTATCTTAGATGCTGGCCTTTCTCGGTGGATTGGCTATTAGGAGAATTGAGTTCTGTCTCCTGATCAGATGTGGGGCTTTTGAGACTTTAAACAAGTTCCTTCAACTCAGTCTACCCACCAGTCAAATGGGCATAATGATAATACTGTCTTTGCAAGGTTGTTGAAGCAGAACAAACATGGAGAATTTTAATGACAAAAAGATCCTGAATCCTGAGGTTGCAAAATCAAATCACTTCAGGGGTAGGGAAGATGCATACATAAGGGAGAATCTAGGAACGTCTAGGGGGTGACTGTTGCAAGATTGGGAAACCCAATTCTTGTTGAAGGGAGTCATTGCTGCTCTGTCCTCCTGCGAACTAGTGCCAGGCAGGGGTGTCAGCTTGGTATTGCCAAGTCTGGTTTATTACAAGAAGCAGAATTTTGGAATCTGAACATGAGATTTCAGATTTCACAACTCTGAATGTGCACAAAACAATCACATCTGGTGGCCATAAGTAGGCTGTGGGCCTCCCTCTTCAACCTCTCCTTTGAGCCAACTCACTTGTGAGTTGGTGGGTCTGGATTAATGCTAAACACTATATTTAGCCTGTTTGTTTCCACACATGTGTGCACATGTACATGGAACTCTCACTGCACATGAGCTCTGGCTTAAGCCTGCCTGGGCTCACCTCACCCTCTGCCCTTTGCTGACTGTGTCATCCTTGGCAAGTTACTGAATCTCTCTGTAACCCAGTTTTTCCCTTGACCGGGTGATGCTTAATACTCAGAGGGTGGTTGTGATGAGTAGATGACCCCCATCCCATAAGCCCTTGGGACAAGGTCAGGAGAACCAGGTATTATGAAGAGCTTGCTTGAGACCAGAAACGTGGACAACGGCCCTCTCACCTTCCCCTCCTCTTGATCAGCAGCAGTTCCCTCCTTTAATTTCCCCAGACATGATTGATACCCCTACCCCCACTAGTATCTCCTGCTCTACCTGAGTCTCTATAACTGGTCTTGGTCCCTCCTCCACTGCTCTCCACTGTTCCAATCCAACTGCTTCCAGGGGCCCTCAAAGGCTGTGTCCAGCCACTTTTTTGCTGAACTCCTTTCAGTTCTTGAAACAGAATGCATTTGTTTGCCACCTGCAAACTGCTTCAACTGTTTGTTCCACCTAAAGTGCTCTTTCTACTGTGTGGAGGGCCCTTACTCTACTAAAAATGGACCTACCATTTGATTCAGCAATTCTACTTCTGGGAATCTACCCATAGGACACCAAAACATGAATTCAAAAGGAAACTTGCACTCCTATGTTTAGTGCAGCCTTATTTACAACAGTCAGGATATGGCCCAAATGCCCCCGAACAGACAAATCACTCAAAAAAACTTTGGTATATTTGCACAGTGGAATATTATTCAGCAATCAAAAAGGCAGACTTATGTCATTTGTGGCAGCACGAATGGAGCTAGAAGGAATCAAGCTAAGGGAAATAAACCAGAGAATAAATCTCACATGTGGGATATAGGGAAAAGACAAGATAAGATAAAATTAAAACTAAGAAACTGACAGTAGAACTAAAGTTTAAGGCAAGAGCGGGGGTTGGAGGGCAAAATCACTGGGCAGGGGTGGGGGGAGGTGAGCACAAGAGATTAAGTTGATAGTTCATGGGTGATATGGAGAACCTCAGGTATTTTACAACAATGTAAAAATATATACGCATATGTGTGATCAATTAAAAATTAAAAACAGAAAAGAAATCATTTTCTGAAAAGTACCCTTTTCCATTCTCCCTCCACCTTTGTTCAGCTGCCTTCAACTCTCTTATTTCACTGTGCTGTTCATGTGTTTGGATGGCAGTCTCCCTCAGCGCTCCATAGCCGGTGAGGTGAGGGACCCTGTCTTATTGATCCCTATGTATCTCCTGTTACTGACAGAGAGGGGCTGCTCAGAGCATATTGGGTGATATAAAGAATGAATAAATGAAATAAAATGACTCAATGCTTCCTCGGTGGGAAAGCTTATCATCATTTTATTAAGGAAAATATCACAGGTTTTCTTATAAAGCACATGTCACAATCAGTCACTGGAATTTCTGGGTCATCTGAGATCTAAGTCCTGAGGTCACCAGCATGTCCATGAGGGGAATCCAGGATTCACACCCAAAACAAACAAGGGGTCCCCAGAGATGGTGAGATCATTACTTCAGAGACAGTTGGCCCCATGTGGAAGCAATTCTACTACTTAGAAATGTCTACATATGCCTCTGCTTCTTTCCAAAGTCTCTTCTTGTTTTTGCCACTCAAGATGGGAGAGATTAGCTATTTTTTTCTCCCATATGGCCATATTAACAAACAAAAGGGGTTTAAAAGGGCCAGGAGGAATGGGTGGCACCCCTAAAACCGAGAGTTCTTAACTGGAGTCTTCAGATGGACCCAGGAAGCCTTTGATTATTGCGGACATGAATGCGAAGTTGAATGTGTTTGATGTGCTTGTTTGTTGTTTTCTTCAATCACATGTCCCGCCATCATTGGACACTGATGATCTGGACACCTAGAACAGAATTTACCAAGATAAATGGGTTACTGCCCTCACAGGATCACCTTCTTCCAACACACAGACACATGGCATATGTAAGTATGGACAAAAGGTTAAGAGGATATTTTTTATTGCTTGATTTGTCTGGAGGAATGAAGAGAGTTCTAGAGGAGGGGACTAGGGTTGTATAAAGATTGAAAAGGGGAGAAATGAAGGGTAGGACTTCCCAGATATGGAAAACTCAGGTGCAAAGGCCCTGTGGTGAGCAGAAACATTGAAGGAGGTTGGCTCTCTAAGTAGATATCCAGAGAATTTTATGAAACCCAAAAATGCTTAAAATCTTGATGTTTGGGTCTCCAACTGTGGTCTAAAGACCATTTATTCAGTTGATGTTCCCAGTATTACCCATTAAATCAGACTCTCTAAAGATAAGACTCTGGAAAATAAGATAGAGTTTATACTTTCAAAACCTTGTGCTAGACCTGCCCCAATGTACCTGTCCTAAGCTTCTTGACCAGAGCCATATTTTGACAACTATTACTAGGAAGCAATAAAACTGAAATTTATTAAGTAGCTCATACACATTGTCTTCTATATGAGCTTTATTCTGACAGTTGTCCTATTTTGCAGATGATAAAACTGAGGTACCTGGAGGTGACATCACTTAGTCAAGTCTTGGCAGGTTTAGCCTGCAAACCCAGTCTACAAGTATTTGACTCAAGCTCTTCACTTCTTCCTGACAGGGTTTCCTCCCTCTCTATGCCCTCCACTCCTGGGGCTCCTGGCCCCTCTCCATGATGAGTCAAAGTTGAGAACACTGGGCAGTAGAATAATTAACAAAAGAAAGGAATTGGTGAAAGACTGACATGGTGAGTTGTCACAAAAAGAGTGTGAGGATCTAGGTCAAGGGCACCCACAGCTTGGCTGCTAACACTGTTCTTCTGAACTAGTCAGTTCTCTTCTGGGGTCTCCATTTCTTCATCTGGAAATATGCCAGCCTGTTTAGTATCTTTGGCACCAATGAGATCATGTATAGAGAAGTGAATCTTGTGGCAGAGATAGCAACAATTACAGCAATAACACTTGTGATGCCTCCCCCATGGACCATTCAGTCACCAGTAACCTCATGAGTGGTGAAAAGAGAAGACTCAGATGGAGCAGGAAAAGTTCCTGAGCCCATTCTAGCCTGAATCTGAAGAGGATCCTGCCATCCCCCTCCCTCTGGGAGGCTCCCCATCCACCCTGAAAACAAGCCAAAGCTGACCTGGTGGAGCAGAAGGAGAGTGGCTGATGGGAGGCCATTGCATTGCAAGCCTGTCCAGACTTCTATCATAAAATACCATAGACTTGGGGAATTAAACAACAGCCAGTGATCTCTCATCACTCTGGAGGCTGGGGGTCAAAGATCAGGGCACCCAGGGCAGGTACAGGTCAGAATTCTCTTTCTATTTTACAATAGGTCATCTTCTTGCTGTCTCCACATGGCCACGAGGAGAAAGTGCTCCTGTCTCACTGACAAGGGCCTTAATCTGTTACATAAGGGCTCCAGTCTTCCACCCTAACTACCTCCTAAAGATTCCATCCCCAAATACCATCCCATTGAGGATTAGATATTCAATACATGAATTTTGGAATGACACACACATTCAATCCATGACAGTCACATAGCCAGTAGAAGGAAACTTGATGGGGAACTGAGGTCTTTTTGATTCTGAGACTTATGTACATAATACTCTACCATCTCCCAAGATTTAAGTACATAGATTGCCCATCATAGAGTCCATGTGTCTCCCTGAGATAGTGACCATGATGGTGGAAATTCCAGAATAGGTCCAAGATATGAACTTGTACCCCAAAGAGCCTGACTCCTAAAACACAACCCCACTGGAATATCCAGGGAAATGAAGGTGAGATTGAAAGTGAGACTCCTTGGAAAAGAGGGAAGATGAGCCATAGTTTCCTTCAGACAAAAGAAAGTCAAGTGAGATGTACCAAAAGGGCTCAGTGGCCTCTGGAAGGATGGGCAACTATGGGTGGCCTTGAAAATTTAAGCCTTAGAACCAGAGAACTCGAAGTTCAAGTCTTATGTCATTTGTTGTTTGCAAAACTGGCCCGATTGTCTATCCTTTTCTGTGTCTTTGCCTTTTGTGATGTGTTCTTATAGTTCAACCAGGAAAGGTAGCTTATTTTTTACCACCACTTAAGTTTGGAAGGACCATGTTTTCCTTTCATCATACACTGTGGCTGGAGACTGGCCTCAGGCTTGCTGCTCTGGCCTCTGCTCCAGGGAATTTGTTCCTCTGCTCATAGTCTGATGGAGGGTGAGAGTCATATGACTCTTCAAACTCAGTATCTCGGCCCCGTTTCAGCCAAACAACGGACAGAAGTAAGGCCAAGCTAGACCACCTAGATGGAGTGAACCAAGAACCCAATCAGGAGAGAAAACCCAGTCATAAGCAGTAGACTTGTGAGCTGGAATAAGTATTTATCATTCAAAGTTTCTGAATATCAGGCTTATTTGTAGCTCAGCTAACTGGCTCATCTTGTTCCCTTTACTTCCTAGTCTTCTGATTTGAGGAGACCCCTTCACCTCTCCAAACCTTAGTTTCCTAATTTGCAATGCAATGATGAGGATGATGCTAATGATACTACCTCCTCACCAGGGTCTTGGTGAAGATGAAACAGAAGAATACATTCCAGGCCCACAGCACAGCATCTGGCATACAGTGAGCGCTCAATAGATGTTGTTTTCATTCTTTGAGGGAATCATGCTATAAACTTGGCTTACAAAGAGACAAGAGGATGTGTGGTTTGCCCCAAGCAACCATTCGAGAAAGACCTGCAATTAAACTGAGGTTGACTATAAGTCTTAGAACATCAAACCCAAGTCCTTAGGTGCCCCTGGCCTCCTCTTGAACTCCTGGCCTGCAGGCCAGTCTGGGCCGAGGCAGTGCCAGGCTCGATGCAGGCTGAGTTCAGCAGTGCAGTTTGCTCTGCTTGCCAGAGCTTGCATGTTTACATACATCCCATAATTACCATCTGCACAGCCAGCGGCATTTGTTGCAAATGGGCCGTTTCCATCTGTTGAAGCAATTTCCTCAGAGGAATTTGCATTGATCACTTTTTTATGCAAAGCTTTTGTATAGATCATTTTTCCCCCCAATGGTTTTTAATAGGTCTAAATATTTGAGGGGCAGGGAGGGGCCTCAAGAGCAAGGAGACTGGGGGCTGGGGAGCGCTGTGGTTGAAAGTGGAGAGGGGGAAGGCTGTTCTCCACAGAACTCCACCTGCATTTCTCATCAGCGTGACCCAGCTCCACCGCTGTTCAGGACCCAGCCCAGGCAATGCCATTTCAAATATTTATTGTTTGCCTTTATACTTGAGCTGGTAGCTCATGGTTAATGGAGAGGCCCCAGAATGAGGGAAAATGGGGCGTGGTAATTAGCCAAGCAACCTGTGACTCCGGTTCAGAGCTTCATACCTGAGAGGACCAGATGGACGATTTTGCATATTTTTGACAGCTGTAATGAACAGGGCAGCTCCGTATTGATTAAATGTCTGGGAAATTAGTGCAACCCTCTGGAGCTTCATTATTTACTATTTCTGCTCAAATTCACAGCAAAGTTTACACAAGCAGAAGTCTGCAATAAGAGAAGAGAAAAAGGAGAAACAGTTGAATGAGATGATAAATGTTTCATAGGCCCCCGGTCCACAAGATGCAGAACAGAGGGGTGACAGGTTTTGACACTGAGTTCCTGGAGGTAAAGTCTTGGCTTGCTCTTGTCCACATCCCCAGTGTCCTGGAAGTTGACTCCCAGGAAGTCATTGATCCTGAACAGAGCATTTGACCGAAAGTCAAACCTCGTTTCGGAACTCAAGGAAATGTGTGAGCTCCCACAGACAGAAGATGTGTTTTTAAAGTAAACAAACTCATGCCCTTGAAAATATAGCTATAAATGATTAGTAAATAAAAAATTCAAGTGTAAGTAGTGTTGTCCCTGTCACTACCCCAGAGTCATGTGTATTCTCCTCTGAAACTCTGTCACATGCCCCATGGCACTGAGTGACTGAAAGGATGCTGAACACATCGTGCTAAAGTTTGGATGGAGTTTCTTGTTCTATTTGTTTTAATATGAACAACATAATGCCTGCATCCAAATCAGTTGGGGAACTTCATACAAATGCAAATTCTTGGACCCAAGATGTTAAAGATGGTGAAGATTCTTTAAAGATGAGGAAAACATTATTCAAGTGGGTTATTAGGTGGGCATTTTGTAATTGATCCAAAAGATTAGTCTTAACTTTGAAAGCATCTAACAAGGAAAAGTGGGAGTTTATAGCCATAAAGCAATGAAGAAAGGAGGGTCAGTGAATGAAAATCTACTAAGAGGTAGGCTAAGTCTTTGCTGAACTGACCTAACAGAATGCCTAGGGCCAGAACAATGAGATAACAAAGGTAGGGGCTATGGAATTTGATCAGTTATCAAGAGCAATAAGATATCAAAGATGGGAGAGTCTTGCTAACCTGACCCAGAAGGATTCTGGCTAAAACTTTCTAATTGGGTCATGGACAGAGCCCAAGGTCAGGGCCTATGCAGAAAGAGGATTTTTAGGAATTTGACTCAATTTTGGGTCAAAGGAGATCAACTGACTTTGCCACCAATCAGCATTGCCACCAACCAACTAAAGAAGTTTTCAAGATGACTCTGGTGTACTGAAGTTAGAGGGTCATCATAGGCTCTAGAGTCCTGAGTTGAAAACCTGGTCCTTTCTCCTACTAGTCATGTGAACTAGACAACTCAGATTTGTCTAGATGAAAGGATTTGAAGCTATCCCTGGTGATACCCTGGGCTGCAATGCCTCAATCTACTAGTCTGGCTTCCCCATCTGAACTCATGGCTTCTCTTCTTTCAGGAAACCACTGTCTGTTCTTTCCACTGTTACCTAGTCTGCTGAGTAGGATTTCATAGTAGAGAAAGAAAAGTTTTGGAACTCCTATATATGCTCCAGCTCTTCTCTTCAATCATTTTAGAAAATCTCTTCTACTTCTGATTCTACCAGACTGACATCTTTCACCAAAGCTATAGGTTTTTGTCTTTGGTAGATGCACTCAGTGTAATATAATCTCAACACCATCATCAAGGTAAAAGAGAAAAACCTAGAAGGCTAGACATCAGGTAGATATGCAGATTGGGGTACATGATTTCTTTGACTACTACATGTTTTCAAAAGATGAATCCTGGACTGAGAATAGCATAGTAAACTTTCAATAAATGTCAGAGGGGAATGGTGGGAAAGCTGAAAGATTTAAAAAATGATAGACATTATGACGATAGCAATGACTATGGTAATGACGAAGGAAGACAATGATGGAGCAAGTGATGGTGATGACTTTATTTTTCCAGGGTCCCATAAATTATATCACTGTTTCCTGAAGGTATTTGTATTTGAGGTCCTGGTTTATTCGGTGGGTGAAGAAATGGATGGATGGAAGAATGGATGGATGGATGGATGGATGGATGGATGGATGGATGGATGGATGGATGGATGGATGGATGGATAAATAAAAAGAACAAATTGAAAATGGAAGAAGAAATGAAAGAAATCAGTTGTAAATGGAAAGAAAAGGCAGAGAATGAGGATTAGAGAAAGAAAGAAAGTTGGGAAGAGGAGAGAGACCACAAAATATATTGTGCTGTAAACACTCATCATGCAAGACTAAGAGAAAATGAAGTAAATTTGTCCAGTGCATCATAGAATATTACTGTACTTCATTTACTTTCTCTCCAATTAGGTAAAAGTCTATTCTATTAACAGCTACCCTTGCAGATCCAGACAAAATTAACTCCTGGTGCCTCATCCTGGCAACAGGGCAATTGATTCTTCCCCCTAATCCATTTATTTCATTAGCAATACATTTATTTGGTACACACATTTTGCCACGCTGCAGCAATGAAATGGCCCTGCAAGGTGTGGGGCATGGGGGAGGGCTTGGAATATTAACCAAATCGCTATTACTGCCATGGCAATGCTTAAAGATCATATGTAAATCAAATGTCAGGGGAGAAAATTGTAGCGAGGGCTGTCAGGAAACAATTTAGCAGTGGTTAAAGGCACAGCTCATGGCTGTGTGAATTGTGAACTCTGCAAATGGTAAACCAAGCCAGCTTCCACTGTGGGAGCTGATGAGACTCAGAGGAAAAAGTGGAAAGGCTGAGAAAAGGTTGGAGATCTGTACTCCCACAAAAATGAAAACAAGCAAACAAAAATCTTATTTGCTTTTAAATATTCACAGCCAGCTGCTAGGGTGAGTTCCCATTGAAAGTGAATTTGGTCTGGTAGAAAATGCTGCCACCATCCCTACCCTTTTCATCTAGAAGATAGTTTTAAATCTAGGGAAAAAGCAATGGTCTAATAAAATGTAGTGTAGGTTCTTTATTTCAAGCTTTCTAGGAATTGGTTCCTATATTGCAAAACAGATCATTATTATTGCTATTATTATTATTTTAGTATCATATGCCCCATTAATAAAATATGTGACCGATAGTTCTTTCCTTGGATATTTATACTTGTGAGATTGTGTGTTTATGTGTACATGCAATGATTGTTAATAGAGTATTTTGTAAAGTTTTAGCCACTGTTCAAGGTATTTCAAGCAGGAAGGGATTGAATACAGGGACTTAAATGGTTCTTTAACTTCCAACTTTCTGTTGGAAGGACAAAAAGAGTAAAGACTAGGAAACTTTCCAGAAATTAAATCCTTAATAGAATTCCAGTGAGTATCTGCAAAAATGTTGATTGCATGTACCTTGGAAGCAGATAATTCCCAAAATTAATGCAGAAACCACCCACAAAACCATGTCTTCCCTTTCTCAACACTTTGCCTCTGTCTGCAGTTCCGACTGGTGTATTAATGACGACTGTCCTTTTCCACTCTCAGATCACATGCAAGCACTCCTCCTCCTTCCAGATGACTGCTTCTTCATAGATTGCATTTCATGGAATGAAGATTGCTTTGGAACTGAACCCCCAACTCCAAAATTGAGAGTTCAGGCAAGTTGATTCACCTCTCTGAGACTCAGCATTCTCAGTTCTGAAATGGACTCAAAATCAGGAGGTATGGAAGGGACGAATCTACAATGTCTAGGTATTTGGCACATAGTAGGTGCCCAGTCAATGTAAGTTGCTCCCCCCCCCTTTTTTTTTTACCCTGTGTGTCTCCCTAGGAGGTACATCTGAAGTCAATTTCCTCCCTAGAGATAATGTCGGGGCACACAGAGCAAGGGTTCCGGGTTCCCCTG
The DNA here is from genome assembly GCA_004024945.1 of Uropsilus gracilis. NCBI lineage: Eukaryota > Metazoa > Chordata > Mammalia > Eulipotyphla > Talpidae > Uropsilus > Uropsilus gracilis. The sequence continues at coordinate 116,637 of PVHY01000951.1, forward strand.
GGAAAAGTCCTCCCTTAAAGAAAGCCATTAAGGATTTAATTTCTTATCATCTTCCATTCCAACTAGCCCGAGTGTTATGAATAATATCCTATTAGCTGGAGACATTCAAACAATCACCCGTTAACATGTTCTTACGGCGAAATGATGAAGCGTCCTCTGAAATCACAGCGCTTATCTGCCGCCCACGCAGCGGGCACTCCATCACGCCCACCACCGACACTTCTTGCATCGCGGTCCTGAAGTCTAACTAATCACACGGAGTGGCTGACAGCAGGCTGGTGGGAGAGCTGGGAGCTTCCTTGGCTGCAGGCTCCTGGGGCAGGAAAGGTTTCCTGTCCACCTGTCTTGTGGTCACCAGGGAAGTGTCTGCCTCCAGGAGATCCCAGCAGCTTTTGAGCAAGAACTGTTTAACAGATCATGAGCAGGCAGTGATTTTGGAATAGGGAAACCAAGTCAGGATGCCACAATTCATCAAGCCAAGAACAGATGAGAAGAGAAGTGAGTTACATGGAGGAGTTCTTTAAAGGGAAAAAAATCCAGAAAAACAGCTAAAATAGAGAGATCAGTGTTTCAGTTACAAGCAGCCCTAGAAATTGGCTATTGCAGTTTTTATCCCCTTTCCCACTGACCAGCCTCCTTCCCAAATGTGCCCCCTCATAGAGGCTGAGACCAGCAAAGCCCTCTCAGGCCTTGTCAGCTGAGTATTTTGTTGCTCCTGGGGATCCCAAACCACCCTCCAGAGTAGAAACACTGGATATGTCATGGCTTACCACATCTGTTACCCCAGCGCCCCCCATTTTGTCCTGCAGCTGCAAACCTTCCCCTTGGGAGTATGGAGCCGGCAACAAGAAAAGTAACAAGGGTTTTCTTGGTTTTATAGTCTCTTTGGAAGAGACTGATTTCTTTTCCTGTTTTTAGCCTGGTCTAAGAGCAAAAGGAAATGGGATGCATATTTTACACGATGGTTCTATTGAACCATGTTGGATAGCAATGATGAATCCGCTGAGTTCTGATACAAGGAAAGACTGCAGGTGATCAACAGGTACTGTGTCCTCATGCTGAAACGGTACCATTTCAGAACCATTATCTCTTATACCTGCATCATGATCCCATGATGTATGTCTCATTGTATACCCCTCAGATGAGTAAACTGAGACCCAGTGACTCATGAAAGCCTGATCTCCCTGAACCAGTAGCAACTCAGGTCCAAATTCTGAGTCCTGGGCTGAGGCACGTTGACTGTGACACATCAATGCTGATCACTGCTTAGGGACCTCCTTTAAGGACACGATGCATCTGGGTATTCAATTGCAGAGGATACATGGACCCACAAAGATCCATGACTGAGGCCACCAATCATTCAGTTGCGTGACACTGGGCAGAAAATTCCATGCAGATGCAAGCAAGTGAAGAAGGGATCTACCTGTCTCTGCTAGCACCTGCCCACGCTATATACAGACAAAATCATAGGACAGATGAACTCCACCCCCCCAATCTTCCTTCCATCAGCATCCACAGCTCAAAATGCTTCATCGTGATCCACACAATCAACCTGTAAGTCCTTACTGCTTCAGCTTTCATGCCCATTTGACAGACAAGCAAATTGAGACTTTTGAGAGATTATTTAACTTGCCTAGAAGTGAAGATATTTACAGTTTAAGAAAGAAAAAAAATGGGGAGAAAGAAGAACTTTTTGGTGTTTTCTGCATGACCATCTAGACTGAAGTTCCTTATTTAGCTACCACAGGAATGACAGGTACCCAGCACCGGGCCCCTGCTTTACAGGTGATCATGCTTAGGTCAGAGGCTTTCAGTGAGTTCCCCCAGGCAGCAGCTGCACAAGATCTGAACCTGCTCCTGTTCCCAGCCCAAGTCTGTCCTCCCCCCTCACTTCTACTCTCACCTCTGTAAGGAATTTGGGTGGCTGCTCTGTTCTCAGGGTGGTGGACACAGGGGCGGCTAACCAGGTGCTTGGCAGATGGAGGCAAGGGACATCTCGAAGGATGCTCCTGTTTAGAGGAACTTCCATGCTTAAGTGCTTCCCTTCTCTTCTCTCTGACCTTGGGTGACTGCCGTCCCTTAAATGCACAGTAATACACTCTCAGTCACTGTTCAGTACCCAGGGGAATGGCTGAAGGCCCTCCACTGGAGTGAATATTTTTATGCAGGCTATAATTTCTTTTAAGACCTTCACAACGCTCCTGCAGCCTCCACTGTGCCCTCTCCTCCAGAGAGTGTGGCAGGAAGAAAAGCCTATTCCTAAAGAGGGGAGCAGCTGGTTTCAGGCAGAGGAGCCCAGGCCTGCCACCTCAGGCTGAGGACAGGGCCTACATGCTCATGTTCTTCTATTTTGCTCCCTAAGATCCATCCTCAGACCAAAGTTTGGAGAGACCCCAATGGATTGTGGTAGAAAGTTACCCAATTTTGGGGGTAGGCATGGTGTGCTAACATGTATAGAGGTGTGAACCTGTACCCCTCGCATACATACAATACCCCAATAAAACAAATACCACAATAAAATAAATGATTCAATAATAAAAGAAATAAAAGAAAATTAATCTTCAGTCTAATAATCATGATGAGCAACATTTCTGTGTACCATGGGCCAGGCCCATTCTAGAAACCAACACACATCAATTCATCCAAGTTTAGCATTTCAGAGAAACCGAGGTACTTGCTGTCTCACTTGCCCAAGGTCATGAAGGGGAGAAGTCAGATTAGCCCCAAGTTCTGTATATAATCCCAAACCGCTTTCCATCTGGCAACAGTTTCCCCAAAGAACAAACATGGTCAAGTCCCTCCCCAGCTCCAAACCCGCTGATGATTCCCTCTTGCTTTTGGCTGGACAGGAAATCCTTCCCCAGCGTGTTCCCAGGTCCTGCTTCTTCCACATCCTCATTTTGTCTACACTCTCCCTGTTCGCAGCACACCAACTGCACTGACCTCTTTCAGGATCCTGGAACCTTCCAAGCTCTTGCTACATGATCTTGGCACCTGTTGTTTCCTTTGCATGGAACACTTTTAGCCCCCACCTGATTACCTCCATACACTCCAAACACCAACCACCTCCTCCAGAAAGGTCTCCTAGATTGAAGCTGTTGGTCAACACCCCTGTTCTTTCTCTTTTGCTGCCTCGGCCACATTTCTACTCTTACATTTGTATGTGTGACTTATAACCGTCCCCTCACCTAGACTGTGTGTGCCATGAAGGCAAGGAACACAATTGTTTGAGTCATTATAACTTTTGTTTATCATGGACATTCCAAACTAGCTGTTGAATGTCTGGATGACCAAATGAACAAGTGACTGAGTGGGGGTACAACATCCAGGTTGACTGAGCAAGTCATGTGGGGCCGGGACTAGAGTGAAAGAAGGAAGCCCTTACCTCCTGCTCAGAACCCCTGGAGAACTAAAGCACAGTAATCGAAAGAAATATTTTACTACAGTACTTTAAAAATTCAAAATTAATGCAAAAAGAAACATGCTAAAATCTGAAAAATTTAAGTAAATGTCATGCAGAATCATTTCGCAGGATTAGGTAAAAGGGAAAATCAGTAATATTAGTCCTCTCTTCATTTAAAATTTTGGATGAAGAAGCTGTGGTATATATATTGGAATGGAATATTACTCACCAATTAAAAATGACAAATTTGATGAATTTATGATAACATAGGTGTACCTAGAAGAAATTATGTTAGCAGAAACAAGCCAGAAAGAAAAAGACAGAAACCAAATGGTTTCACTAACATATGGGTAACAGGAAAAACAAAAAAAGGCCAGGAGGAAAAGTCTAAATAAGCTAACAACCAAACTAAAGAACACAACTGGAGGGGGGGGAATGGAAGGGAGTGGAGAGGGAGGGAAGGTGGTGGGTGCTCCCCGGGGAATACAAAGATGTGAAAGATATATATAAACAAATATATCTAAATGAATTAAATATTGATATATTGATCATCAAAGATTTGCTGGCATTAACTTTCATATAAAAAATTTCACTGAAGTGCTTTTCATCTGGACTATGAGTTGGGTTTTTTTTTTTTTTTTGCCTTTTTTTTTACACTCTCTTAAATTTTGTACCCCACACTAGCCTCTCATGAGTCCTTGTTCTGCTCCTTATTTAGTGTCAGATAACCCTGCAAACTCAAGCACCCTGACCACTCAGGTTCTCTTGTTTTTCATCAGTAAAGATAGTGATCAAGTGGAGACAACAACTTTAAGGCAGTCTGTGACTTTGTCTCTGAGATGGGGTCATCAGAATCAATCCAGGTACCACAGGATCTTTGCACTTGCAGTTTCTTAGGCTGGAGGATGCCTGGAATTCATCAATGGCCACATATGTAGTGTCATGAGTGAGGAAAGTGAGGATTGAGGGTACGAAGTGAGTTGGTCCAAGTTGCAAATTTTGTAAAGCACAGAGTTGGATTTTGAATCCTAAATCTTTTGATCTCTGCTCTCTAGGTCCAGCTCTCCAAGAAGCAGAGTAGGGAAGAATAGACCACAAGGGAGAGACAGAGAGAAGACTGGGACCCAGGTTTCCTGCTCCCCATCTCAGACACTGGCGTCAAACTCCTTGTGCATTTAGGCCTCACCAAGGCTTTTGGAGGCTATTTGCAGTGGCAGACTCAGAGACTGGGCACCTAGCCAGCTCAGCAATGGGGTCACTGTTGGCACTGCCTAGTGGCAGACCCCTCTAGCTCTGAGCTCTCTCTTCTCTGACCTGGTGGAGCTACTCAAGCCCTTCTAGAAGCCAGGAATGATGAAAAGGGACCACATGGAGGGAGATATGCTCAGAAGCTTTCAAAACTCTTTCAAAACAACTTCTCCCCAACTCTGTGATTTACTCCTACCAGCTGCACAGAGATGGCCTGAATCCAGATGCTTGACCCTTGATGGCCCACACCTCCATGCCAAACCATTTGCTTATCCAAAGTGGGTAAGGCATGTTGTGAGTGACTGAAGGTCAGACATTTCTTTACCCACCTGCATGTTTCCTTTATCATATAACATGATCCCATTCTATACACTCTTCTGCAAAAATATATTTCTGTCACTTACTTTTTCTTGGGTATCTTGCCAGGAGACATGAGATTTCAGCCTTTGGAGACAGATGTTCTGGTTTTGCATCTTAGATCTGGAACATGTTGGCTGAACAGTGCCCCAATGCCCTATGCTTTCTTCAGTGTTCACATCTGTAAAATGGGAACATGTTTGATATAGCAGGAAAGTGTGAAAGATGGGCTCCAGGGATAATGTCTGACCCCTGAAAATGGCTCTGTAAATGTCAGTCAACTGTATCCTAAAAATCGTATCAGGTTCTTATCAGCTATTACACAGTGTTCTAAAATGTCATTAACTGCTATCATGATTATGCCATCTAAGCTATTTTCTATGTCTGCTGCAGCTCTGGGGAATGCAGATTCCACTTCCTATTGTTTGCAACCATGAGAAATTTAGTAATGAGGCAGGAAATATAAAGGGGAAGGTTCATGTTTTACCAAGAGAAAGTAAGCTCATGGAAAGCTCATGAGAGAGGAAAGGGAAGAAGAGAAAGAGAAATAACAAAGAAGAAATGAAAAGAAAAAGAGTTCAATAAATGAGGTATAAATTATCAGGTATACAAGCTGGAGGATCCTTGAATCCCACAAATGGTAATTACTTACATTGTCATTTCCACCATCATCATTCCAATGTTATTTTGCACTAACCAATCAGATGGTGAATACCTCCTTCAGATTCCTTTTCTGTGCATTCCTGTGTCCAGGCATATATTTGTGCATGTGTGTACGTCTTGTATGTGTGCCTGCCTGCACATGCCTGTGTATTTGTGTATGTGTGTATTACTGCATGTATTCACTTATGCTTCATATATGTATTCTGTGTGTGGTATGTGTGTGCATGCATGTGTGTCCATGTGTATGCATACATTTACATGTATGTCTGCATAAGCATGTGTCTCCTTTTTGGTAGATAAGAAGCCCAATACGTGGAGTGATGGATGATACAAGTGAAACCATTTTTGAAACTGCAGATCCCTGCACACACATAGCCAGGGAGTGTTAGCATTCATGTCCCAGAAGAAAAGCCATCTTGATTGATCTCCCACCTTCCTTTTCCTCTGCTTCCCTTAAATTTTCAAGTTGTTAACTCTGTCCACATAAAGAGCAGTGGATCCCAATAACATATAACCTTCTCTGACCAAGTCCTCTGAGAAGGCCAAGCTTTCTGCTTGATGGAAGATCACATCTCTTTGATTAACATTTTAAAAATTACATCATGTTGGATGGAAATCTCTGTAAAATGCACTCAGCTCATTGATAGTTGGAATAGGAGCCCTTGTACTAATCTCAGATCTCTCATTTTGGGTATTACTCAATTTCCAGTGGAAGGAAAAGTGTGGAGGCATTTACCCCTTCACAAACTGACTCCAGGCTGTTCAGTTTTGGATGTTAGTGAAATTATTTCCAAAAAGTCCATCCTCTTCCCCTAGCATCAATAGCCCCTTATCTGCTTTTTTTTTTTTTTTTTTTTTTTTTTTTTTTTTTTTTTTTTTTTTTTTTTTTTTTTTTTTTTTTTTTTTTTTTTTTTTTTTTTTTTTTTTTTTTTTGAGACTAGGTCTCACTAATTTTGCCCATGGAACCACAGGATCTCACTGCCCGGGGTACCACAGACTCAAGCAATCCTCAGTCTCAGCTTCCCAGGTAGCTGGGATTACAGGTGTGCGCCTCCATGCCCAGCTATTTTTCTGGAACTAGATCCACGCTACAGGCCTAGGAGGGGCTCAAACCACGATCCCTAGCCCCGGCCACTTCATAGGCTGAAGCTTACAGGCATGAGCCACCATGCCTGGCCCCCTTATCCGCTTTTACAACCTTGCCTCCTTCCCCCTTTTTTAGTGATTGCCTCTTGTCTTTAGATCATTCCAGCTGACAATCATGGTCAGTACTGAGCCCATCATCAGGGTAACGAGGTTCTGATGAGAAGTGTTGCTGGTTAGATGAAGAATTTAGCGACTTTAGATTCTTGCTTCTATTGGCCGCTGGGTGGGAAGAGAGTGTCCCAGCCCAGCAAAGTATAACAAGCTGTACCAGGCTGAGCAAAGTCTACATGTTTCATTCATTCACTCATCATATGTTTGTCCAATTCGTCAGCTAAGACCAGGTGCTGTTCTCAGCAAGGGGCTCAAAGTTCCCAGAGGACTCTTCAGCTCCCAGAAGGGTGAGCTGTGAATAGCTGAAGTGTTTCTGAATAAACATAAGACCTGCCTTCAATATTATGTCTATATGAGAGGCCAGGGAATTTATGCCCACTAGCTAGACCCACGAGGATAGATTCCAGCACTCAGAGGCACATGCATGCACACACGTATGTACTTACAAACACACACACTCCCCACTCAGGCAGTATGTCCAAGGGCTGATTGTGGATGGCGGTGGCTGAGCATTTGGGGTGTCCAATGGACTGGAGCAGAGGAGCCCCTCCCTCCCTTTTCATTGTCTTCTCTAGCTCAGGTGAGCCTCTTATAGCAAAGGATCAGGGAGAACACCAGGAGACCTAGAATCCTGCTTTTTCGCCCCAGTGATTTTGTCATTGTGAATCTCTGGTTTTCCTGTTTTAATTGAGCTGAATTGCATATGCTATTGTATTCATTTCAGGCATGCAACATAATGACTTGCTACAGGTCTGCACTGCTTAATGACGGGGAGGTTGTGCTTTTTACTTCTTCACCCATTTCCCCAAACCACCCCCTGCCTCTGGCCATCGTAAGTCTGCTCTCACTATCTTGAGTTTATGCATTTTTTGTTTTGTTCTTTAGATTACACAGAAAACACACAGCTATGTCTTTCTTATTTTCCTTAGCATAACACCTTCAAGATCCATCCACGTTGTTAAAAATGGCATAATTTCTTTCTCATAAGTGAATAATATTCCACTATATATATATATATACATGTATATTATTCTATACAGTACAGTATGTTATGGACTATATCATATATAATTTGTCCCTTCCTCCTTGAAAGACACTTAGGTAGTTCCTATGTCTTGGCTATCATAAATAATTCTGGAATGAACATGGAGAGGTAGATATCTTTCAACATCATGATTGTGTTTTCTTTCATGTGTGTTTACTGTGACTATGATTATATATATGTATATATATATATAAAACATCATTGTCTACCCCGAGATTCTCCCATCACCTTATCACCCATGAACCATCTTTATCTCTTGTGCCCCCCCCATTTTACCCTCCTCCCCCTCTCTTGCTCTGTTTCAGTTCTGTTAGCAGTTAAAAATTTTTCTTGTTCATTTGTTTGTCTGTTTTCCCTATACCCCTCATATAATTGAGACCATCCCGTATTTCTTTTTTTCTTTCTGGCTTATTTCCGCTAACATGATTCCTTCTACCTGCATCCATGTTGCTGCAAATGACATGTTTGTCTTCTTTGATTGATGAGTAATATTCCACTGTGTACATATACCACATCTTTTTCAGTCATTCATCAGTTTTGGGGTGTTTAGGTTGTTTCCATGTCTTGGCAGTTGTAAATAGTGCTGCTATAAACATGTGAGTACACGTGTCCTTGTGAATGAATGTTCTTGTATCCTTTGGGTAGAGTCCCAGTAGTGGGATTGCTGTGTCGAATGGTAGTTCCACTTTCAGTTGTTTGAGGGTTCCTCATACAGGCTTCCATAGTGGCTGAACCAGTTGCACTCCCACCAGCAGTGTATGAATGTTCCTTTTTCTCCACATCCGCACCAACTCTTGTTGTTGCCCATTTTTTTCATATGGGCCATTCTTACCAGTGTAAGATGGTATCTCAGTGTGGTTCTGATTTGCATTTCCCTGATTATTAATTTTTCTTTAAATAAGCAGGAGTGGGATTGCTGCTGATAGATAATGCTATCCTTAATTTTTGGAGAAATTTCACACTATTTCTCAAAGTCAGCACCAATTTCCAGCCCCACCCACAGTGCACTGGAGTTCCTGTCTCCATGTCCAGCAAACAGTCACTCCTTGTCTCGACAATCACCATTCTTGCAGGGGTAACTTGATGGCTTGCTCTGTTTGATTTCCCTCTCCCTGATGACCACGACATCATTGAACACCTTTCCAATGACTAATTAATTGACCAATGTCCATATCCTTTTGGAGAAACAGTGTATAAATCCTGGCCACCCATTTTAATCCAATTACTTCATGATCTTGAAGAACATGCTTCCCCAGTCTGGGTCTTGCTTCTACAACTTATCTAAGACCAAATTGGACCACACAGTATCAGGTCTTCTGATGAGACTCTCACCTTCTGATTTGAATAATGTAATTGATACCAATTGTCACCTAGTATGGCATGTTTACCACATGCTAAGGCTCAAAGGTACATCACAGTTACCCCTCATTCGAACCCAAAGAAACAGAGCTACTTCCCCTTTGGATAGAGGAGAAAACTGAAGCTCTCCCCAATGAAGTGGCATGTGCAGACGTAGATGCAGACCCAGGCAGTCTGCACTCAGAGTCCATGCTTTTAACCTCTGATGTGCTGCTTTTCAGACCACTGTGATTTTATGATTCTCGAGTCCTGCATCCCTAAACTGCTCATACCGCATCCAGGCTTCCCCCATCCTCCATATAGGGCTTTTGTTAGTCACATTCAGACTTCACAGGAGAGGGAGAAGAGAGCCAGGACCCCTGTTGCCCAAGAACTCCAGGCTGATACCCCAAGATCCCCAAACCCAGTTCCCCTGCATGCTCCTCTGGCACCGGCTGGCAGATGGGTACGCTGGCCAGTCCTAGCCTGCCAGCTGGCCCAGAGCGCCCAGTGGCTGGCACCTAAGTCACTTGGATGGGCTACCCACCCGCCTCCCACAGGCATGCAGCTGGCAGTAAGAAGCAGATGGGCCAGCCGGCCGGGCCATTGGCTCTCCGTTAAGCTGCCAGCTGGCTTTGCTGCGCCTGGTGCCTTGGCACCTCTGGGCTCGCACCAGTGGGCAGGAGGGCTGACAGGTTGGCTTCCTATGGATGGGCAGCTGGCACAGGCAGCAGAGAAGATGCTTCCTCGGCCTCCTCCTGGCTTCCCCTTCAAATGTCCAGGGGGCTTCACCAATGAGTGCCGAGGACAGAACCCTGCTGCCATCACCTTCAGTGGGCATGATCTTCCTTTCCCTGTGCTCTACCATCTGCGTTGATTTTCACAGGCTCTGGCCTCCCTGGGGAAGGTTCCATCCCTGCCCTCTGACTCCCAGTTTTCTAGCCTCCTTCATCTAGTAGGAAAGGGGTATCCCCAGGCAGGTACCCTCTGGCCCTGCTGGGACCTTTGCACCTCCCTCAAAGTCTAGTCACCATACTTTCCCAGCCGGGCTGCGTCAGAAGCTCAGCTTCTGCAGCTGCCAGTCCTGGAGCTGCTCTGCAGAAACCCAGGGGACTCATCTCTAGCCCTGTGCCCCAGTATGCTGCGAGAAGGACACTTGCCTTTCCCTCTCTGAGCCTTTCACTTTCCATCTCTCTCTAAAGCAGAGACATCAAACTCAAAAAGAATCTCACCTTGGCATCCCTAATAAAACTTAACGGGTTCATGACCCTGACATTCTATACCCAAACTCATGTATCTGGGTGAGATTACGGGTTGAATTGTGTTCCCCAAAAGATATTGAAGTTCTAACCCCTGAGAGCTGTGGACCTGGCCTTATTTGGAAACAGAATCTTTGCAGACGATTGAGCAACAATCAGGGTGGGCTCCAATCTAATGGGGTCACGTTCTTAGAGTGAGGAAGTGTGGACAGAGGCAGACAGGCCCAGGGGGATGACAATGTGGGGGCACAGGGAGCTGGCTTCTCCAAGCCCAGGAGCACCCCAGCCAAGGGGCCAGTCCTCTTGGCAGGGCGCTCACATGGTACCTGCCTGGCTGAGCTGCAATGTCACACTCCTCATGGCCCCAACATTGTGAGACTGCACATCTCTGCTGTCAAGTGTCCCGCTGGTGGCACTTTGCTGCTATGACCCCAGTGAGTTGACACAGGTAGGTATGACATTTTCTAAAAGATGATCCCCGTGTTTTATCGGGTTATCAACAGGGCTCTTGCTCCACTCCAGACCATTTCAGACCATTAAAGTCCTTCCCAATGCTGATGTTCTAGAATTCTACCTACTGGACAGCAGAACACAGGAAAAGTATAGCGGCAAGCTTCCACCATTCGGGCAGGCTGAACTTATTCCTCAGGGTTCCAAAGAACTTAATCAAGAGTCAAAGATCCCTTTTCATAGCTAACTTTGGATGTGCTAGCAGGAGGCCTCGGATCAAACCTCTGGCCCCTATTTTCCAACTGAGAGTCTGATTAAGCCCGCAGAGCCAACCCACTGTAGGTAAGGGTAGATCTGAATCAAGCAGCCTTAAAAATTAATACAATTTCATCCTGTAATTCCACTTCTGGGAATTATGTGTCAATTCCTCTTCTGATACATATGCATTAAATTAAGGAAAATTTTTATTTTAGAAGATGTTTATTTAAGTGGAGGGATATATTTTTTAAAAATAAGAGGAAATAACTGCCCCTGAATAGGGCTTGATAGCCTAGGATACACTCAGTTACCCTTTACATACACCTGACTTGGGTTCCTGAAAGGCTCAGACTATGCGTTTCCTCCCATTCCGGGAAGCCCAAGGGTGAGAGCACTGATGAGTGTCCCAGGGTCTGGAGCAGCTCCTCTGTGTTCTTCCCTGCACATTGGCTTCATCCAGGGGCTGACTCTCCTCATGGACACCAACTAGCTACAGAGGCCCCAGCATCACACTCACATCCAGTCACCTTCAGAGAAACCAAAAGGGCATTGCCTCATGAATGCCTCTTTGTACAAGAGAAGAAGCCTCACCCAGAGGCCCCTAGCAAATGTTCCTGCAGATCTCATGGCCTGTGATTGTCTGTGCACCCAGTTCTTAAACAGCCCCAAAAGGAGAAATAGCACGACCGATTGGCCTGATTAGTCAAAGTCCATTTCTTAAAGTTAGCGGCAGGGCTGACCATCACTGGTTGATAGATCAGCAGCAATTAGAAAGTTAGAATTATGCTAAAATTAAAAGACCAAATAATAAATAGGTGTAACACCTGACAGGTTGATAATATCCATGGTGAATGCTTTCCAGCAAATTAGAAAGGCCAACATTCCAATATGATCAGCAAACATCAATATGCAAAGGGAGTATAACTTATACACTACTCTAACCCCCCCCCAAAGTAAAAGTGACATCACTGATAATCGACACACCTTGCCTGTACACCTGACAAGGTTTATGGGAAATGACCAAGGCTGCTGAATTTTTGAAGAAATAGTCACTCAAATGCATAGTTGGCAGAGACATAAATTGGAACAGTAAGTTGGTCTTGAAATTGTGCCTGCTGTGTTTTTTAATGAGGCGAAATTAACAATCTAAAATTAAGCATGTTGAAGTGGACAATTTAGTGGCATTTAGTACATTCATCATGTTATGCAGCAAACCTTTTCATTGCCCCAAAAGAACACCCAGAACCCAGGCTTCCAGCACCAGCTCCCAACAACCACGAATCTAATTTCTGTCTCTATGAACTTCCCTATTCTGGATCTTCATGTCAACAGAAACTTGGGCTAGGTGACCTTAGCAAAGTGTTCTCCAGGCTCTTCCATGTTATACAGCATGTGTCTTGCCTGTTCTTTTTTTATTTTTTTTAATTTATTTATTTTTATTCTTTAAATCACAACCTTGGTAAATGGTTTCAGGGATACCGTCCCCCTCCCCTCCTCTGGCACCCCCTCCATTCACTCAAACCCCTCTCTTTGTTGTTTGCTAGTCTGTTAAGTCCATTAGTCTTTTCTGTGGCAGTGTCCTTTCATTGGGTGAGGGACTGTGTTTTTGGGACCAGGCAAACCATGCTGGTAGGTTTTCAGTATTAACCTTGTGCTGGGCAGCCAGTCTATATTTATTTGTGGTCTGTCCATGTTTTCTTGTTGCAGGCCACCTTCTCCAATCCCTTCTCTGTGTTGTTTTGCTGCTTTGCCTTATGGTTCTGGTGTCTGGTTTAGGGGGCCTCACCCCCAGCCAGTATCGGTGAAAAAGTTTCTCTGTGGGCACAGGTATCTGTGAATAGCCTTTGTAGATCATCTCCTCTGCCTCAGTTTGCAGCTTTGCTGTGGGGTCAATGCCCTACTTTTCGGCCTTCCTCTCCCATGGTGTGAGGAGGGGCACCTTGTTCTCATAGATGGCACCTCAGAAAAGAAATATTGGCTCTTCCAGACCCAGTGAGTGCATAGGAATGGATTTGTGAAATGATGTTTCCATAGTTGTTTCTCCAGTCTCGCATGCACTGGTTCTCTTGATATTCCATCTCCTGTGTCCAGCTTCAGACGTGTGCACTGGATTTTTACCTGGTACCTCACCTATTCTACAAGGTGTTTGTATTATTTATGTTCTTCCTCCTCCTGAACACTAGCTGAAGTAAGAGTGAAATGGAAGGGGTATTTCTCACCTCTCCCCCCACCCATGCGCAGGTACCTCCCTGTGTTGGGGTGGGGCCCGGATGGCCAGGTAGGAGCAAGCTCAAGCCCCCTTGGGGTAGCGGCTTGGCAGAACCCTGCCTCGGCCCATTCTGGTTGCAGGTGGCTGCCCTCTGTAACCATCCACTGGTGGATGGGGCTAAAACCCCACCCAGGGCCCCCTCCTAGGCTCTCCAGCACAGGGAGCCTACCCAGAGTTCCTTACCCCCTTAGCTCCCCACTGGCAAAGTGTTGTTCTTTTTTTAATGTGGTAAATAGACATGCATAAAATTTAGCAAGTTTCCAGTATACAACTGAGTGCATCGTTGTGCAGTCCTCACCATTATCCTTTGGTTAAAAAGTTAGACCCTACTAAATATGACCTGACTCTTCCTGTGGGCTCATGGCCATTATGATACCAGATGGAAAAGGTTACAACTTACTTTCACCTAGAAGTCCTTCCTTCTGTGTCTTGATAACCCAAACAATAGGCAGCAGATCCACATTCATCCCCAACACCCTGTGATCCACTAAACCAACTTGAAGGTCTATGTGGCTGTTTTTGATCCATCAATTTTACTTCTGGGAATTTATCCCCCAAATTATCATGAGGCTGTCAAAGAACAGCTCCCAGGACCCTTCCTGGAGATGTTATCTAGATGCCCAGAGATGAGACTGGAGCTATGATTTAGTATCAAGATCAATACTAAATATGATGGGACACTGAGCACATCATCCATTATATTACAGTAGCATATTTCATGACACTAGAAAAGCACTGAGGACATATTGATAATTGCCTGTAAAGCAGATCATACAACTGCAAGCTCTGTATGGTCCCATCTCCATCCATTCTTTACATTAGATGTAACATTTGCTGCATAAGGAACTTCTGCTCTGTGTCAGGCACTGTCCTAGGCACTAGATGTAAGGCAGTGATTTGAACAGACTAAAACTCTGACCTCAGGTAATTTTCTGTGTACTAGTGTTCATAAGCTTGTTGTAGGGGATAAAGAGGTGGCAGGGGTCCCACAAGAGAAAGGTTGGACTCAGTTAACACTGGTACATGTAAAATCCAGATGCATAAAATAGAAAAGAAGTCTGGATGGTGGGTTACAGGTAAATTCTTTCTTCTTCTTTTCTTCTTAATGTCCACCATTTCTTCAATAAACATGTGTTTACTTTCATAATCAGAGAAAAGAAAAGTGACCTGAGAGTGATGAGCTTATTAAGAACTAGCTATATAACAATATCAAATGAATATAATAGAAATTTAAACAAAAGTGCAGAGTCCATAAATGTTATAGACTCTCTGCTTGCATACATATATATATTTCAAAACTGAAATGTAGTTTCTTTGTATAGTGATTGGCACATAGTGGGTGTTCAATAAATACCTGGAGGATGAAAGGCTTATTTTCCCTTTTATTTATTTTTTTGTATTTTCCACATTTTCCTCCAGAGCATGCCATTCTTTTCTTTGTGAAACAAAATATCACATTTTTTTAAAAAAAATTTAGGTTTATAATACATTTGTAGGTAAATAAACTTTAGAGTAAGGAGCTAAATGAGACCAGGTTTCCACAGACTGTTTTCTGCTTCATAGTAGGCCTCCTAGAAATGTTTGTTGCTTCCTTTCTCCCTGGAGTGCTTTTAAAAGGATCCTATTTACAAGAGAAAATTGATTCCCACACAACTGTTTTTCTCCTGCACATCTGTGATATAAATCATAGCCTTCCTGAAGAGCAGCTTTAGAACTTGAAGATTCTGAATTAGAAGGGTCTTGAAGAATCTCCCATCCTACCCTTCACCACCCCAACCCCAACCTACAGATGAGGAAACTGAGGCCCAGAGAGGGATGGAAACCTATCCAGCATCACACAGGAGGCTGCCTCATAGCAGAAAGGGAAACCATCCTAGTAATTTCTATTACCACAATGGAACACCACAGGCTAGGAGATATAAACAAGAGAAATTTATAGTTTCACAGTTCTCCAAGTCAGACATGTGAGGGCAAGACAGGGTTCACCTTGGCAAGGAGTAGGAAATGGGCTCTCTTCTTGGCTTGCACATGCTGCCTTCTTGCTCTATGTTCCCTTGGTCTGCCCTCTGCACATGTAGGGAGAGCCACCTCTCCAGTGCATCGTCTCATAAGGACATCAGTCCTATGGGGCCAGACTGCTCCATGATCCCACTCAGCCATGATTAGGCCCCATCTCCAAGCACAATCATGTTGGGGGTAGGGCCTTCCACCCAAGGATTTTGAGAGGACACAATGCTGTCCATAAGGACTATCTCCTCATTGCTCACAGTCGTTCTTTCCAGCACATCCAGTTGCCCCAGCCCATTCGAGCATGAAGGATGCTCACAATATTACAAAATTTGATGCACCTTGGGAAAGAGCATGTTTGACTTCCCAACCCAAACCCATGCTTCATCCTTGTAAAGAGCAACATCCAAATTCTAGAGGCAATGTTCTAGAAGGCTCTACCCTCTTTGCAGCTGCCATGACACCCTGTCCTTGGATTTCTCCAAAAGAAACATGCCTGCTAGGGCATTCAACCTGAGGGACACCAAACTCCACTCTCTCCAGTCTGCACCAAGATGTCAGTGGAGGAGAAAACAATGAATGACACAGGTATAAGGTAATGAGTCCAGAGAGACTAATCTTGGTAGGACTGGTGATGGAGTAAACTATGAATGGAAGCATTCATGCAGGAGATGGCTTTGGTCCAAGTTCTTAAAGCAGAAACTCCTAACACAAAGTCCAGGGATGAGGAACTTAGAGACCAGTGATTGCAAAAGGTGGGAATATGTGTTCCTTCCTTTTTGAGAGAGTATAAATATCAGATTTCCAAAGGAATGAAGTCCCTCTGTTCCTCAATGAACTTAAGTTTCATCCCTTTGTTTTATTGAATCCACAGTAAGATGCACCATTTTACTGGCTGCAACAGCACTTCCTAGTTGCAGATTGTGAAGAAATTCCAAGAGAAGGAAATAGCAACTTGCAAATGCAAGGGGGTATAAGCTTGCATGGCATGTTGGGAAAATAAAGAGCTTGAAGGTGAAGTCATGGCTGTGGATCAGAGCAGGAAAGACTGGGTCCCTAGCCTCAACACCTGCTTCTCTTCAGCCTGATAAAGGTTGACTCTGGCAGAAGCATCTGGAAGAATTACTGATGGAGAGGATTTTAAGTCTCTCAAGTGCTCTCTTAACTCCAGAGTTGCCCTTTCACCTTTCTTGCACTCCTTTCAACTGATTTAAACTGCTTTCACTGCTTTAAGCTGCTTACCCAAGTTTTCTCAGCACCTGTGGTCTGGGGACGAGCATCACTCCCTGAGAACTGGCTGGAAATTTCAGGGTCCCATCTCAGAGCTGCAGAATTCAAACCTGCATGTTCATAAAGGTCCCAGGTACAGCCTCTTATGATGCTGGAGAATCCTTGTCACTCAAAATGTTCACCCTGTCTTAACTTTGTGTTAGGCAGCCAGTCCAAGCTCATTTGGAGTCTGTCACTGCCTGCTCCTCTTTGCTGGATGTCTCCTCCATTCTGTTCTCAGTCTCCTTTTTGGTGTTTTCTTCCTTCTCTTCCCATACCCACCTTGTTTTGGCCTTTGGTTTAGAGAGTCGGGTTCCTCTCCTTTGTTGATTACGACAGGAAACCTCAATGAGATACCACCTTACACCAGTAAGAATGGCCCACATCCAAAGAACGAACAACAACAGGTCCTGGTGAGGATGTGGAGAGAAGGGGACACTCTTACACTGCTGGTGGGAATGTAAACTGGTCCGACCTCTATGGAAAGCTGTATGGAGGACCCATAAATTCATGAAAATGGAACTACCATTTGACCCAGCAATTGCTCTACTGGGAATTTACCCAAAGGTGACTTCAAAGTGGGTACAAAGGGACCCCTGTACTCGGATGTTTATTGCAGCACTATTTATAATTGCAAGGACATGGAAGCAACCGAAATGTCCCAAACTAGATAACTGGATGAAAAAGATGTGGTATGTATACACAATGGAATATTACTCATCAATTAAAAATGACAAATTAGACAATTTTATGATAACATGGATGGACTTAGAAGAATTCATATTAGCAGAAACTAGTCAAAAAGAAAAAAACAAAAACCAAATGGATTCACTACTATATGGGACATGGGAAAAGTAAACAAAAATCCATGAAGAAAAGTCAAAACAAGCCAACAACCAAACTGAAGTACACAACCTGGGAGGAGGGGGGGGGTGAGACAGGGTGGGAACAATCAGGGAGGTGGGGTGAGCCCCAGAGATCACAGAGATGTAGAATTTATATATAAATAAAGTATTTGCTAAAAAAGACAGGAAACCTAAACAATACAGACCACCATGCCCCAGGGACATAGACCCTCACCCAGTAAAAGGATATTGACCCAGAAAAAGAAGAGAATAAAGGGGTAAACATGGAACAATGAACAGTAGTGAGAGAGGAGGTGGAATGACTGGAGTGGGGGGGAGGGCAGTGGAAAGGAAGGGCACTCCCAAGGGGACCAACAACCTTACATAGATGTTGGTCCATACAAAATTATCATACAACATATACAGATATTATATATTAATAGTAAATAAAACATTTTTAAAAAGAAAAAAATGTTCACCCTGATGAATTTCCCTGGCCCCAAGGGTAGGTCCCTTCTCCACATCACCAACTGGTACACAGTCAAATCATGTGTAGAAGAGGAAACTGAGAGTTGAGGGGACACAAGGATGATCCAAAGCCACAGGGTTGCTGGGGCTGGAAACAGATGCTGGCCCTGTCACCTGGTCCACCAGCGAGGGGTGGGATATTCATGGAAGCTTGAGAGCAGAGCACTGGGCTTGGATCCCTGCCCACTGCCCAGCCCAAGCCCCACCAGGGATGCTCGAGGAGGGACCAGTCCACGCTGCCATCTTTTGCTCAGCCCTGCATCCTCTCAACTCCCTGATCATGTATAAAACATTCCCAGAAACCACTTACTTCTCATGCATTTTCCATGAAGCTGCGCCCAAGTTAAAACACATAAACATAAAAATATCAAGAAGCACTTTTTTAAAAAAGGACATGTTTCATAAAATACCAGGAGACCCATTTCCACACTTGCCCTCCTCCCAGGTGCCTTCTAGGGTTGCTCAGGCCCCTGCTCTCTCCTCTGATCCTGTCTCCCTTTCCTTGACTCCACCAGCCTTCTGGGTTCCATTTTCTCTTCTCCTTTCTTGTTTCTTTTCCCTTCTCTGTTCTGCACTCCTGCACTCATCCCACACACATTTACCTCTCAAACTTTTTAGCTCTCTTTCTCTGTCTCTCTCTCTCTCTCAGTCTCTATGTCCCTTTCTGTCTCTATGTTTCTCGCGTATTTTTCTCATTCTCTATCTCTGAGGATCTCTGAGTCAGCATTTCTTGTTTTCTCATTTGCATCTTTCACAGCCTCATATTGTCCCACATCCATGAAAATGGCTAAAATTAAAAAGACTAACAGTGATGCCAAGAGTTATTGAAAATGTGGAAGCATTGGTACCTCAGGCACTGCCAGTAGGAGTGTAAATTGAGTGTGTAAAGACACAGGCACTATGAAAACAGTTTGGCAGTTTCTACTAATGCTAAACACACTTTGCCCTCTGACCAGCTATTCCAAGCCTGGGTATATTCTGAGGAGAAATGAGGGCTTATATCCCCCAAAAGGCATGTAGAAGAATGTGCTTTTATTCATAATGGCCCAAACTGGAAACAGCCCAAACGACCATCGACAGGAGATTGGATAATTCAATTCTGGTATATTTATACCTTGAAATAGGGCACAGCAATAAAAGGAATGAACTACTGCTACAAGTAACGATATGGATCCATCTCCCAAACTTTATGTTTTCAGAGAAAAAGCCTAGACAGAAAAGACTACATACCGTCTGCTTCCATTTATAGGACATTCAAGAACACACAAAACTGTTCTCCTGTCTGTAAAATCAGGGGATGGCCAGCAAAATCAGGGGGTGGTCAGCCCTCAGGAGGATACAGGAGAACCTTCTGCATAATGGGCTTGTTGCACATCCCAGAACGGTGAAGTAACTTGGGTAAAATATTCATCACACTGCACATGTAACATTCATGCAGCCTCATGTATGTGAGCTTTGCTTCAATTTAAAAATACAGCCCAGAATAATCCATGGTATTGCTGATTACATCATGTCATTGTCAAAACAATTGGCACATGGCTTAGACTCAGGACCCACCAACTCTGACATGTTACCCATCCCATGGATTGAGACAGTGGGCATCTCTGTCCCAGCCATGGCCTCCAAGACCAGGCACCCACCTTCCTGCTGGGTGGACTCGGGTCCTGGGACCCTACAGACATTGCCATCCTTGGATGGCCAGCAAGTCATCACTGAGGTTCTTTGGGAAGGTCTGCCTCACACCAAGGAGCTACTCCTACCCAGTGCGCACCCCAGAATCCTTTCTGATGGTTTGGGGATTCCCCCCTGCTTCACCTGTAACATCATGATTGCACTTGAACTCAACACCTGATAAGCAAGCAGTTCCTAAGCAGCCCAAGACCTGTACCCAAGGTGGGGGAAGAGGGTAGCCCAGCTGGGGACCCCTGGAAATCTTTCTGCCCATGGCCCCAGAGGAATCAGGTGACAGCCAGCAGGGGGGACGGCGGGGATCCAGACTCCAGCTTGGGGACTGTGAAAAGGCCTTTATTTATGTTTTTCTTCTTTATTCACATCCTCCCAGGAAGGGAGGAAAACAGAACCCAGTTTTTCTGCTTCAGCAGCGTGGGTGTAAGCCCAACACACAGAACCCTTCAAGGCAAACTAAAACCCACTTATTTTCATTGAAGGGGAGGAACCAGGACCAGAGGGACTCCAGCACTATTAGTTAAATAATGGTGCTTAAAAATGCATTGAATTTAGCCGGCTCCCTCCCCCCTAAAAAAAATCTGGAATTTTCCTATTGAGTATACTTTTTTCCCCTTGCCCATGAATATTAATGCTCCACTCAGAGAGATCTACTTGAAAAAAACAAGAATAAATTAAATACCTACAGATTTTTCTAATTCCTCTTTTTGGTGACATGCCGTCATTACATCAAATTACTGAGATGGGCCCGCTCCCCCCCCCCCTTTTTTTTTCTTTTTGGGTGAAAATTATGGAATATAAAGTATATGTAAATGGAGCAAAGGAGGAAAAAAAAAACCTGTGAAGGAAGAATAAGGGAAGGAGAGGCATTAGGTATTCCGCCGGCATAGTAGTCAGCCAATTAATCAAGCAGTGGCGAGAAAAAGATGCAGAAGGGATGAGTTCGCCCTTCACGTTGATGGGGCCGGCGCAGGGCAAACGCTACGGCACCTGAGCTCACGGTTAGGCATGCAGAAAGGGATCATGGGAATATCTTCCCGTCTTTGTCTTTCTCGTGAAGGATGGAAAATGTCAAGCTGTTGTTTGGCTGGATTGAGGGGGGTGGGGGAGAGTGGAGGAGAATTCAGTCTGGCAAGGCAAGGATTTTAACTCTTTGAGGACATCTCTGCCTCCCCTCCCTCCCCAGCCCCCGGCTCCACCTTCTTCTGCTCCCAGCCCTAGAACACATCTGTATGGAACTCTGCCTGCAAACAGTGAGTGGGAGGGAGCTGATTGATGGTGACATGTAGGCTGGGGCAGCCAGTGGCAGCGAGTGTGTGTGTGTATGTGTGTTCCTATGCACATGCATCGGGTGGGGGTGACAAGAAGTCTTTTTTCTCTCCCCACAAGTATTCTTTGTTCACTCTGGAAATAAAGGTGCTTGACCCCATCTCCCCCCAGCTCTGTCATGTCCCTTTGGAAGTGAACAGCACCTCAAAATCTGAGAGAGGTTACAAAAGAGATAACAGTAGTACCAAGGTATTGAGGTCCCATCTGCATGGCCCTTGGGGTGCTGAGCCCACAAGGACGGTGGCCTGTCAGCCATCCCTGGGGCTGTGGGAATCCCAGTGTGACTCTGAAGAGCTGACTGTCCCGCCTGGAGCTAGAGGGAGAGCCTCAGCACGGGGCTTATCCTCGCTGCTATAAAAATGTTGGTAATAATAATAGTAATAATCTGTCAACTTCCATCAGTAATGCCTTTTCCTGACTCCTTTAAATTCCCGTGTCAGCTCACTATTTTTAACTTCTGGCAAATCCATGATTCCAAGGAAAGGCGGGTCATGAAATCACTCATTGAGAAAATGAGTCTTTGATTTTTCTCACCTGCCCAGAGAAGTGCATGCCATGGGCCACAAGGCAGATGAGATGCTGGGGACAGAGATGGGAGGATGTGGTCTAGACCAATGAAGAGGCTCAAACCCAAGTCCCTAGTCCCCACTCCAAAGTTCATTGCTCTTTGGCCAGGAAGCAGACAAGTACCATGCCCTTCACCCTGTGTCTCCACCTTTAGCCTGGATCACTCCATGACCATTGCCAGCTGAGCATAGGAGCCTAGAGTGAACCCCAGAAACTGAACCCACACATCCTCAAAGAGGAGTGCACAGCCAGCAGCATCCTCCCACCTGAGAGCTAGCTAGAAATGCAGACTCTCTGCCCCAAGCCCTACCAAAAAAAGAATGTGCATTCCAGGAACATCCAGGTGATTTATGAGCACATTGACATTTGAAAAACACTGGTTTAAAAGAAACATTTCCCCTTATATTTACTATTTAAAATCTGATTGAGTCTGACAGTCCAAGGCAGCTTCCACACTCTGAACTCTGGTAACAGGTCACATTTGCTGGGGTTAAGCGTGGGCAGTGTTCTGGCTGTCTGCTTGCATGAGCTCAGCCCTTCCTCCCCATCCATGAGACTGGCAGCTTTGGCATCTCATGCTACAGATAAGGTCACTCGGGCATAGAGAGGTCTGGGGACTCCCTCGAGGACACACAACCAGAAAGTGGCACAATGCAAGCAGAAGCATCAGGATCCTCAGCCTGGATTCTGGGCTGTGGTTCTCATCTTGAAGCAGGCATCAGATCACCCAGAGGGCCTGCTGAAGCATAGAGGCTTCTGGGCCCCACACCGAAGTTTCTGATCTGGGCTGGAACCCAAGACTTTTCTTTTCTACCAAATTTCCAGACAGCAATACTGAGCTTATAAATTCATAACCACTCTGAGAGAGAACCATTGCTCGCTGTAGGGCCCCCCACTTCTGTTAAGAAACCAACTGATTTAATTATCAACCTCAATCAATTATGATCCAGATACGATGGAGATGTGCAAAAGAAAGCAAAGCTAGGAAGGACATGGGAAAAACCCAAAAAGCTCAAACACAGGCAGACAAAGTGAAAGGTGCTCCAGAGGTTTGAGTGCATTCTGAGGACCCCTCCCTTGGTGACACTGGCTTCCCGACACCCCTCATGGTCGTGACTAATTGAAGGTGCCTTGTGTCATCATCGCTGTAATCATCTTTTTGTTATTTATCCCAGACAACACGTGGTGTTGTAGTGAGTCTCCTTACGTTGTTCATTAAACAAATATCTACAAGGCCCCTACTGGCTCTGTGCAGGTCATGGGTGACAGAGACAGGTGAGAGGCCAGGCCTGTCCACCCACAGCTCCCAGGTGTCTGGTCACACCCTCCTGCTCAGGGCTGGTCACACCCTCCTGCTCAGGTATGTATAATTCTGAGGAAGGGGATCCTGACAGGGCCTCACAAGTAACACCGCTTTCTGAGAGTTGTAGACTGCTTGGAAAACCTAGATCTGTGCTTTAAAACCAAATAATTCTAAAATACAAAATTGAAAGGGAAATCTCCCAAGTCGCTCTTTCCAGGGATAATCTTGTCAAGCATCCTTTTAAATTGCTCTCACCCCTTGCTTCATCCTCCCTCTTTTCTCCCTACTCCCATCCCTCCCCCCCCACCCAGCCCCCATCTCCATCACGTATAGATATGTAATAGACACTGCTCTCCACATTTGGTGCAATGGTAGAAAAAGACATCAGTTCAGAGTCAAAAGGTGTTAGGGCAGAGGCTAAGATGCAAACTGAGACTCAGACACATGGGGCAACTGGACTGAAGAATGGCCCTAGGGTTAGTGGGGAGAAGGGACTACTGGTAACACTTAAGGTTGGTCACTCAGAGGCCCTGGATTAGGAGTCACCAGGCCCTGTTGCAGTTTGGATTTTACCCTAAAAGGAAACGGGAGGCATGAAGGTTCTAGGCAGGATAAAGACTGATCAGTGCTGCCTCTTCCTGAAAGCTCTCTGGGAGCTGGTGTGGGGAATAGACTCAAAAATGAGACACCAGCAGCAGGAGTCTGGCTGTATCAGGTTCGCAAGAACTGAGGCAACTTACGAACATTAACAGGATGCCATTTCATTTGGTCTGTCTGGATGCCCAGCATTTTCAGAACAAAGATACAAGAAATCCTAACTTCCAATGCCTCTTTTCTGTAAGCTCCAAAAAAGGAAGCACAAGTTAAAAATTCCCCAGAATCTGCTGTGCAAGGGCTCTCTGAACCTCAGTTTTCTCATCTGTAGAACAGGATTCAAATTCCCACTTAGCAAAGTGCTCAAACTACAAGTGGGCACAGCTGGGTGAGTTATAAAGTTCTCACCCACAGGTGACTATGCTGCTGCTCTTGTCCCAACAGCTGGTTGTGTTTGTAGCTGTTTCTTAGACCTTCTCCCTATCTGTCCTATGCTCCCATTTCCATGCATTTGTCTTATTCAGCTGGTCAAGTAACACTATTGTCTTAGACAATGATCATGGCAATGTTTCCCTGCACCATCTGATGCAGGAGTCCTTCGTTCCAGGTAGAGCACTTGAAATGTGGCTATTGTGGCAGAGGAACTACATTTAAAATTTTACTTAATTGTGATTAATTTGCATTTATGTTTCAAAAACAACCTGCATATATCTAGCACATTGGACAGCATGAGTCTTAGAAAAATGGACTGTGGCTTGTTCACCTTGCAACCATCCCTTTACAGCATGTGTATGGCTGCAGGATGAATGGACTGGTGGATGAGCAAGTGGATGGGTGGGTGGGTGGATGGATGGGTGGATGGATGGATGGATGGATGGATGGATGGATGGGTGGGTGGGTGGATGGATGGGTGGATGGATGGATGGATGGTTAGATGGAATGAAGAATTGATAAGAGTATGAATGGATAAAAGGATGTATGAATCAATTCATAGATAAAGCAATATTTGATTCAATTGAAAGATGGATGGATGGATGGATGGATGGATGGATGGATGGATGGATGGATGGATGGATGGATGGATGGATGGATGGATGGATGGACAGAAAAAATAGATAGTTCTTACTTAATATAGTCTAAAGGACTCCCACATCAGATTGTCTTTGCTCCGTCACTTCTTTTTTTTTTTTTTGAGACTAGGTCTCGCTATTTTTGCCTGTGGAACCCCAGGCTCTTGTTGCCCGGGGTACCACAGACTCAAGCAATCCCCAGACTCAGCTTCCCAGGTAGCTGGGATTACAGGTGCGCACCACCACACCCAGCTATTTTTTTGGAACTAGGTCTTGCTACGGGGCCCAGGCGGGACTTAAATCGCGATACCTAACCCCAGCCGCTTCATAGGTTGAAGCTTACAGGCACAAGCCATGGTGCCCGGCTGCTCCATCACTTCTAAGTCGGATGAGCCAAAGCAAATTTCCCACCTCATCTGTACAATGGGGATAACTTCAGTCTCCATCTCAGAGGGCTGCTGAATCAAGTGGCATGATAGACATCATAGTACACTACAACTCTACCACATGGGGCATCACATTCAGCGTAAACAACTGAAAAAATTAAACAGTGATTCCTGATTCATAACAGATCCCCAACAAAGGCGTAATAAATGGAGCTAAAAGGGAATAAACCATTATCCACAATGTAAGACACAAGCCAGAGATGGAGACCATAGTTTCTGGGAAGAGCTGAAGAAATAGATATTTAGGGAACTCAGAATGGGCATATTCTATGCAGAGATGGGAGGTCTGTTGGGAGCCCGGGAGCCATACAAGTCTGCAGAGTCATGTAGATCTGGGCTCTTCTACCTTCTAAATCTGCGGCTTCAGTCACTTTCTTCACAAGTCTGGGCCACGCCTTCTTCTCAGCAATATGGTGTTGGGAGGACTCCTGACTTCAGAGGATTTCTAAAAGAGTACATGAAATGCAGGATGTGAAATTACCCACTTCCGTCCTGGCCACATAGTAGGTGTTCAGTAAATACAGTTCCATTGACCTGCCCCCTGCTCAGACAGGGGCTAAACAAGGAGCTAGAGCAGCTAAAAGATGAATGTCTTCAGCATTGGTTGAGTACTGCGTGCATGCCTGGCACTGGGCTAAGTTTCTTACATTTGATAGTTATCTTAAGTATTCCATAAGACAAGCCCTCCAAGTGGATCCCATTATTATCCCTGTTTCACTAATGAGAAAGTGAAAGCCCAAAGAGGTTATCTAGTTTGTCCAGGGTCACAAATTAATCTCAGGGTCACCTGAGATTAGCGTTCAGGTCATCTGATGTCCCTTATTGTATTCTTATAAAGATATATGGCTTTTTCATGGCCAACTATATCACTCCTTGTATTATTAAGTCCCTCCTATATATGAGGCATTTAATATACTTCATCGGCAACTGTTCTGTGGGGGAGGCATTGCCAGCCCTTTGTACAGATGGAGAAACTGAGGCTCGGAGAGATAAGTCAGTTGCCTAAAATCACATAGCCGGGAAGCATGAGACCCCAGCTCTCAGCAGGGCTGCAGATTCCAGGGTGATCTCTTCACTCTCCTTTGTGGGGAGCGGAGAAAGACAGGCAGCATGCAAGTGTTTGTCCCTCCTGTGAGCCCCCTCCACCAGGAGAGGCAACCTGTGTCTGGAAGCAGAGCATTCGTCTCTGGTTAGATCCAATTGCTCTTTCACTACTTAACCACCCTCCTGGCTCTTTCCTTTCAACAATCTGTTCTTCCTGGGTTGTGCCTATCTTGGGCTTCTGTGTACACTGCCAGTTTCTAAAATGCTAATGTAAAGATGACCAGTCTCTGCCTTTTCCATCCTGATCATTATGAAGTGAGTACAGAGCTGGGGCAGGACACTGTAAGAGCCTTTCTGGACCTCAGTGATGCAGTCTAGAAAATGGGCAGATGTGTCTAGGAGCTCTCTAGGTCCAGCTTGGACATCCATGGCCTCTGGGTCTTCCTCTGCCTAACTTGGTATGTTACCCATTCCAGAGTGTTTGTATCCTCTGCTTCAAAGTTATCCATTAGAACAGAAACACCCCCACCCAAGGTGAAAGTGTCCATCTTGGAGCAGTGCCAGTCTTAAGGTGCCAGTGAATAGGAACAGATATTGAGGAAGAAGCTGCACCAAAGACAGCCAGCATGGTGTCAGGAGGTGCTCTCTCTGCTCCCACCCACGACCACACTTTCCTCATCTGTCTTCCCAGGAGCAGAAATAACTGGCTCTGGAGTTGCTGAGTCTGGGAAAAGTTCTCCCACCTTCTCTCAGTATTCTGTGAGTGATACTGTAGGAAATGTATGGATGTGACATGGCTCTCACAAGTAATTTTTAAATGGAAAAAAAGATTACATGAAAAAAGCAAGTTGCAGAGTCATAGGGATGGCATGAGGCTATATTTTAGAGATATATACTATTTAAATATATATTTATATGTATACATATAAATGTTATTGGGAAACTATCCCTGAGCTATACACAGCAAAATGCTAACAGTTGCTTGCTCTGGGAGGTAAGGAAAAGGAGATTTTTCTCTCTCCCCTGATTTCACAACCTGTAATTCATTGGAGCAGGATGACATGACAGCTAAGTCACCTCTGCGTATGCAGGAGGGGCTAGACCACAAATGCATAGTAGGTGCACAATAAATATTTGCTGAATGGGCAGAGGATTTTTGCTACACATTTTCTATCAAAAACAAGGTTTATTTTCACAAAGTGAAAAAGTAAATACATGCTTCATTGCTAAATCAATCCTTTCCAAATGGGCAGCAACTGATTGAAATGAAGTGTCTTTTATTGAGGGGGCCTGTACAGAGAAAGGGCAGGGCTGCTGGGTGGCAGAATGAGGGCAGAGGAGCAGCAAGAACCTGGCACATGTGGTCCAGCTGCAAGGGCTTTGGGAAGGCACCTGGGCTCAAAAAGGAGCAGCAAGTGGCCCATCAGGGTGGCAGCTACCTTCACCAGAGGGTGGCCGCTGTACCTCCAGGACATAAGTGTGCTGTACAAGTTGATTGCCAACCCACTGGCAGCATAGTCACCTTCCCCTCCTCTAGCCCTCCAGCCTGCCCTTCAGACCAGGCCTCCACCTGGCCAGTGCTGCGGCCAGCGGGGCTGCCTGTCCCAGAGGCCCAGCACATCAAGGTGAGAGCCACCTCCCAGCCCCTCGCCTGGCTCTTGTCTGACCCCCAGGACAACAAAGGACACAGGTTCAAGCTGAGCCCTCCTCTGAGCCTCAGTTTACTCATCTGCAAAATGGGGAAGATGCATTCCTTCTGTACACTCTGGGATTGTTGGCTGAGTTCTGGAAATGAGGATGTGCACAATTTGGGGGGGTCAAGATTATCCATCAACATACGTACAGGCCTGGTGGCACCCCCACTCTGCCCACCAGAAGTTGGGTGTGGGCAGCAGGGTGCAGATAATTGCCAAAGGCAGTGAACATGCCTGCTAGGACCCTTTGGCAGAGATGCCTGTTGAAGTGGAGAAACTGTACTACATCACTCCAGGTTCCTCCCCTGCACCAGGAGAAAGAAAGGAAAGTGAGGTAGGAGAATTCTGCCTGCCAGGCCTGCTACTGAGAGCCTGTGCAACCACATTTATTAGATTGTAGCTGCGGCACATGTGAGCATCCCCATTTTACAGATGAGAAAACCAAGACTCAGGAAGGTCAAAGTGTTCACCCAAGACTGAGTGAGCAACAGCTGAGTGGGATTTGAAGCCTCTACATTAGCACGTTGCCTCGGATCCATGGGGCTACATGGCCAGAGGTGTGGCCCGTTGACCCCTGGCAGCAGCAAGGCCAGTGGACCAGGAGGCCAGGGCTTTTCTGCATAAACCACCCATTGGAGGATGTATGTGGGATTCCTGAGGCTGCAGGGCATCAGGCAGGCCTGGAACACCAGGCTGCTCCTGCAGGAAACACCCTGATGCTGGACTACATGGTTGGTCTCCAGAGATATCAGTGCCAGCCTAGCAGGGGTGTAGGGGTTATGAGGAGAAGCCGACCTGGGGGGCAGAATATGCACAAGTTCACATTTCCCTCCCTGTCACAGGACAGCTTCAAATTCCAAGCCATGGTGCCGTTGTTGGAGAAACCTCAGTACAGAGGGTGATTCCCCGATTCGGTTTGGTTTTGCTTTATTTTATTTTCACTTGTTTGTAGCCCTGAGTGTAAGAGTTGCTGGCATTCATCTGAGGGTCTAGAAAAACGCTAATTGACTAGCTCCTTCCTGAGCCAGAAGGAAAACAACAATTTACTGAATTCTCAACTGAAGCAGTGAGTTATAAAATATCGTAAACTAGACATCATGTGGGCTCAGCAGTGAGAAACTTGAACAGTCTTGAGGATCAAATCCCAGGTCCCCACTTCCACCCTGTGTGACCTTGTGTCTGTCACTTCACTCTGGGGTGAGTGAGAAGAAACACCACAGATGCTTCATCTGTTTGGGCTTGCGTGCTGTGTGACATGCTCTCTCTCGTTAGCTCCTGCCAGCAACTGTCTATGACTCTCAGACCCATTTTATAGGGAGGAAGCAGCCTTGACTTCCCCACCTCCCCACTCATGCTCCCTGTTCTCTGGAGGCCTACAATTCTCCCAGCTCCTCTGGGTTCATCAGCTCCTGCCTATCCCTGACCACCCTGATGCCACTGCCCCCACCAACCTTCCCATGCTGACCTAGTCACAGTAATTTTGCTTCCCCCAAGTTCATGAGGTGCTTAGCTCCTCAGCCTAGCTCTGAGGCATCCCTTTGAAGCTATTGTCAGAAAGCATGCATAGTTGAGACTGGGAGAGTAGCAGGGAGGCACAGAAACCAGGCTGAAGCCATGTTTGCCCCAAGGTATCCTCTTGGGGGAGGTGATGGCCAAGCTGAGAGCCAGTGGGACAGTGAGAGAAAGTCAGGGACTTAGAGATTTTTCTGCAAAAGCAGCCGCATGTGCAAAGGCCCTGAGGCTCTTATGAAAATTACCAGAAGTTTACAAGAGCCTATCAGTGGTTCAGCAGCCACAATTTTGCATCCCAGAAGATATTCGTCAAGGTCAACAGGTGTTTCTGATCATCATAAATGTGGGGGGAGGCTATTGGCATTCAGAAGTAAAGGCCAAGGATGCCACCCAACATCCCATGATGCACAAGTCAGCTCCCACCCCAAAGAATGACCTGACCCAAATGTTAATAGTGTCAAAGCTGAGAAACTGGTCTTCTAAGAGTGGCAGCACTACTTGGAACTTGCTAGAAATGTATATTCTCTAGCTAGAATCCAGATTTACTGATTCAAAATTTGGGGGTGTGGCAACCCTCCCCCCTGGGATTCTGAATATGCCAGTTTGAGAACCACAGGTATTACCAGGGCTCTCATTCCTGGTTGTCCCCTGCAGTCACCTGTTAGCTTTCACAGCACATGGTGACTCACCTCTGTCCCCTGAGACTGATGAATCTAACATGAGTGTTTTGTGAATATCTCCAGGTGCCTCTTGGAGAAATCATAAGGTCCAGACCAGCAGGGTCTCACATTCCACATTAAGGAGTGAAGACCTGAGTGGGAGTCACTGGGAAGTTTCCACTCCCTTCATTCACTAGAGTTGAGGAGTTGAGGCTCAGAACGGTGAGCTATCTTGGTCTAGGTCACTTAGTGGTCAGTATAAGGACACCACATGAACCAGTAGAAGGACACCATATCAGTACAGGTGAGCTGGACACCTGACAAAGCACGTGACCATCTCAGCATATTTAAATTTGAAAGCTTGACTGAGCACCTACTATGTGCCAGGACATGCTGGGGGGTTGGTAGTGAATGAGGGTGGAGTGCCTCTTCTCTCTAGAGTTACCAGGCTGATGGAGTGGGACTCTGTGACTTAGGTACCCTGTGTGGGATGATGATGATGATGGTGATGGCACCAGGTAGTTTTTATTGTGCACCTACTATGTATCCACTCCCAAAATGAGTGCTTTGTCTACAGTCAGGAATCCCAGAGCTGGGCACTTTATTATCCACATTGAATAGAGATGACTAGGGTCTTGCTGAAGAAAGCTAATAAACGGGA
The DNA here is from genome assembly GCA_004024945.1 of Uropsilus gracilis. Classification (NCBI taxonomy): domain Eukaryota; kingdom Metazoa; phylum Chordata; class Mammalia; order Eulipotyphla; family Talpidae; genus Uropsilus; species Uropsilus gracilis. The sequence goes on from PVHY01000951.1 coordinate 147,398, forward strand.
TGGGAGGCCAGGATCCCCCCCCCAAACCATAGGAAGACAGGCTCCTGGACCCCCTCACTTGCTCAGCCCAGGCACTCTCATGAGACATGTACAAGAATGAGCAGAGCACACAGTCCAATCCACTGTGAAGTTATTTGCAGTGATAAATAACACGTGTAACAGAAGTTTATACAAATCGTTAGTGGAGGATTTACGTGGTGAAGGCTGGGGGCAATGGCCTGTGACCGGTACCTGTAGCTGTTAGCACTCCACAAGCAACAGCAAGGCTGCAGCCTGAGCTCTCCTCGGTGGGCAGGCAGCCTTGCACAGATGGAGGTGAGCCCCTTGCCTGGGACCTGACTCTGTGATCCCCTGAAGGACTATGGTGTATGGTGGGCATAGCCAAGGGGTCAGAGAAGGGCCCCCTGGGGGAAATGCCAACCGAATGTTGAGAGGGTGGGTTTAGTAGACATAGCGCAGAACTCTGAATCAGGCATGCATGCATGCATGCATTCATTCATTCCCTGGTGAAACTCTGATTGAGCACCTGCCATATGCTTTGTGCTTAACTAATGGGCGGGGCCTAGTAATGAACTGAGTGGCACCCTCAGGAGGCCTGCAGTGGAGCAGGGGCGACAAGATTAAATCTAACCCTGACAACAGGAGATGGATACACTTGCATGAGAGCACAAGATAAACAGCCCTGACCTGGACTGGAGGGACGTGCCACGGTGATGGGGGAACTTGCTATGAAGAAGCAGCAATCTGATGCTGGAGAGAACAGAGGGTAAAAGCATCTGAAGTAGACAACGGGGTGAGAATATGCAAAGGTCCCTTAGTCCAATTAAGGTTCTGTGAGATTACTTGTATGCTTGCAATTCAGACTGAGGAAGGAAAGGGGAGAGAGTTAGACTTGGAGAGGAAGGCAAAGGACAAATCTTACCTCACTTTGTAAACTACCTGGAAAACAGTAAAAAGGGTGGACTATGCACCAGCTTGGTTAGATTTACACTCTGAAACCCCTCTGCTGTGGCGTGGAACTGAGGGGTGAGGTGGCCAGAGTGGACACAAGGAAACCATTCAGGAAAGCCCATGACTATCCCAAAAGAGGTAAATATCCCAGCCTGACACTTATCAACTCTGTGGTCTTTGGTAACTGGCTCTCTCTGAAGTTGAGTCTTCATCTCTAAAATAGGATAATACTCCTCACCATGCAAGGTGCTGAGAATATGCTATAAGATGCAAAACGTATGGCCTAGACAAGGAACAGAAATTGGGAGATCTGCCTCAGATATCTATTCAGCTCTGACTCCCTTCCGTTGCTCAACTCTCTGATTTGATCTTGGAATAATGTGTTAGAAGAGCTGATCTTTGTGGACACAGCCTTGGGAGAACCAGATGTTCTTTGGAGGCATCTGATTCTAAGATTTGACACTCAACTAGCTTGGTATTACACAGGCCAACCCTGGTTTACAACACACTGGGTGGGCAAAAGTGGTGATGAGGCAGGATGGGACTCATGATGGTGGGCACCATGGTGGGAATTTATTATTTGTTTGAATCCTCTCCTAAGTGCAGTGGTAAGAACTACCTTAGGGGAGGTTCAAAGAAAGAGAATAACAAAAACACATTTCCAAATTTGCATTTTATCTTGATTGCTCTAGCCACAGGATAGAAAAAGATCAGATAGAAGCAAGACTGGAAAGAGAGAATGGAGATGGAGAGAAGGGAACAAACTCAAGATGAAATCTGTGCTTAGAAGGGATGGAGTGAGGAATAGATGAGAGAGTAATACATGGCACAGAGCGGAGCAGGATAACTTTCATCTTGGGGCCTGAGAAACTGAAACTCCTTGAGTTAAAAACTGTCATGTTCATCACAGTATCCATGACACCTGGCATCTAAGAAATGCTCATTACCTGGCTTGGAATGAATGACTCAATGGAATCCAGGATTCCTGGACCCGTATCTATTAATGGAGGTAGTACCATCTCCCAAGGGAAATGTGGGCTGATGGGAGGCATTTTCTATTATGCTTGTCCAATGGTTCTCAATGGAAAGATAGTTTGCACTCCCAGATGACACTTGGTGACATCTATAGACACTTTTGGTTATCACAAATTAGGAGGCAGGTGCTACTGGCATCTAATGGGTAAAGGTTGGGATGCTGTTAAATGGCCTGCAGTACACAGGTCAGACTCCCCAAACAAAGAACACTTCAGTTCTGCAGAAACCCTGTCCTAGAAGACTGGAAAGAACGAAATCAGCCAAGCTGGACATGCAATGCCTAGGACAGTCCCATATCAAGAAAAGTAGCCCCAAGGCCTTTGAAAATTCCTAACACCCATGTGGACATTCAGGCAGGAAAAAATGTCTACTTAATAATCATCTGAATCTAAGGTGCAATCCCATCTTATCAAAGGCAAAATCATCTTTGCATCTATTTCCTATTTGTGGAATTTTCCTAGAGTGCAGCTGCAGTGGAAATGGTGGAAAGCGGTATTTTAATTTATCCAAGATTCTATCAAGAGCTGTTTTCCATTTTGGAAGAGCCAGGCGCTGGCCTCAGTACTGCTCCTGGAATGTGAGTCGCTGCAAGAACACACCTGCGTCGACCGACATTTGCAGCAGCCCTACTCTCAGCGATGCCACCCATACATATGAATATACTAATTTAGCTCTTATTTCAAAATGTCAAATATAGAGAAAAAATGTCGACAATATTCAACTGAATATTTGTCTGAAATCTCAACTTATTCATTATAAGTAGGTACAAGCCTCAGACTGCTTCATTATGTCTCCTGGCAAATAGTGGTTTCCCGATAATTTACATATTGAAATAGATATTATTTTATTATAAATTGCTTTCATTTTATTCCTCTTTTATATTACAGTTAGGGCATTATATTGATTTTTTTGGAAATTACATGTGTATGAAGATGAAATGCATGAATTTCATTTCAGAATAGTAAAGTGGGTGTTATAAAATATATGTAATGAAAAGAGTGTTGGGTCTGCCGGAGTAGAGACCTACCATCCTAGACTAGTTCCCATATTGATGAAGGAACGTTGGCATTTAAGGTGCAGAAGACAGAGAGACTAGATAGTCTACAATTCACAGAAGAATCTCACTCATAAAAAGAATTGCCGAGTTCCACATGAATTTTAAATGTTCTGTAGTCATGAAGACAAACCTCTGTTTATAATCATTTGAGTCGAGCCACTTTATTAGTTCATTTTTGCTGTGTAACAAACAATTCACAAAGCCTCAGTGGTTAACAATGAGCATTTATTTTCCTTACAGATCTACAGGTTGACTGGACTTGTCTCTCTTCCCCACACACCAGCCTCTACTTCAGGCAAGCCAATTCCAAGCAAGTAGTGGGAAAGTGGAAGCCAGGTCCAACCACACTATATATGTAGCATCCTGTCTGCCCACAGGTCACTGGTCAAAGTAAAGCACGTGACCAACCCCAACAGCAATTGGGTGAAACCATAAGCCCCACCTCCAGTTGGAGGGGCTTCAGAGTGCCAAGGCAAAGGGTATGGGTATATGAGAGGGTGGAAAAAATTGAAAACCACATCGGATAATCTAGCTTAACTCTGCCATCTAAACACAAATTACTAGAATGGTTTTCTTTCCCATGCTTCTCAGATGATTAAAAGCTTATCAAGATAAATATCTTGACTGCAGAGTGTGAAAATGTAACCAAAACTTTGAGAGAAGAAAGGGGTAGGTAACCACTTATCCCAACCTTTGTAATTCCAGTATTGAAAGATGGCTGTGTCAGATCCTACATATGAGAGGTTTTTGTCCTCAAAACAAGAAGGTTGAGAGAGATTTTGTCCTCAATAAGGTGGTTAAGAGAGAAGAGAGAGGCTCAGAGAGGTTAAGAAAATCACTGGATGTCACTCAGCTCACTCACATCAGCCTCAGTGTCAGAACTTGTACACACACGTGACCATTGTATCAGCAGATGACTCTGTGGGTTAAATAAACCAACCCTGACCCCACCCATCCCGGAACCCCCAGCTATTTCACCTGGATGCCAACACTAGCTTAAGTCATTTCTACTTGTGGAAGGCAAGTTGAGTAAGCGGGACATGTGACATTTATTTAGTTACATATCTCTGGTGGGAGGTTTTGGGGGCCATTAATGTAGTGTGTCTGCATGGCTAGTTTACATGCTACTTCTTGTTATTGCTGTCTCTATTCCATGGCCCTCACACTCAATTTCAATTCAAAGTTTGGCAGTCAAGGTGTCAGAGCTAAAAAATGGAATGGCCTCCCTCCGAAATGAAATAATTTTGTTGTTCAGTTCCGAGCGATTTTGTAATTTCATGCTTGTGTATGATAATTTTATGCTGTCCTGCCTCACGTAACTCAGTTCTGGCAGATCCTGACAGGTGATAAATACAATCTTTTCCGCCCCGCATGCGACAGGCCGGTGCTAGGGGGGAGAAAAAAATGGCAATTTCACATCTGAGGCCAGTGCACAACTGGAGGCAGCGGCAGCCCCATTCTTTCATAATTTCACGCCTGGATTCCAGCCGGCGCCACCTCTGTTGTGGCTGAAGGACCCATGGGTCAAGGGAGCCTTCCTGAAAATAGAATGGTGCTGGGCAGGGGCCAGGGCATAGGCGGGTGGGGAGGGGACGGGGAGAAAGTTATGGCTCTGGGCCCGCCCTGGGCTGGTGCGTCGTGGGCTAGAGATGCTCGATTTATGGCATGGTTTCTCGCTCATACTCGCCTCTGCCTGCTCCTGTAGAATAAACTCCTCTTGGAGGCATTATTTTCACAAATCTGTTAAACAATTGAAAGACAGCCATATCCCATTTAAAAGAAAAAAAAGGGAGAGCGAGGAGGATGAAGAGAGGAGAGTGGAAATACAGAATAAGAGAGAAAGAGGGAGGGAGTAGATTAGGGAGAATGAGTCCTTAACATTTATCACCAAGCACTGCATTTTTATAACTACTCCCTTGTATTGTTCCTGAAAAAATTGTTTCTCCTCCTGAGAATGAATGAGTCAAAAGAATATTAAGGAACTGCCAAGTACCATGGTCCAGAAGGAGATGTCAGGGTGGAATGGAATAAAATGAAATGGAAGTAGAGGCCTCAACGTCAGGAACAGAATGAGAGAGACAAGCATTCTTTTACTGGCCTGGCCAACTTAAAAGACAGCCATGCCTCCTTCCTCATTGCCTCCCTTCCCCTGTTCCACTTCTTGCCAACAGAAAGGCAGAGAATTACCTTGGGGTGATGCAGGAGAAGCCCAATAAATGGCTCATCTATAATAACAACTGACAATAAAATCTCCAACTTGAGCTTCCACTGTGTGCCATGTTGTGTTCCAAGCACTTACACATCAGCCTTCTCTGAATTCCACAGTGGTCATGAAGAATACAGACTACGAGACAACCCATTCTACACACGAAGAAACTGAGGTTCAAATACCTAATCAAGTTGATCAAAGTCACTGCATCCATGTCCTGAGGTTGCCGCAACCAAGACCAAGGTGCCATGCTCCCTCCCAGATGTTCTGAGGGAGCATTTGCTCATTGAATCTCTCACTTCTACCCCTTGACTCTCTCCCCATTTGCCAGTGTTTACTGGCAATCCTCGCATTATAAATACAGCTTTCAGTCTTTATCACCATCTTCACATTCATCTTTCACATGTCTTCTCTTTTAAGGAACTGCTATTAAATAGAGGACTCGTCCTAATCCAAGATGATTCCTTCTCAAGATGCTTACCTAGCTACCTCTGCAAAGACCTTTACTCCAAAGAAAGTCACTTTCTAAAATTCTAAGTAGACGTATATTTGAGGCTGACACTCCTCCACTTCAGTCACAACACTCCGAAGTGCCAGAACTGGTATAGTTTACCCTGAGCTCAGTTGCCTCTGCAGAGCCCTGTGGGTTGATGGTCCTGCCCCTGGAGAGGACAGCTGGGAGGGGGGGATAGGTAAGGAAAACACAGCCAACTCCAGAACTCCTTATACACTTTGATAAACCAACTTCATGTTGTCCCTTCAAGAGATTTCTAGGTTGAACCTGAGGTCCTTTAAAATCAGTTTGAGAGCTGAGAGACATCATTAAGACTTTATAGCTATAGGAGCCAAGTTTACTGCATCAAATATAGGGTCATCTTGGGAACTAGGCCTGGATACGGGCACTGATGTCTATGGGACTCTGCTACGCCCATTATGAAGTTCTATCCACTCATGTCTCCTGAGAGGTAAGTGCCAAGATGTCATTTAGCACATGAGAAAACAAACTGAGTGACCTACAACGCTTTACTCAGGTGTGCTCATGTGGGAAGAAAGCAAAACTAGATGACTCAGTTCTGCCTGATTCAAAAGGCCAGGTTCCTTTCTCCCCCACCAGGTTGATGCCACTTTCTCAAGTTCCAAGTTTCCCAGGCAAATAGCTGCCACAGGGTCACTGTGTTCCCAGAAAGTCCACCTGGAACCCCCACACTATTCCCATGGGCCCCTGCAATCTGTGAAGACATTTCCATATCCATGATTCTCTCCAGGTCCAGGGGACATGTGCCCCTTCACAGTGCCACAAACGATCATGCATTTGCTACCTACCAATGAAAACTAAAAGATTGGAGATGGTAGTTAGGGAGATAGAAGTGCCCCGGCTCTAGCTTTCATGGGGCTTCCAGTCTAAACAGAAGTTAAAGAAGGAAACAGAGAATAATCCAAAATCATAATACTATAAAATATTCATGAACTGGTGCTTATAGAAAGAATATACTTGCAGGAGTTTGGGCAAAACTTCTCCCAGTAGTGATGGCTAAACTGAGACCCTATGAGTAGCAACTGAAGGTTAGTGGAAGGAAGCCCTCCTCCCAGACCAAACAGCATTTGAGAGGATCCTGGAGTAGGAAAGGGCTTGGTATGTTTCAGGAAATGAAAAAGATCCATAGACCATGGGCATAGAGTAAAAGGGGGAAAAGAAACATAATGATGTTAGGGGAGATGAGCAGTGAGACCTGTCCTTCAGGTTAAGAGTAAGAGTTGGGCTCCTTCCATAGGAAACCACTGAAGTATTTCCATGGGAAGACAGGATTTAACAAAGATTTTTAGGCATCAGGTTGAAGGGGATGGTGCAGCATGAGTAAAGTGACCATGGAACCTGATGAGAGATTTGCTGGCCTGCCAGGGTGAGATGACGGAGACTTGGACCACTCAAGGTCATCAGATATGGTGTGACTCCTGAGAGATGCCCAGTCAAATCTGAACCTACTGATGGGTTTATTAGATGTAAAGGGGAAGAGGTAATTCAGCTCAACATCTTCTCCTTAACTCCGTTTCCTTTTTCCAGCTACTAAAACTTCCATATAAGAAAATCCTTTCTCTCAAAGGACAGGGGCTCCCACTGAGATGGGGAGCAAAAACATTCTCCAGCAGGATGTTCCATCTCAGGAGACATCGTTTGAAAATCTTCCTCGCAAACTGACTTTATTCTCTTTTGGGACAATCACAAATAAATCCCTCCTTGTTGGCTGGCTATCTTTTGGGACAGTCCCTCTGGATTAAAGGCCGCTGTAAGGGTGCACTCTAGCCCCATCTTGTGAGCAGAAATCAGCTTGCCCCTCCTCCAGAGTTTGGTGGGCACAGTAATCTACCTGGTACTGTTACATTGCAGAGCTGTGTGGAATCAGGCAAACTTGAATGTCTGATGAGAGAGATTATTGAGAATATGGGGAGACTGAGGTCCAGAGTGGTCAAACAGCCTGTCTAAACTTATGCAAACAATTGCAGGTTCCCGTGAAGAAAGGATGTGGAGATAATTGTCTTGGAAATCATCAGGGAAATCAGTGCTCTGGAGAGCTTACCAGTGTCTAAAATAGAGTGTCTTCTCAGTCATGACTGTGGCCCCAGTTCACAATACAGAGGCTGCTTAGAGCAGATGCCACCAGCAGTATCTGTCAAAGGAAATGCTATATCAACTGAGGGCCACTCTTGGGTGTTAGTTCACCATCCCACGCTCTCAGTGAGCATAGAGAGGAGGGAATAGACCTGAGATTTGATCCCATTTGGCTGGTCCCAGAATCTGCATTCACACAGCCACCACCTCAACTGCAAGAGCTCACTTAGCAGTCCGCAAGGCATTTGGTGGTCCTTGCAACTAATTTGGGAGGTGTACACTCCGCTCCTTGTGGGCTCCCCACAGCCCCAGTCCAACAGCCATGGTGCTGAGTGGCTTGGCCCTGAGGTCAGTCTGCTGGTCTCATGGTCCAGAGAAGAGCCCGCACCCTGCCACCAGCTGGCCACATAACTTTCCTGTGGCCTCAGTTACAACATCTGGAAACAGGGGCGGGGAGGGGGGAGGAATAGTTGCTTCACCTTGCCATGATATCAGAGATGGTGAAAGAGAAAGGGGTTTTGCCAACTGGAAAGTGTTTTGTTCATGGGTCATATTTGATGATCTTGAAGATTCTTTTGCCCTCGAAAGCTTTCATAGCTGCTGCTTCTTAGGTCCTGTCCCAACTCCTTCACCTGACAGACTGTGACCCCTCTTTTAGAACTCCAATGAAGCATCTCTTCCTCCAGGGAGCCTTCCTAACTTCCAGACTGAATCAAATCCCTTATTATGTATTATGGAGTCTTTTCTCACTGTCTTCTTCAAAATGACATCATGCCACTAATCACTCAATCATTTTCTAACTCCCCATGACAAAATAAACTTGTGAGGCCAAGATTACATCAGTTCAATCCACCCCATATATTCATTTATTGATTGCTTCAAGCTTGCATATAGAGCAGATATTCTTCTAGAATGAAAGATGCAATGGTCACAGAACAAAGTGAGCTAGCAGGTGGGAGGAAATTATAAACCAGAAACATAACAAAGTACTGCCTGGTCATGAGAAATGCTGTGAAGAGAAAATAAAACAAGATAACATAAGTCTTTATTGACCAGGAAGTGATCACAATGATTTGTTTACTCATTCAACGATTCTGCTTGTCTTTTATTTCCTCCAAGGTTGGAGCTGCATCTGGTTTGTTCAGTTCTGGCACCCTCATGCACAGGACAGTGCCTGGCACATAAAAGGTTTCAATGAATAGTTGATGACTTAATGAACCAATCAGTCAATCAAATAGATAAATGACTAAATAAAAAGATGGATGGATGGATGGATGGATGGATGGACAGACTGACAGATGGACAGATAGACAGATAGTAGATAGACAGACAGATGTTTGGGTAAGGGTGGGCATAGATGGTAGTGTAGATGCAATCTGGGTGGGTAGGTGGGTTGATAGGTGGATAAGTGTGTACATAGATCATCGAATCAATAGATCAAGAATAAATAGAGGGGTCAAGGGATAACTGAGTGGTTGATAAACATCCATGGATGTTCAGACAAATTGATAAATTGTAGAACAAGAGCATAAACCTGATCCTCGGTCACTGGAATCTTGAAGATTAGAAATTGACATTGCAATAAACAAAAGGTGAATTTTTTCCCATAAGAGAAAAACTAGAGCAAGGTGGTCAGGGCAAATTCATAAACACACAATGATAAAAGTTTACATCAAGTCATGGATGATGGTTTCATAGCAGTGTAAACACAGCCATTAGTTCTCACATCTCAAGGCCTATATCTCACAGATGGCTATCCATGCATGGCAGTCATCAAGGCACCCCTTTCCTTGGAGTCACCTTCCTGACATCAGCCTGAGGAGTATGTGGTTTTTTTTAAAAGACTCAGTTTGCCATCAGATGGCCAGGTGACTTCAGCTGTGCCATCTGTCGGCTGTGCAGGTTTGGGGGATTAGCTTTTCTCAAAGCTTGGTCCCCCTGTGGCCAAACTATGGAAATGAATTGCAACCTAACAGGGTGATCAGGGAATTAAATGGGACATACGGAGTCAAGCGCTCCTCTGAGGCTGAGCATACAGTAAATGCTCAATTAGCCCCGGATATTCTGCTGTGTCACCATCGATCTAACCTATCCCCTATTGTTTCCATTTGGGTCATTTCCAATATTTCCTCTATTTTAAACACCACAAGAAAAAGGCTTGCAACAAAAAGCTTTGCAGTTACTGCTTTGCATACACCCATGATTCATCCCGTAAGGCAAAACTCCCAGAAGTAAAAGTTGCTGAGCCAAAGGAAACGAATATTTTTATGACTGCTGAGACAAAGAGCCAAAAGTAAGTGGGACCCCCCCTTGTAAATATCACTCCACGAGCTTTAGTGCATGTTGAAGTTGCCATGTTTAGGGACTATCCCCTTAAAACCCACAGCACAGTCCAGATATTCCCAGATCCTCTATTTTCAGTTCCTTTCTTGTACAGATGAGAAAACTGAGGCCCAGAAGGGAGTAAGGATGTGTCCCAGGTGAGCCAGAAAATGGTAGAGATGAACACCAATGTCTTCAAGATTAGGCGATAAATCCCAGCCATACTCTGATCTTCTGTTCACGGTTCTTCCCCTACTTAGCTGTCACCGCCCTCATGGGGATGGGAAAGGTGGTCCCCAGAGAAGGAAAGCAATCAGTTCAAGTTCACAGAACTCAGAAGTGGTAAAGCTAAGTTCTGAATTGGGTCCGTGATCTAACCAGTAGATTATAGCTGCTCTCTAAACTCGGGAACTCAGAAGGTAACAACTAGACCAAGAGCATGGCATTCAGACAGCCTAGAAAGAGATGACTGGGAAAATTTGAATAGCTTTTGTTTCAGAATGACTGCTCTGAATTCCTCTACCTGTGAGGCTCCTAATAACCTAACACCCCCCAGGAGTGCCATGTGTAATTCATGCCTGTCTGGACCATAAAGTGGGTGGCACAGTCCCTTCCAGGTACCAGCTCTTCCTCAGAGCCTCCACATATTGTTCAGATCTGAGAGCACTTTTGCATGTGCCTGTTCCGTTATTCCCTGGAAGAGAGAAGTACTGCAAATCACAGGTTTGCCTTTGTTGGCACAGTCTGGAGTTGCCCCATGTCTTCTTGCAATCTGGAGGCTCCATAGAAGGTAATGAAATCCTGATAGACTCTAAAGTAGCTGTATAGACGGGTATGCTGGCATGTGTCTGTAATCTCAGCCACCTGGGAGGCTGAGGCTAGGGATCACTTGAGTCCATGAGTTTAGGACTACCCTGGGCAACATAGCAATACCTAGTCTCAAAGTCAATCAATCAATCAATCAATCAATCAATCAATCAAGTAGCTGCTGTTTAACTACCAGAGAGGAACCACAAGAAGGGCTTCCAATTCCAACTCTTCTGTGTGACCTTAGAAAACTGACTTAACCTCTCTGGGCATCCTTTTCCCCATCTGCAACAGAAGCATCCTTAACATCCCACTGACTCCCCATCAGGACCTCAACATCATGAGCATCTTTACGACAAACTTGCCACCCAATCCAGCGTTGACCACAACGAATGTACCCCTTGCCATTATTGTGGGTCAAGGTCCCCCCAAATCTCTATACATCTGGAAATTAACTTCATAACTTCCCATTTTGCTAATTTTCCATGAGTAACTATAAAACCCAAACCATCGATTTGGGTTGCATATTTTTACCCATTGCCCTTTTAATGTCTCTAAGAAAATCTAAATAAACCATACATAATCATTAGAATACTCCAAATTCTGGAAAGTACATAAGAATTTATTTGTCTCCATGCAGATCATACATATTGTATTAAAACCACATAAAGGGGTTTAATAAAATGGCAGAAAGAGAGGCAGGAGAGCAGCAGCTCAGGCGGCAGGGAGAGGTAGAAGTGATCTTTCTTTGATGCCTGTTAAATGTTCCAGCAGATGAACCCTATATTCTGTCAGGAAATGAGTTTGCCACCGGCCTATCGGGCCCGTCGTCAGAGGCTGGTCTCACCACGGTCATCCCTCTTCTGCACGCGGCAATACATTACGCCGCCTCAATTTTTCATTCCTTGCTGCCCGAAATGCAAATTTCTTCTCTGTTGTTTATATTAGGTTTTCAAATATATGGAAATCCAGAGATCGGGAGGGAAATGCCAGGGCCACAGAGGCACTCAATCTGTCTTTTTCCTCTGACTGACTTCTTTCCATCACTTATGTGATGCGTGATGGGGGCTGTGCTTTGAACCACGAAGGGCTGGCGTGGCCTGGCAGCCGGCATATGGAGGGCCCAGATGCAGCTCCAGATAAGTGGGCAAAGAGGTAAGAACCCCCAGCCCCTGCCTGTTTGGAAACATGGGAGCAAATTCCTACATTCGGCAAAAAGAATTAATTGAGCACCTACTAGACACCAAAGACTGAGACACATGAACACCTGTGGCCTGGAGGTCTGTTGCATTCATGCATCTTCCACAACCATCTCATCTCTCTGCTCAGGACACCTGATGGTGTAAGTTTGTCACTTTAATCTGGCAGATGAGAAAGGGTGATTTCCCGTCACATGCCTGGCATCATTCAACAAGGAAAGGTCGAAGTTTGAGGTCTGAACACCTGTCTTATAATTGCCAATGCACATCCTGATCTATGCTGGGAACGAGCAGACCCTTTCTGTGAAGGGCCATATGGTAAGTATTTCAGGCTTTGCAGATCCCACAATCACTATTGCAATGACTAAATTCTCCTTTGTATGACAAAAGCAGCTCTAGCCAATGAGCAAACAAATGGGCTGTGTGCCAATAAAACTTTACTGACAGAAGTAGACAGGAGGTTGGATTGGGCTCGGTGGCAGTAGCTGGCTGCCTTGGTCTCCCATGCTGCCCTGACATGGTGGGGGAGCTGGAGGCTTCAAGATAAACACCAAGACCCACCTTGCAGATGCCCATCTTTGGGAGCCCAATTAGAGGTCCCAGGAAATTTTGTCATCATGATTATGTGCATAGTCTAGTTTCAACCTCACGGCAGCCTAATGAGGTGGGGATTTTCATCACCCTCATGTCACCAGGGAGGAAACACTCTCCAAGAGTGCTCAGGCTCAAGTTCATGAGCCGTGGAAGTAGCAGAGCTGGAATTCATACCAACTGACCTTTGCCTGGAGTTCAGGGACAGTGTGGCTGCGAGCAGAGCCTGTTCCAGGTGGTAACTGGAACTGAACCACCAGGAAAGGTGGAAAGGTAGGAGGCAGAAGCAGAACTGAGGCCAGGCTGGTATTAAAGTGGGATGGACTTCATATGTGGCCAGTGTGAGAAGGCCTGCCTCTATCTCCCCAATGCCCTCCACACAGAGAGAACTGTTAGTCAGAGAGGAGGATGGCACTTCCTCCAGTTCTGGAGCATCACAAGTTGCCAGAAAACTACCATAAACTGTGAGAGAAGGCATGAAATAGATTCTCTCTCACAACCCACAGAAACAACCCACCCTGCAGAAAACTTGATCTTGGACATTCAGCTTCTCAGAACTGCAAGAGGATATATTCCATTGTTGAGGCCACCTGGTCCATGAGACTCCATTATGGCAGCCTTGGAAAGCTGAAACAGCCTTGTGTGTGGCCAGATGCCAGACACCCACTCCAAAATACCCATCAGCTCTTCAGCCAGTCCCAGTTCCAGAATATTACAAGGTCATCTTGTAGATTGAACTTGTGACCTCAGCAATCCTAGATGGTGCTTTTATCTGCCCTCAGCTACACACAGGTTTACTGAGTACCCATGGGTACATGCCCTTCACTGGCTCAATCAACAAAATTTAGTAAACACCTTTCACGTGTATCACATGGAAAAGAAATCAATAAGTCGCCAATGGGCACATAAATTGCTCCATCTAACTAATCATTAGGAAAACTCAGACCAAGAGATAATGAAATATATCACCTTATATCCCCTAGGATAAGTATTAAATATGTATTTTTTTTAAACCAACAGAAAATACCCAGAGGATGTAGAGAAATCAGAATCTAGTGCATTGCTGATAGGATATAAAATGGTGCTAGCTACTCCAGAAAACAGTATGAATTTTGCTCAAAAAATTGACAATAAAATTACCATATGATTCACCAATCCAATCCCACACCTGGTATCTGCCCAAATGAATGGAGAGCTGAATCTGAAGAGATATTTGTACTTCTGTGCTCATTGCAGCGATATTCAAAGCCAACGTGCATTGTCAAATGAATGGACAAATCAATGTGTAGTGTATGTTACTCAGCCTCAAAAGGGAGGAAACTGACACAGACCACAGTGTGGATGAAGCTTGAGTACATCATGAGGAGTGGAATAAGCCAGACAGCAAAAGACAGCTACTCTCTGATTCTAGTCACATGTAGTACCAAGAGGAGTCAAGTTCCTAGAGCTAGAAAGTAGAATGGCAGTTGTCAGGAGCTGGACCTGGGGTATAAGGGGCTAGAGAGTGAATGTTTATTAGGGACAGAGTTTCAACTGAGGAAGATGAAAAAGCTGGTGGCGATAGATGTTCAACAATATGAGTGTACTTAGTGCCGCTGAACTACACATAAAAATGGCTATGATGACCATTCAACAAAAAGAAAGGAAATAACCCAATGGAAAAATGGGCAAAATTGCTAAACAGGCACAGAGGAAGCACACAGGTGGCCAACAGGCACACAAAGAAATGCTTATTATCACTTGTCATCAGGGAAGGGCAGACCAAAGCCATAATGAGATACCACCTCTGTAGCGCAGCCATCCTGTTCATGATGCCAACTCTACTGTGCAGGCTAGCTGGTCTGGGCACCTTCATTATTGGTTCTATTAGATAAACAATGAGAGTCCTGGAGCCTTGGTAGGTTTAACAGGTTTCAATGCTCTCAGGGAACCAGGTACATGGGCACACCTGGCAGAGAGGCTGGGCCAGCTGTATGGTAAGCAGGCAAGATCAGGCAGGGAGCTAGTCTAGATAGGACCAGGGCAGGGCTGGTGGTGGGGTGTGAGCCTCCCAAACTCCCCCACCTCAAGAATCTTCATACTCTTTCTCTGGTGTTTTCTTCACTTTCTCTGTCATGCTCTCTCAACCTGGGCTGATGCCACCATTTTATCCTTTCCCCCCAGGCCCAGCTGTGCTCACTCACACTTGCACACCCCACTGGGTCAGGCATGTACAATCATGGGGTGAGCTATACCACAGGTGCTGGTCATAGAGGCTAATCAGGAAAAGGCCTGGCTGATTCATTTACCCTATAACCTCACCTGGGAAAACATCCCAGATCAAAAATACCAGAAATAAGAAGTGTTGGCCAGGGTAGGGAGAAAAATGTACCCTCCTACATTACTGGTGGGAATGCAGACTATACCAATCTCTGTGTAAAGCAGTATGGAAGTTCCTCAAAATATTAAAAATGGATCTGCCATAGGGACCAGCAATTCCACTCCTAGCATCAATCTGAAGAATACAAAACCACTAATTCAAAAGGAAACTAGCATTCCTATGTTTACTACAGTACTATTCACAACTGCCAAGATACAGACACCTAAGCACCCAAACATAAATGAGTGTATGAGGAGGATGTGTTTTAGATATGAAGGGAATAATATTCAGCCATGAAAAAGATGTTCTTGCCATTTGTGACAACATGACCAGAGCTGGAGGTGATAATGCTAAGCAGAATGAGGTCAAGAGGAGAAAGAACATACCAGATGGTGTCACTTATATGTGGGATGCAGAGAAACCAAACAAAGCCATACTAATAACCAGCCGCAGTGGGAGAAGAGGGGGCAGAACAAAGTATGACTGGAGCACATGGGACACTCCCCAGTAAACCATGGGTGCTTTGGTGGGGAGAGGGGTGTAACATCACCTGAAGAAGGAACTTATATACCCCTAAAAACAGTGAGGTAAACCAGTTGCCTCAATCATAAAAAATATAAAAAATAAGGCTATGAAGGTAAATTAAGTAAATTACATATATATTCCCAACTGAGAGAGAGGTGAGAGGTGGCACTTTCTAGAGCCTGTGGGCTCAGAAGGGGGATGGGAAGGTTAAGAGCAGGGAATCAACCAGGAGGCCCTGGCTAGAGGCCGCACAGGGCCCTGGGCTAGCCCCTCTCCAAGAAGCAGTGAGCATAGCTCTTCCGTTAACAGACACTTTAATCATCTCTTCCTTCTCTTGATGCTGGATCTGAAAATGTTCTAGAGACTCTGAGGTGCTGTTCTCTACCATACTACTGTTTTCCCTGCACTTCCTGGCCACGGGGGTCCACTCTTTGACTTTATGACTGGAACCAATGCCCTCCCCCCTTTGGGAATCTTGTTATCCAAATTCCACCTCAGTCCGTCATGCCCTTGGTGACATGATGTGTCCCCTGAGGACATGCAGGTCTTCCCCTGTTCCTCTGCGCACCAGACACTGCCCAGCATGGATGTGAAGAATCCCAAGTTAGAAGCTTCCTCCCACCAGTGACTGGAGGCTGAAGCAATGTTTCCCCTAAATCATGTCCTCACCCCCTTGGAAGGGGAATGAGGGGTGTACTTTATGGGGCGAGACAGAGGAGCCAGAGAGAGTGGAGGACATGCCCCCAGATCGACGTTAACCACACAGTCACCCCAAACTTCCATCACCAGAGCCAAAAGACAGGAGCAGGGCAGGCATGCATCAGTCTGAGTCCTATTCCTGGCACCCCTGACTAACCTGTAGTTTGGGGGGACACCTCCTCCTGCTCTATTTCTCAGAGTGTCCCTTGAATCTTTTATATACTCATCCATCGTACATCCCCAGCATGTACGGACACTAGAGCGGCCAGGCCTGCTACTATTCTGAGACTTTACAGGGCTGGGTGGGCCCTCCATGCCCTGACACCTCCAAGAGTTTCCCTCAGGGAGGAGATTTCCCAGGAACCCCCCCTGCAACCCAGTCTACCTTCTGAGATGGCAGGCCAAGGCTGCAGGCATCTCTTTGCCTTTCCCTCCACCTGGACTTTCTGGGTGGATGCGCCAGCCTCTGGGTCTTTGGCTCTTGATCTCCACGTGTGTCTATCCATCATTAGCCAAGGTCAAGTTGCAGGTGCCTCCTATCATTTTTCAATTATGGGTGGCCCCTGGGCCAGCACCATAAAGTGGGCTCGGCTCAGCTCCTATTAATTAAATATCACAGGCTCCGGGGAAGGAGCCAGGGAGGGAGGCTTGGCAGCTGGCCTCTCTGGAACAGCAGCTTCTTCCGGAGGTAAAGGGTATTCATTCATTCATTTTACAGATATTTCGTGAGCCCTGATTTTGTGTGTGTGTGTGTGTGTGTGTGTGTGTGTGTGTGTGTGTGTGCCAGGCACCATGCTAGTCTCAGGCAACCAGAGGCATAAGAAATAACAGGGCTTGTATTCCAGCATGCACACACACCTGTAGGAAGGTCCCCAAACTCCGGAGCTGGGGGTGATAGCCTGGATAGAAGAGCCCCAACCTCAGAAGCCAGGAGGAGGAGATGCCAGGGAGGGGACAGAGACCTGCCTTCCAGTCTGAATGCAGTAAGCTTGCCCCAAGGAAATGGCGGCACTGCACCTGAGCGCTGAGGCTCCGCGGTTAGGTAGTGCCCCAGCACTTCCTGCCCCTGCTCCGGTAACACTGTGAGTTGGAACCGTCGGGGAGGGCGTGGGGGCGGGGGGTGTGAACCTCAGAGAACACAGATGTGGATTTTATATATAAATAAATTTAAAAAAAAACATTGTGAGTTGGTTCAGGCTGAGCTCTCTCGCCACTAACAGCTGAGTGGGCGTGTCATCTCGTGGAGTCATCGCCACCAGCTGCTGGGGCCCTTTGCCTCTTCCTGAAGCTGAAGCAATGAGAGCCCAGAGAAGGGGCGCCCTGGCCCCCCAAGCCAAGGCGGAAAGGACACGCAGAGCTGCTGCTTCCAAAGAAGAGTGTGCTTTGCATGCCCACGTCAGCTTCTGTCTGCTGACCCCTTGCTTCCTGCCTTTATCACACACACCTTCCTACCAAGCACCCAGGCATGGCCCACCCAGCACACGGGCAGGGCTGCTCAACAAGTTATTTCAGACAGGGCACCCACACGTGTCTTGAGAGAGTGATTACCAAGGTTGGGGTGGTGGTCGGGTCAAATGCCAGACACACGTGCTCATTTAATTCTCCCAGCGTCCAGTGAGCTGAGCACGCTTTGTCCAATCTGTGGACAACACTCAGGCTCAGAAACAGGTAGTCACTTTGCTAAGGTCTTCTGGGTTACAAGGGACAGAATGGCAATCCCAGTCCCGTGCTGACTTGAATCCAAAGTCCTGAGTCCTGGTTCTTTCTGCCATCCTCTTCAGACTCTTCAGAGGGGAGATCTGGGAGTGAGAGCAGCATAGTGAAAGGGAAATGGCAGTAGCGCTTGCTACTTTCTTGAAAGAAAGACCTCCCCAAATTGTGAGGGCATAAAGGGCAAGATGTCACAGCCCCTCTCGTCATCCCATCAGTAACCTGGGGACTTAACAGAATAGTCAGGCACAGAGAAAACTCTACCAGTCAGTATCCCTCACCATGTCATGTGTAGGTAACAACTGGAAATAACTTTTACTGGGTACCAGGCACTGTTCTACATATTTCAGTTGTTTAAATTTCACCTTTAAAATAACCCTTTAAGTCATCATACTTTCAGACAAAGAAGCAGACATGGAGAGGTTAGACAATTGGTTCATAATTGCATGGTGACACTGCTCAGACAGGGGCATCACAGTATCTGCACCCTGCTCATTGGTATTGGAGCCCAAAGCCTTAAATTACATGAAATATGAACTTCATCAATGCAGGGAATTAACTGAGTGAACCAGTAGTTGCCCCCCCCGGTGGAGTATTATACAGATGTCAAAAATGTTTACTCATTGGCGACATAGACAAATGCAGAATGAAAAAGCCAGATACAAAATCATACTTTTTATTCTGGTTTCTCTTCAGATTGTATAAATCTTTCACCTTTTACAAAAATCACAGTTTATTGTTTCAGTTGCATCTAGAAAGGCATAGAAAGATTGAAAGAGTATATTTGAAAACAAGTTCATTCATCCATCCTTCCTTTCTTCCATATATTTACCCACTGACCCATTCATCTACCAATCCATCCATTTATTCATCCATCTCTCTATCCTCCATCTACCCATCTAGCCATTCTTGCATCCATCCATCCATCCATCCATCCACCCACCCATCCATCCATGTATCCATTCACCCATTCATGTATTCAACAATCCATCCATCCCGCTTCCATCCACCCATTCATCCATCCACTCATATATACATACCATCATAAAGTACTTATTGATACTTCTCTATAGCTACTGCCTCTGAGGTGACCACTGGGGCTATAGGGTTAATGGACCACATAGATGTGTTCTCTGCCTTTCTGGAGCAATCTACCTAGACAGACAGATTGCAAACAAGCAGTTTCACATGCAGATGCTAACAGTGATCGTGACTTGTGTAATATAGGACACAGACAATGGCATCAAATGGCAGGAACAGTCCCAAATTTGAATGGGAAGAAGGAGAGAGAGGTTGTCCAGGAGATAGTGCTGTTCAGGCTGTACCCTGGAGAGAAAGCAGGAGTCATTTTGGGGTAAAGATGAGAGAGCCAGACTGTAGGCAGAAGGCAAAGCAATGTTCAAGGGCCCTGAGAGGGGAAAAATTCAGTCCATTCTGGGTGCTGAGGGAGAGCCAGCTTTGCAGGAGGTGGATCATATTGCCTAGGGTCTGAGATTAGTGGTAACTTTTTCTTCCTGTCTTTGGAATAAGCATGTATATCTTTAATAATAATGAAAAAGGTTTAAAGCAGGTTAAAAATAATGAAGCTTCCCGGGGAAGACATGGAAAATCCAGGAAAGGAAGGTCCTACAGAAAAGAGACCGAGACCAGAGATGAGCTGGGGAGCCCAAGACCTGGCCCCTCTCGACCTCCCTGCTCCAGCCCTCCTTCCTTGCAGGGCCTTCCTCTGGGGGCTGTGCAGAGGGACGGGGTGAGTTGGAAGAGTCTGGCATGTGGAATAGATATTAATGTCGCAGAAGGGGGAGCCAGGGGGAGGGCAGACTATTAAAATTCTGTAGTCCTGAAAAATACATAAGTCTAAAATAAGACTAATGAGACATTTACTGGTGTGGTTGCCTTGCATTAATGACCCTGCTGAGGATAAGATCGCAGAAGGCTTTCAATGTAATTACCAGGCTAATGATTAGCTGTGACATCACTGGAGACTAGAACGCAGAACTTGTTTTGGATTGCTTTCAAAGTCAGGGCACTGCTGACCGCCTCACTGCCTGAGCAACCTAGGGGTAGGTACCTGCACCCCACTCCTTGCACCCTCCTTCTGCTTCAGCGTGTGGCTTCTAGCCAATACTCCCACCATCACCACCACCATCACGGCCCTCTCTCCTCTTCCCCCAACCCAGGACTGCATTCCTGGACATTTTAAGAAGGCCTCCGGGACCATGCACTTCAAGCAGCAATTTGTCAGCACCAGTGGGGGCTGGGGGTGGGGTTTCTGGACTAGTGGGAGCTACGGGGATGCCCAGAAAGAATCTTTAATGAACAAGTGATATGTTAACTGATGAATGCTTTCAAAAGCCTCTGCCCCAGGAGACACGAGCACAACACAGCAGGCAGCAGATATTGCTTCATCTCAGGAAGTCATTGGCTCAGAGCCCAGCCAGCTCACCCATTTGAACAGATGGGGAATGCTGAGGCTCAGAGAGTAGAACCAGCTCCCTGAGCATCACCCAGCAAGCCATCCCTTCTCCATGTGGATAATAGGAAAATAAAAGTCGGGAATGACAATCTTAACCTTCTGGAATCCACAGTTCTCTAAACTTGGAATTGCCTCTGCTGTCATCAAAATGCAGACATTCTTATTAGCACTTGACCTTTGCTTAGGTCTTGGGCTGGGCCTCAGACCTCTGGAGGTGGGCTTGGGGAGATCAGCCTGGAAAATGGTAGAGAGGAGGTGGTGAAGTCTTTCTGAGAGTAGCTACATTGTAGCCACAAGACTGCTTTCTGTAGGTGCTGGGGAGCTAAGGAAGAGGGAAGTACAACAGATCCTCCAACCAGGTTCCATTCAGTGTTGTTTCATTTTAATGTAGACAAGAAAGGGGAAAAACTCTACTCCCTGCCACCCAGCCTCCATCGATGTGGAGAGGGCACCTTCTCCCCATATTTGTGTGAGTTGTCTCCAGGTACTCCAGTTCTTTCCCCAACATGGGCAGGTATCAGTTGTCCTCCTAACAGACTGTGTGTGCATGTATGAGAGCCTGCAATGGGAGGGCATCTGCTCAAAGATGGGATCCCCCTTTGCTCCCCGAGCTTCCTAAATAGGCTTTGAGCAACCTCTCCCATAAACTGGCACAAGTTGGTTGGAAAAATGAATGAATGAATGAATGAATGAACGAATGAATGAATGAATGAATACAAATTACTATTTTGGATGAGTATTTGAGGTCATTGTTTAGACATTTGGAGATGTTAGTGTGACCAGAAATACACCTCAGGAACTTACCTCTTGTTTCTATCAATTAACCTGTAGTCAAATCTGCTTCATTATATAGATATAACAATTTCCAAGAACCTGTCGATGACATCGAATGAGGATTCATGATACAAGAACACGGCCTCAGACCCACAATACTAGAGCGTGTGGTTCTGTAGATGGGGCAGCAGGTCCTCTACTGAGAATCTGGGGAATCAGCTTGAAGGCAACCTCAATCAGGCAACGATGCACAGGAATCCTGGAGGAGAGGCAGGAAATCCAGGGCAAGGATAGGTTGGAGCCAGTGGTTCAGAATCAAGACCATAAAGAATCAGGTTCTTCTGGAGCTCTTCTCTTGTGTGAGTTTGGCAAAAGGCTATGGACAGCGCCTTAAGAGAGTCCTTTAGATACAGACAATAAGTTCACAATAAAACACTTCCCAGGCCACCGAGAACCAGCGCAACAGGGCATCGGACAGGAGGAAGGAGCAAAACAGAGGAGCTGGGCCCAAGAAATTCATTCAGAGAACCCCCTGCAGCAAACACTGAAGCATCCCCAGATAGCAGGGAGCATAATGGTGCGTAATAAATATCTGTTTCATTCCCAACTTCCCAGAAGCTCATCTTCTCTGCCTTTCCCCTCCTAAGCTTGTAGCCATGGTTTATGCACATCCCTGCACATCTGGAAGTGCAGAAGGATGGAGAGAGGAAGTCAAGCTGGATGGTCCTTCTCCCACCAAGTCACAAAGGTCAGACTGAGACACGACTGGCCCAGGTTCCCACACACCCAGGCATCACCTTCCTGGCCTGCAGAGTCACCATCCCACATTCCAACTCCTTCCTTTCTGTGCTGCACTTACAGTGATTCCAAGATGACCGATTCAACTGGCGCTTCTGCCCAGCTAAGTTAGACAAGGAAGAGAGAGGTCTAAGGCAGCCAGCACAGAAGCACAACCCCAGCGCTGTCTGGAGGACACACACTAAAAAGACCAAGAAGAGGGTAGAAGAAACTGGTTTTCCTGGAAATTGAACATCAGGAACCCCCTGAGAGGTTGCAGTGAGGTCAGGGGTGGGTGCCAACACAGCGCAGACCCCACAGCCTCTTGTGCCAGGTTCATGGATATGCAGAGTAGCCCCAGACCTGGAGCCTGGGTCAGATCCAGGTTCCTGTCATCTTGGGTGGCACCATC
Organism: Uropsilus gracilis; assembly: GCA_004024945.1. Lineage (NCBI taxonomy): Eukaryota > Metazoa > Chordata > Mammalia > Eulipotyphla > Talpidae > Uropsilus > Uropsilus gracilis. The sequence continues at coordinate 169,909 of PVHY01000951.1, forward strand.
TGCTTCCTCCACCCACCACTGCCAGCCCCCAGCTCCCACTCAGTCCTCTAGGCCATCACAGCATGTCAAGGCCAGAGATAATCTCAGCATTCACATCCTGATTGTCTCCCTCTCCTGCAAGCTCACAAAGTGCCTTCGGTCTGGATACTGATTGCCTGGTCTCAGTTGACCCATCCTTAAAATGGCCACAACAGCTCTTCCAGATGCTGGGGATAGGGGCTCTGCCAGATGAAACTGGAGGTCTCTCCCAGAAGCTGGCATTTCTTTATATATTTGACTCCCAAGATAACCAGGCATATTGTCCCAAAGGTGACAGAATCATGGAAAGGGCAGCACTTGCTTTGATTTCAACCAAACTGAGCGCTCACAAGCTGTGGGAGCTTGGATAGACAGCTTCCCCTGTCCAGCTGTGGATCATCTCCCACGTCTTCCACATCTCCAACTGTGGTTTACATAGAATAAAGGAACCAACCTTTTTTTTTTTTTTTTTTTTTGAGACTAGGTATCACTGTTTTTGCCCATGGAACCGCAGGCTCACGTTGCCTGGGGTACCACAGACTCAAACAATCCCCAGCCTCAGCTTCCCAGGTAGCTGGGATTACAGGCACATGCCACCATGCCCAGCTATATTTTTTGGAACTAGGTCTTGCTACATGCCCCCAGCAGGACTCAAACCATGATCCCTGGTCCTTGCGATGGTTTCTTAAGCTGCTGCTTACAGGCATGTGCCACCATGCCCGGCAAAGGAACCATCTCGAGGTATGCTACCTGGAAGGGGAATATAAGACTGGGACCAGAGCCAGGGTAAGTATGAGGTCATCCAGTTACCCAATCCATCCAGTTACAAAGTTTAAGGGAACACTCAGTCTCAGGCTCAGACGCATGCAGTCAGCCTTGGAGAGTGGGTGCATCTGCAAACTTTGTTCTGTGAGCACCAAACCTGCCTCCCCTGGCCCTAAAGCTCCCAATGAGCACACCTGTGCAAGAAATTGATTGAAAGAGAGATCTGAAGAAAAACTTTAGGATAGACAGGGGGAGCAGGACAAGATAGAAGGAGTCCAACAATTGAGGGCCAGTTTCCCTGAAATCCTCTAGGGAGCCTGGAAGCAGATGGGGCACCGGAATGTTGCCCCACAGGAAACATTCTCAGGAAACATTATAGCTCCTGTAACAAGTCCTCAGTGATTGGAGAAGGGCTTGGGTTTAACTGACTTGCCCTGCATTGCTAAGCTTCAGAAAGGCAGGGAAGTTGTGAGTAGCCTGGTAAACAGGACTAGTGGACTTTACTACCAGCAACTACTGCATAGAGAAGCTGTAGTTTTAAAGAAGGGGATGTCTATAGGGTGCATCTGGTTTCAATGGCACATCAGTTCAAGCAAAGGCTAGTTACTATCACCCTGGACAAATCTTCAGGTTCCGGGGAAACAGATTCCATCGTCATCTTCTCTGATCCAGCTCCAACGCCTGGCGAGGGTTAAGCTCACAGTAGGTGCTTTCATTTACCAAATGAATGCATCGTTTTTACTGGACTTCATTATGACCATTATCTGAGCCAGACATACTGAGCCTGCAAAGTTGTGCCAGATGGATTCAATTATTCTTTCCAAATTTGATCTCACAAGATGCTTCCAGGGAGAAATGTTACATTTTATTTTGGTTGTTTGGTATTTTGCTTTAGGATCCCCAGTGGATGGATGCTCCAGGCAACTGTTCAGCTGTGCAAGTCCTGGGGTGAGCAGTCCATTCTGGAACCTTCTTGCTCTGTCTGGTCAATGTCTGGCTTCTTGAAGATCCTTGGATTTTCACATCTGTTCCTTTACTCATCCCCAAAGCCAGACTCCTGTGCAGGTCACAGTGACCTTGGCTCCCAAATTCTGACCTGCGTCTCCAGACCTCAGTCTCAGACTTGCATGGATGGGTAGGGTTTCTCCTTTCATATTTTGGAATGCAAATCTTTTTAAGCTGTAGGTCCAGAATGTTGGACTAGGGAATCTGTACTAAGCTGCTGTCCTTGACACATCAGGCCCAAGGTCCCATTTGTTGTGTGAATTCAGACAAATTGCATCACCTCTGAGTGACTGTCCCCTCACTCAAATATTGAAGAATGGTTATATATGCCTCTCTAAGTTGAGGTGAGGATTTGATGAAACACTCAGGAGAGGGGAATTTGGTCAATCACCCCCATTTATAACCTTGGTGAATCCTCGTTCTCTATAATGAAGTCAAATCATTTACAGTGCACACAAAGTCACACTTGGTCTGGCTAAGCTAAATCTTAGCTCTATCTGAGCCCTGTTTCCCTATTCCAGTCTTTTGTTGTTGTTGTTCCACAAATTCCAAAGTCTACTGCCTCAAGGCTTCTACATACAATAACATATACATATATATTATATATACATATACATTTTATGTTATCCAACCCTTATATACATCCACACTCCACCAAATTCATCTTTTGACTCTCATTCAGAAGGGTACCTCCTCCAGGATGTCCTCTGTGAACACTACCTAAACCATTATAGACCCTCTCTCGCAACTCCTTGTTTCCTTTCATGCACTTCTTATGTAATTGGCATAATGAGCTGCTAAGGTCTGTCTGCCCCACCAGCCTATGCATTCCATGAAGGCAATACCGTGCCTGGATATTCCTCCCTAGACCCCAGCACCTGGCATTGAGTAAGTACTCAATAAACACATGACGAATGGATGGCTGGCACCCCTACAGCTCACCAAAAGCAGGTACCTTTGTCACCTCTTTCCCAGAATCTTGTTCAGTGGGTTCTGGTTATCATAATTGCAAACAGATGCTGCCCCCCCCTCAGCCTTTCACCCTGCCTTTAGCTGCCTGCCTATTTGGATGTTATATATTTTCAAAGCATTACCCTGTGTGATGGGCATTCATGCCACCCCGGTCGCTCAATCTTCCCCTCCCTGACGTCCATTGGCATAATCAACAGGGGCTTGCCCAGAACCTGCCAAGCTTGTATTAATGTTGGCTCAACAAGAGATTTATTCCTTCCCAGCACAGCTCAGACTAATCCAGGCTCAGTGAGGATACTCCCCACCCTTACACCCCTTACCAGACACGCATACACACTCATGGTCAGCGTTGGGCTAGTTCCAATGAGCTTTGGGGGTGGGGAGTAGGGGGAAGGGGGAAGGGAGGAAGCTGTTTGGCCTTTTCCAAATAGAGTCAATTAACCCTAAAATGGTTCAGGGCCTCTATTTATCATTGGCTTGAAAAATCCATTTCCCCTCTGCTGGGGACACAGTCATACTAGGAATATGACCCTGACTTGGAGGTTTAAATACCAACCCAGGGGACGGGAGGCGTGGGGGAGGAGTCAGATAATTTGCCTCTCTGATCATCAGTTTTCTCATTCATAAAAAGGGGTATTAGGGGAATAATGTCATAAAGTTGCACTTACACTCAGTGTATAATTTAAAAAAGCAAAACCATCTGTGCCCACGGAGATGAGAGGAGCCTGAGAGAGAGATGTCTCTTCCCACCTCGGTCCAAGGTGAAATTAATCCACAACCTCTGACTGCTTCTAGTTCCAATTACACAGATCTTGCAGACAGAAACACAAGCACACAAGGCTGTCGCCCTGTGCTCCTGACTCTGACCTTGTCACCTAGCCCTGAACTCTAGTCCCATACAACTCTTCCCAGAGCCTAGGACATACCATCTCTGCACAGGCATGGATGCCCCTTCAACCTACTCTCTGCCTAGAAAGCACGTTCTCATCTTTGAAAGCCTAGAGATAAAACCTCACTGGTTTCTAGCTTTCCTGTTCCTTTCTAAGCAGACATAATTTCCTGTGTGTCCCTGTGGGATCTCATCAAAAGTTTAATTCCAGCACCTTCTGCCCTGCACCCCCCATAACCCGTCCCTTCAACAAATAGTAAAACGCCAGATGCTGTTCATCTTCACTTCCTGGAGGTTGACCCAGTATGCCCAGCTTGACAAACATCCATTGGTAACTAGTATGCACTGTCTAGGATTATGTAATCCTAGACAGTGCATACTAGTTACCAATGGATGTTTGTGGAAATAATTTATTATTATTCACTTAATGCACAGCCGCAGAGTCTAGAGTTTGAAGGAATGGATCGTGCTTCACATGCCTGGCACTTAGCATGCTGTCTGGGCCGTGATAAATACCAGGAGAAAGATTATATGATGTTTAAGCTCTGGATGCCTGCTATGGTAGCTAGACAACTACTTAAAAGACAAACTCATACCTTCCCTGACTCCACTGGTAAAATCTACAGGGACCTTGCCAGGTCCTGCTAAGATTATATTAATGTTGACTCAGTGACATTTCTGCAAGAAGACGCCTTGCTCACCTGATGATGTGATGCAACTTCAAGCCAGTGGAGGATGGAGATGAAGCAGAAGCTCTGATCCACTTGTTTATTCAGGGATCCAGGATACTGATGGCTCTGCCAATTTCAACAAATAGGCCTGTGGGATCTCCTGGGTGGTTGGGTTGGAGAAAGAGCACCCACCCAGCTGTCAGGTTGGGGGAAGAACAGGGAAGTTCACAGGGAGGAAAATTTTATGAGCCAGGCCAGAGATACCCACATGACTTCTGCCCATATTCCTTTGGCTAGAACTGACTTAGCCCTATGGCCACTCCTATCCACAAGGGAGGCTGGGGAAGGTAGTCTAACTGTTGCTTAGGAAGAAAAGGAAATGAGCTTAATGAGCAGCTTAACAACCCAACAAACTAGTCAATCATCAAAAAGTATTCGAATGAATAATATGAGTGATAAGTTTTCACTGAATCTGGATTCCGGGGCAATGTTTGCAGATAGTATATGTTCAATAGACAGTTGAAAGAATTCATCTCTGTGTTCTCAAAGCTTTACATAGTGTCTGGCATGGAGATGGTACTGATTCAGGAATGGATGGAAGAAAAGAGAGAGGGAGGGAGGAAGGAAAGGAAGGAAGGGAGTATCTCTATAGTCCCAGATCATAATTGAATTCCTGGCATAAGCTTAGCGCTTAGGAAATTGTTACCTCTATAAACCAGGGCAATGGGCATGACCCACCCACTCGTGCCACCCTGGCCTTTAGACCCTGGCTGCTGTGACCTATGGGATCTGTCTTTTTCCCTGGGTCCACATCAGTCCCTTCACTTATTGCATCCTACAGAATGACCTGACCAACTCCCAGCTTCTGAGCATCAACCAGGGTATCCCTATGTTTCCCAGGTGTTGTGTGCTCTACAGCTCCAAGCAGGAGCAGAGGAGGGCAGGGGGTGGGGAAGTAGAGCAGGTTTTTTGATTCAAGGTCTGCTCCCTGGTTGAGTGATCAACATCATTTCCATACTATAATTACATTGCCCAATCCTCTCCTGATTTTACTGCTATCTTGTAAGCCGTCCCGGTTGTGAGTAATTTAAAGCTATATGAGATGTCAGACTCCGTGAAACAATCACCCCTCAAAGAAATATGGCCCTAGATCATAATTGATAAGTCCCATTAGGCAATGGGGCCTCTTATTTCCTATTTGGTCTCTTCTGAGATGGCCTTGTTGATTTGCCTAATGTAGACTGTGTCCCCAGCATTGCTGCAGGAAAAAGATTCACTCAGTTGTGAGGGACAAGGGCTTAGGCACCCCAGACTGGGAGCAGGAAGATGAGGAGTGATGGGAGCTCTGGCTAACACAGATATACCCTAATTGGTTTTCTCCATGATCTGCCTGATTTGTCACACTGGAATTTAGATCACGAGGGGTCACAGGACCTGTTATCATGAAGCTTGATTGGGATAAAGAGGAAAAGAGAATCATCTGGCATTGAACCCAGGTGTGCTCCCTATAAGATACCCAGAACCCTACAGGTGGTCCAGGGAGCTACCTATCTTTTCCAAGTTACCCCTGCCCTACTAGCTTCTCTCTCGTAGGCCTGGCATTTCAGTTGAAATAGGATGTGTTAAAAAGCTGCTCTTGAAAAATTTAGGAGCTGTTTGCTCAAACATTTACCCCCCCTATTCCATTAGTTCACCTGCTTTTCTTATTTCCAGGGTAGGTGGAGAAAAACCTCTCCTGCCACACAGGAAAGCAAGCTGGAATTAAGGGGAAAGAGCTTTGAACTGGAAATCAAGCACTGAGTTTCTAGGCCTTACACTATCACTAACTTGTTGTGTTGCTTTGAGCAAGTCTCTTCTGCCCCCTGGACCTCAATTTCTCCATCTTAAAATAAGGAGGTAGTCTAGAACTTTCTAAATTAGTGTCAGGTTTTAAAAATCAGGAGGGGCCTCAAAAAAGAGGTTCATAACCCCTCATGCATTTGGATTAGAAACACCATTCCTGAATTCCCATATGACTTCAAACACCTGGAACTGAGAGTAAGCGGCCCTATTTAGATAGGACATGTACCCTCCAATTAGCCACAAGCCCCACCACTCCCTATTGCCTACAATTGATCTTTTTTATATTATCAGTTGACCCTTGCAGGCTGAAGTGTTTGCAATTTCTGGATATCTACTCCCCACTCCAATTTCACCAATCCACACAAACTTATTCCACAGAAGCAAATGACTGATGACCTGATACCCACCACCTGTGACTATCTCCCCAATGCTAATTAACCCTGCCTGGTGGAAGTTCATCTCCATGGCAAGACCATTGAACTAAACAATTGGGGGTAGGTCCTCCCAGATCCAATCATGATGGGCAGGCACCCATTTGCTTGAGAATCTGCTGATCCCCAGTACCCTGGCACTCCATCTTGTGATTACCACCCAAGCCCCAAATCTCTGCTGCTTCTGTTCTCTGCCTGATTGATTTGTTTGTAATTCTGTCATTCTCATGATTGGGCCGGGAGTGTAGGGGGAACGGAGTTGTGGTGGGTGATTCTTCACTGGCAAGACATGTCAAAACTGCCTGTCTATCTTTTGGGTGCAACCGCTGTTTCCCAAACGCCATCGTCCATGTTGCTGTAAAGAATGACGGATCTGATATCATATATTACTGTTGTGCACTTGCGTTTTTGATATCTGTTTTCCCTTCCAAAATTTGCTGAGTGATTGAGAGCCCGTGGTTGCTTTTTTGAGATGCATCATAAGGCCTCCTTCATGAACAACTTGGCCAGGCAATGTGGATCATCAGAGATAAGGGAAAATTGTCAAGTACCTCCAAGCTGTTTCTCGCTGGCGTCTCTACAATTTCCCCCCACTGCGTCTCTCCGGGAGTCCATGGTTGTCGGGAGGAGATTGGTTGGTAAAGCCAGTTTAAAACTCCTATAATTAGCTGGCACAGTACAATTTGGAGCCCATCAAACATCCTCTCCTTGCCAAGCACTGTGCTAGGAACTAGGGAGCAAAAGTGAGAAAGCAATATCTCGACTCTCAGGGAGCTCAGAGTCTATTGGGTGAGACTATTGAAAGAAAGATAGAAAAATTAGCAATGATAAGCACTGAGGGGAAATTAATCTGAGGAAAGGAGGATGATGGCAGTGGTTATTTAAAATTAGTGCTCTGCGGGAAGTGGCATTTAAGTAGAGATCTGGAAGAAAGTGGTAGAACAAGGCATGCGTGCACTTGCTGGAACAGCTTTCTGGACAGAGGGAACAGCATGTGCCAAGTTCTGGCAGTAGAACATGCTTGGCACATTTGGGAACTAGAAAGGCCTTCATGGCTGGAGTGGTGGGTATAGAAGGGGGGGGGGGCGTAGATGCTCCATCTCCTGCTTCTCCTAGCAGCTGAGATCATAAGATCTCACTCAAGGTTCTGTATCCATCACCCATCTTCACAGTGACAGGACCAGTAGGATAGGCAGGTAAATATCTAAATCCAGGCCTTTGGAGTTAGACCTGAACTCAGTAACAGATTTAATTCAAGGTCTAGGCTCATGTGACTCTAGGGGCTGGCAAATCCAAGGTTTTAGGATTATAGGAAGATCTGGAAGCATGCAAGGAGGAATTTCTTCTTCCTCAGAGACATTTCCATTCTGCTTGAAGGTCTTTCAAATGATTAAATGAGGCCTACCCAGATAACTCAGAATAGCTTCCATTCTCTAAAGTCAACTGACAGGAGATGTTGATCTCATCTACAAAACACCTTCCTAGAAGTAAATTAGGGCTTGATTGGAAAACTGGGTGCCAGATTCTGGAATGCATGGACACATATGAACCTTTCAAGGCCCATGCTACCTCCCATCCTGTGCCTCTGCTGTAACATCCCTTAAGTACACATCCAAATGTATCTCCTACCCCCGGGCCCACCTGGTGTCCGGCCTCTGAAAGGCACTGAAAAGATGTGCTTATTTTGTTAGCCATCTTAAATATTTTTAGAGGAACTGGAGATCAGATTAGCAGTGAAAATACACAATTTCAGTGCCCGTATCTGAGACGAAAGATGTTTACATTTCGCCAAGAGGTTTAACATGGATGTCCCAGTGCGGCTAACTTAGGAAGTACAGGCAATAATTGCCTTTTATTCTGGATTCAGAACAGCAATAGATATCCCTTTGGCCATCCCTGCATGACTGTTAGCAGAGAAAACTCCCTAATTTCTGGGGGTGGACGAACCTAGGGTCTCTCTGTGAAGTCTTCCAATCATTTGAAGCTTCAGGTCATATCTTACCCATGAGCACATCTGACCATCACAATCCTTCATGGATAAAAAGTGTGAGCCCCAGAGAGGGGGAAAGACTCCACCATGGACACTTAGCAGTGAGCTGACATAAGCCAGGCCTGTAACCCAGAACTCCTGCTATGCCCCCCCCCATCCCACCACCCCCAAACTCCTCACCATACTGTTGCTCTATCTTCAACTGTAGGGAGCTGGGGATCCTTCCAAGTGCTGCACATAGGCCTGCTTCATCTCTTCTGGAGGCTTCAGAGATAGATGGCCTAACACTCTGTCATTCCCTTATTCCCCAAGCTCCACCCAGACCTGAACAGCATCAGACAGGCATAAAGGATTTTGGTAGCCTTAAAGATGTTATTCATGGATGTACCTCCATGCCCATCTTCAGTCCAGTTTCATCTGGAGAGAGGGCACACCAAGCAGTGTCTATGCAGCATCCCAGGTGTATACAGACTGGGTCTGGCCAGCCCCACCACTCCATCTCTCTCAGACTCACCTCACCTCATCACCTTTATCCGGGCACTCACTCTTCAATTAATATTCCTAACATGAGCTCTGGTATTGGTAGGTCTTGCTTCAATCCTATGAACTTAAGGAAGAAATTCCAAATTCCACAGCATGGCATTTAAGAGCTCCCATGATGAGTCCCCAATTCCTCTACCAGCTCCCCCAGCCCCCAGACTCTTAGCCCCCAAGGGTTATTCACAGCTGATGGAGGATGCTTTGTGACCTGGTTTCCCACCTCCCCACCTCTGCTCAGATCCCACCCTCCCCACTGGGAAAGGCTGCTCTCTGCATTCAAACTTGCTTTAGAGTATGCCACCCTGCAATGAGAAAAAGAAAAATTAAATGAAGTACATCTAAAGTAAGAGTATCTGTCCTTCAGATGTGACCTCTATGAGAGTAAGAAGACAGACCAACCCACAGGGAGGAGAGATCGCCTCAACAATATATTCCATCTATGACTCACCAGCTGACTGTCTGAAGAAGCCCTGCTAACCATTAAGATAAAGGTAGGGTACCCAACACTTCCTCAAAAGATGAGCAAATAGTTAATAAAGATGAAAATATGCTTGACTCCATTCATCAGAGAGATAATGCAGATTAAAACCACAACGTAAAACTGACGGTGTGGTGATGTGGCAGGAAGAGGCTCAGAGATGGAAACTGAGACCAGGCTTTTCCTCTGCACAATGAAGACTGGATATGGCCTTAGAACATATTCTTCTGGAAGGGATAGGGGCTGTGGTCAGATACAGTCAGACCTTTCCCCTGCACAAATGGCAGGAAATAGCAATATGTAAGCATGTCTCCTGCACATATACCAGATCATAGTGACATGTAGGGTTAAAGTCTTCCTTGAAGCAGAAGCTCTCAAGGTTCTTGCTCAAGTATTTGTTATACTTAGGAGATGGGTCTGGAAGACAGTAGATAATGATAAGAGCCTGACTCACATCTTTGTTTTTTGCTCCTGTATCTTGCTTTGCTAATATAAACTTTCTCTCCTAAAGGTGGGCACTGTTCTCTGCCTGTTATGAGGGAGACAGTCCCAGATGGTGAATAAAGGCTCTTTTCATTAGACTTATGACTCTGGTCTATGTGTCTGGAGGGTGAGCTCGCCACAAAACCACCTCACGCCCTCAAGAATGATAAGAAATGAAGCAAAATGCAAATGACAGAAGCACCTAGTGTCAGTGAGATCACATCCCTCCAATCTACATGTGCTTCTAGTGGGGGTCAGTGCCACCACTTTGGAAATTCATTTGGCAGTATCTACTGAAGCTCCACCTGCAGCCTTTGACCTGGTAAACTCATTCCTACATCAGACCCAACAGAAGTGTGTGTGTCTCTTCACTGAAAAACGCAGACCCAAAAGAATATCATGGGTGTCCAGTTGGCCAAAAATGGAAGCAGCTCGAGTCTCCTGAAGTAGCAGAATGAGCAAAAAAATAAATCACAGCATGTTCACACACTGAGATCCCACATAGCAGTGGGGATAAATGAGATACAATCACACTCCACATGAATGAATCACACAAGCATGATCTGAAGCAAGAGGAGCCAGGCACATGGGAGGCCATGTGTCTGTGAAACAGACAGGAGGAACCCACGCTGCTGGGAGTCAGGGCAAGGATGACCCTGGGAGGAGCTGGGAGGAACCTGTTTCTTGATCAAGCTGCTGGGCTCATGAGAGCAATCATCTGGCTGAAAATTTTATCAAGAATTGTTTGATCTAAAGAATTTGAAGAAATCCCACCCGTTTTCTAAGTCCAAAGCAAATCCTGCCCTGACCAGGCAACGACACCCATTTGCTGTTTTATTGTGCCCTTTCTATAGCTTCCTGGGGCCAACAGGAGGCATCTATGTGGGTCTGTCTCCCCTGCCATTTTGTGAACTCCAGATGTGGGGTGGGGTGGGGCAGAGGGCAGGGGGTTGGTAGACTATGTGATGTCATCCCCCCTCTGACCCGTACCACTGAGAATAAGTGCTCAAGAAAGCACATGGTGAACCAACTAAGGAGAACAGAGTAGAGGGAGAAAGTAGTCAGCACAGCTAAACCTTTGTTTCCATCCCACCTCAGGCATTTGCATTTTCATGTCCATTCCCAAGCATCCCACCCCAATGTCCAGTCAGCTTGATCTTTTCTCCTGTCATCTACATCTCTGCTCAGAGTCACTCTGAACCATCCTCTACAAAACAGCAACTCCTGCTTCATTTTCCAATCCCTGTCCCTGTTTCAAAATTGCCATTCTTCTTAGAACCAGTGCCATGTGACACATGACATATTCATTCAATTCCCTTTCCTTCCTCCACCACTGAACACCAGCCCAGGAGAGCAGAAGGCTGACCAGTCCCAAGTGCCAGAATGGCTCCTGACACTGCAGGTTCTTGGCATGTATTTGTTGAAGGCAAGTGCACATTAATGGATTCCTGACCCTGGCCATTTTCTTGCTGTGAGACTGTTGGTCAACAAAGAGCACCTCTGAACCTCATTTACAAGGTGGGAACAGCACTGATCTCTCTGTGAGGACTGTCTGTGATAAACCAGCAAAACCAGTTCTCACAGCCTCAGCATAGCCCACATACACAGTAAAGTAGCTATCAGTGTAGTTCAGCTTCCTGAGATAGGCATCTGATATGTTCCAGTGTCTCTGAATTCAAGTGCCTCTCACAATAGATATGCTAGCATCGGTCAGCAGTGGTTGTGTCTTGTTCTTCATCTTACTCCCTCTGCTTCATAGAGGGTCTGGCATGAGGAAGACCACAGGAGTGGATTGAATCCTGAAATGGGAACAAGAGCTCCTGGATTTTTCTAGCATCACCTTGGAAGAACCAACTGTCCCTTCTAAGTCTTTGTGCTGCCAAAATGGAAAGATGAGCTGGGTGATACTCAAGGTTTTTACTGGCTCAGAAAAATGTTGGTGTTAGTTGGTATAGATCCCACCAAGAGGTGGCATCTATACTGTTCATACACAGTAGTCACTGTCCCAAACTCTGCCCTGTGGACCAACTGCCTCCCAACTACATTTGGATTCACAGATACAGAAAAATTGAAATGAGCATCATCTCCCAATCTGATTGCTGTTCCTTGCAATCCCCACCACTGATCTGGGAGTCTTTTCACATTCTTCTTTCACATTTTCATCCAGACATATGCCAGATTTGCCCACTTGAGAGCCCTCAAGTCTTTAGACTCCTTTCACTCTATCTCTTCTTCACCACTTCTTCCTGGTTTAGCACACCACCTCTGTCCCATCAAACCCAGGACAATCAACCCTTTCTCTTTGTATTAGACAGGGTATAAGCAAACCAGCTGCTAAAACAGAGAAACCCAAAGACACCCTGTAAAACCAGAGACATGTTTTATTTTCCTGATGTAAATGGGCTACAAAATTGGATGTGTCCCTGCACCATGAAACCATCCACAAACCCAGGTTCCTTCCAAATTGTTGCTCTTCCATTCCCTAGAACAGGATTGGCAAACTTTCCACCAAGGGTCAAATCACAAACATTTTACGCTTTCAGAGTCTTGTGAATCTCTGTCACAACCACTTGACTCTCTCATTATAGCAAGTAGTCACAAAAATATATAAGTGCATAATTGTGTCTGTGTTCCCATCAAATATTATTTATACCAGTATGTTTACTTTTGTAAGCATTATTAACAAAAGAAGATGGCCAACCAGTATCGAACCAGTATTGGTTCATAGGCAAGGTTGAAAAGTGTGATCCTCATTGCCCTGGTTGAAGCTGTCTTATATCATCCTAATAGATTCAAAATAGGGAAAAGAGAGGAAAACAGGATAAACCACATTTTCTTAAAGAGGTCATGTGTAAGTTTCACCCATCACCACATTTTCTTAAAGAGGTCATGTGTAAGTTTCACCCATCACATCCACTCACATTTTATTGGCTAAAACCCAGTTGTAAAAGAGGCTGGTAAATATAGTCTTTAGGTAGGTGTTCTATGCTCTGCTCAGCTCAGGGAATTCTGCCAACAAAAGAGAAGAAGGGATAATGCAGAGTCCCTAACAGTCTAAACCACACATCTTTAGTCCACAGTTCTAGCCAGCTACTCTCTCCCTTCTCCAAGTCATTGTCCATGGATTATCCTACAGAATGCAAATATGATCATGTTGTTCCTGTGCTTAAGAATCTTCAGTGATTTGGGGCATCATAAAGTCAGTCAACAAATACTTATCGCTTCCTTTTTGTGTGACAATGTGTTAAGAAGGGAATAAAAAAATTCTGGTGGGAAATTGAAAAAGATATACTTCTGTCCTCAAGACACTTTTGCTCTAATACAAGCCAAATACAAGCTTCTTTTCTCAGCTCCCAAAGCTCCCCCAACTCACTCCCACCCTGCTATATACCTAGTCAACACCCTCTGCAAAAGCACAACAGGTCCCACCATCCCTTTGAGGCTTTTCACGTTTGTGACTACAAGGAGTGTCATTCCCCCCCCCCCCCGTTTCCTGTTCATCACTTGGCCAGTATCTATGTCCCTTTTAAGAACTCAGAGCTCTTAGGAGCTCTCCTGACCATGCTCTGGCTGGGTCAGTTGCCCCACCTGGGTCCCCATAAAGCCCTGTTCCCTTTATTACATCACTGACCACTCTAGTCAGTAATTGTCTTCTCTCCAAACATCCTGGAAGTCCCAAACTGATGCAAGTTTATTTGATTTATATGGCTGGGGCTTTGCAGTCTGACTTGTAAAGAGCTAATTTAAATAAAATTTTAGGAAGAGGGAAGAGAAAAGAGGGAGAGAAGGAAGGAAGGAAGGAAGGAAGGAAGGAAGGAAGGAAGGAAGGAAGGAAGGAAGGAAGGAAGGAAGGAA